>VBSM01002608.1:84496743-84515886 GCA_008086735.1 Cheirogaleus medius
CCCATAATATGCTGAAATAAAAAAAAAAAACGCAATGTGGAAAGTGCTATGACAAGAGTGAATGAGCAGTGTGCTGGGAGTGCAGAAGTGTGCTTCCTTCTTCACCTGTCAGCAAGAGGAAGTGATTATAATCTGAGCAAGTCTTGGAAGATAACTTAAATAGGGAGGTGAAGAAGGGAAAAAGAAAGTTTTCTGCTCTGGGAGCAGTCCATGCAAAGTATTTAAAACATGAGAGTGAAAGAGCCTAGACTGGAAACTGCAAATCACTCTACTGAACCAGACACTGGCACTTTGAATTTGTTCTGTTTTTGTGTGATTCAAAGCTTCCACTTATCATACTTTTTGGATTTCCATTTTTAGAATTGTTGAGTATATAGCTGTGGGGTTTTTTTTAATTATTATTTAGTAGTCCCAAGGGTGGCTAAATGTTGGATGCATACGTTTTCTGAAGCTCTATAATACTGACAATTCTTGGCTTTTCTTCAAATAACTACTCTACTTGAATAATTTGTTTCCATTCCCTGCACTAACATCTTAGCTGAGCTTAGCTCCCTACCTAGTGACTTATTTTTTATCATCTCCTAATCACTTTTCTAGCTCCAGTCTCTCCATCAAATAATTCAAAGCCAATATTACCATATCACTTCCTTGCTCAAAAATCTCCCCCTTACTCACTCTTCCTGTCTGGCTTTCCAGTCCTTAATCAGGGTCTTGGTTATCTATTTTTCTCCTTCTCGATTCGTTTCCAAAAAGCTACCTTTTTCCTGCTAGTCATTGTCTTCTTCGTTTCCTTTATTACCTCATCTTGACGTTTTCTGTTGTGTCTCTTTCCCAGCTATTTCTACTCATCTTTCAAGACTTTATTTAATTCATTCATTGTCTTAAAACCTTCTTTGTCAAGACCAAGAACACCACTCCTTGATGAGGAGTTGTTCTTTGAATTCTTATTGTACTTTGTATCCATACCATGAAATTTATTGTTGAAAACTTGCTGTTTTGTATTGATCATGTCTGTCTTTTGAATGTAGCCATTGTCTTCTCTACTGGACTGTAACATCCTTAGGGGTAGGAACTGTGGCCCACACTTCTCTGTATTCTACACCATGCCTGGTATTCTATCGAGAGTAGAAATGAAACCTCAAAAAATGCTGCTTGTTTGAGAATCAACGAAAGCACTTTTCTTTTTTCCTTTTCTCCTTTGATTAGTAACTTCAAAGTTGTATTTCAAGTAATTTGTGAAATGAGTCAACTTGTAAGGTTAAATTAATATATTAGTGTTATATAATACAAACACAACATAAATACTTTTAAAATTTAAAAATTACAATGTGTCTGAATTTCAAAGATTTTTTCATTTGCTTTTGGCCAAATTCCTCCCAGTACCCATGCATATTCACATGCTCAGCCTTTTTCTATTTTTATAGTATCATCAATGATATATAAGAAATTTATGAGATGGGGTTTACTATGTGACTTTGAGTGTGTATGTGTGTTTCTTGTATTGTCTGGACTGTAAGTGTATCTGGCCTCATCAGTGTTGCCTGGAACTAAGAGAGAATATGCTGAAATCGGAACACTTCATGTTTTAAACATTGGGTTTGTTTGAACCATTTTTATCAGTTTTTGTTCAATGAGTCTATACTGCAACTGGTCACAGTTCTGATTTACTAGGCTTTTTTTTTTCTTCAGTAGTTTCACAACAAAAGCCTCAGAGCTGACTGAATATGAAATTAATTATTTCCTTGGTCTGTTTCCTCCAATGAGTCAGCAAATCTAGCTCTTCAGATCACTCAACTCCTTGTTCATTTACTCAAGTCTCTATGATGGGAACACGCCAAAAAACTGCCATCAATGGCAAGACTCCTTTCAGTCTGGGAGATATTTAATAAAATGGTATAGTAGAAATAGTATAAATTTGGAGTAGAAGACATGAGTTTGACTCCCAGGTCAGTTCAAAGTGTTTTCGCTACTTACACTTTTGACACCAAGTGTGTAGGTTTTTGTACATGAACAACCAATTCTTCCACTCTCCAGACACTAACTGGTGTGTCCTACACTTCAGTTAAATTCTCATACTAACTCTCCAGAGTTAGCTTCAGACTCAGTATGAGAACTCAGTCCCATAAGACTGCCTGCCCTCACTTGAGATACCAGTAGCAGTGCCAATTCAAGTACTGGATACCTAAGTTACCTACATGTCCATCCAACTTGGCTATAATGGGATTCTCACAAACTCCCCTTCATATTGAATACTTTGCCAGACCAGATAAAAGAACTCAGGAAAACACTTTACTTACTGTCAACAGCTTATTATAAAGGATACAAATGAATAGCCAGATAAAGAAGTACGAGTGTGAGATCTGGACAGGTCCTGAGCACCAGAGCTTCTATCCCCATGAGGTAGCGACGAGGCAGCCTCCCAGCAGCTGAATGTGTTCACCAACCTGTAAGCTCTCCAAACCTCATCACTTAGGTTTGTTGTTGCTGTTTTTAATGGAGTTTCCATTCTATATGCATGAGTGATTAAATAATTGACCATTAGTTATTAACTTAATCTCCAGCCCCTCTCCCTTCTCTGGGGAGAGTAACACAACTTTTAAGAGATTTTTGTTCTGTTTTGTTTTTATACATATGTAGAGATTTTCTATACAGATAATCATATCCTCTCCAAATAGAAGCAGTTTTATTTCTTCCTCTCTGATCTGTAGGCCTTTTCCTTTCCTTATTGCACTGTCCAGAAACTCCAGTATTATGACGAATAAAGGTGTTGAGAGTAGATATCCAACCTTGTGTTCAGTCTTACAGGAGAAGCAGTCTTTCACCATTAAGTATAAATTAGCTGTAAGTTTTTTCATACATATTTTCTATCAAATTAAAGAGTTCTCTTCTATTCCTATTTTCCTGAGAGTTTTTATCATGAATTAACATGGAAATTTGTCAAATGACTTTTCTATATACACTGATAGGGTCATCCTATTTTTCTTGCTTAGCCTGTTAATATAGTTGGTTATTTTGATTGTTTTTGTCATATTGAACCAGCCTTGACTTCTTCATATAAATCCCACTTGATCTTGGTATACAATTATTTTTATATATTAACAATTCCTTTTGTTAATAATATGTTAAGGACTTTTCATCTATATTAGTGAGAGATATTGGTCTAGTTTTCTTCTTTTAGTAGTACTGTCTGTCTGGATTTTCTATCAGAGTAATAAATTAGCTATAAAATGTTTACTCTTATTTTCTGAAAGAAAAGTGGTATTAATTCATGATAGAATTCTCCAGTGAAACTATCTGGACCTGGAATATTTTTTAAGGTGGGAGAGAAGGAGGTTTCTAACAATGAATTCAATTTCTTTTAGAGTTATAGGGTTATTCAGCTTATCTATTTTATATTGGATGAGTTGTGCTACATTTCTTGAAGAAATTGGTCCATTTCATCTAAGTTGTCAAATTTATGTGTGTGAAATTGTCCAAAGCATTTCTTTGCTATCATTTTGATGTCTTCATATTTCTTTAGTAATATCCCCTGTTTCATTTCTGATATTTGTAATTTTTGACTTCTCAAATTTTTTCTTGGTCAGTTCTTGCTAGAGGCCTGTCAATGTCCCTAACCTTAAAAATTCAACTGTTTCATTGAATTTGCCAATATTACTTTCCTTTGACTTTACTTTTTAATATAACTGTCTCTTAAAATCATTTGCTAAATTTGACTATTTTATTATATTATTATGAATTCAGTAATTAATACTATTTCATGAGTTTCAATCTGATATAATTATTGTTATTTTTCATTTTTAAATTGTTACAACTTTTGCTGGTCTGAGCCTAAGTTGACTCTTTAGACATGACCCAGGTAATCCTCAATTGCCTTATAAACTCTCTGGTTGATAGCTTATAATTGCCTTATAAATGTGTTGGTAAGATAGGCTCATCTTATACATTTCCTGACCCAAATTTAGACTCAATCTTTTCTTTAAGAAGTACCAGTTATTTTTAGTGAGAAATTACATTTTGAACTGTCTGGATGTTCTGTGTTCCCTAGTTCCCAGTGTCAACAATGAGTACTGATACCGTGTTGAGCTGGTGATGGAGTGATCACAGACACAGAGCAATCTCACACAGTTTATTACAGTGGAAAAAAAGAAGCTCTATGAAATGAAAGTGAAGAAGGAAGCTACAAAAAATGACCCAAAGTGAAAATACATTCCAGAGAGAGAGGAACAGGTCAGTCTCCATGAATGGAGACAAATCTAGGAAGTCTGTGCTCACTAGTTTGTCCTGCCTTTCTTCTTGGCAGCACTGGTTGCCATTTCCTGCTTTTGGGGGTGGTTGATAGGTTGGGGTTATTTAACAGATTATATAACAGGTTGGTTATGTAACAGTTTCCCTTTCTGTGCATGCCTCTTCCGAAGAATCCTTCATGAAAACTCCACCCTTGCTATGCTAATTAGATGATAATGAGCCTCAGGTCATTAGGAGCTCCTTACTGTGTATGTTCCCACCAGGGAACAGTTCCTAGCTTCAGTTTGGTTCCTATCTACAATTCGGTTCCTGCTCTCTGCCCTTTGCCACTTCCTTATCACCTGTTTTTGTCTTCCTAACAATACCACAATCTGGGCACTAGAAATGATCATTCCTGTGGGGTTGATCATATTTTTGAGGCATTTTTAGTGAGAAGAGTTAGGGAAAAATTGTATAAATTGAAATGTATATTATATATGAGCTAATATTATAAATAATAAGTGTGTAGTTAAAAAGATAAAATATTTTATCTCGTGAGTTTATATTTATAATCATTTTCTCTTCACTTTTTATTTTATTTGAAATAATTTCAAACATATAGATAGTTGCAAGAATAGTACAAAGAACTTTAATATAGCCTCTATCTAGATTTTCCAGTTGTTAATAAGTATTGCTTTATAATTTTGTGTGTATGTGAGTGTGCATTTGACAGTAAGACACTGATATGATGTTTGTCTCTACTAATGACTCCAGTTCACATTTCCTAAGAACAAGGATACTACCTATGTAAAAACAGTGTACTCATTAAAATTTGGAAGTTAACACTGATGCAATACCAACTACTTCTAAGCCTCAGATCCCATTAACGTTTTGTCCTTGTCCAAATAAAGTCCTTTATAGCAAAAAAAAACAAAAACAAACAAAAAAAAAAAACAAACCAAACTTCCTCCTTTTAACCCTGTTATATGTTATATCCTGGTCAAAATCCTATTCACAATCACACTTTGCATTTAGTTGCCATGCTTCTTTAACTGCCATGAATCTGGAATGGTGTTCCTTTCTTTACCTTTATATTTTTGATAAACATAGGCCAGTTATTTTATAGAATTCCCTCTAAGTTAGGTTTTCCAGCTATTATCTCATACATAGATTCAGATTAGTCATTTTTGGAAGAAACACCATAGATGTTATGTTCTGTTTTTCTCACACCATATCAGGAAGCATATTTGTCCTGTAATTGGTAATATTAACTTTCAACCCTTAGTAAGGTGGTATCTGCCTGGTTTTTCCACTACAAATATCAATAAGTATTTTGTTGCCCCAGGTCCCAGCACTGCAAGAAGATTGCCACAACCCACTTTCCCACCAATTGCATAATTATTACTGTAACATGAACATATCAGTTTCTGTCACATTCCAATCCACAGAAATTCCCTGCACATACTTTAAAATTAAAACTTAAATGTAAAATTAGGCACATTCTTTGTCTAGATAAAGTTGTTGCCATCTATTCATTCTCTTCTAACTTGTAAACAACATATATTTTCTTTCCCTCTATAATGCCACACCTCATGAAACCAGTGATCATATTTTTAAAAGTATAAATCTTACAATTTTATCTAGGTCATTATCTTTTAATAAATGTCTAATTGCAGGTATAGTATGGATTCATTTGAATTGGAACAATTATGATCTTGAAATGCAAGCCTCTTAATTTTTCTAATGAAACAATTTATACTCACTTTACTCTTGCCACTGTATATTTGACTTTGATATATAAACTACTTGATTAATTTCCATTTTTGATGAAGAATGATACATACCTTAACAGTGTGTCCATTTTCTAACATGAAGCCTCAAACTTCCATTACATGCTTTCAACATTTTTTGCCTCTAATCTCTATTCCAACACTTTATGGTTGCCCTTTATTACCATATCTTGTCATTTTATTCACAGTTTCATTTATTCATTTAGTCAATTGGAATGAATTGGTTTTAAACCTAAGCTGTCATTTATTCATTATAGTAACTTAGGCAGAGTGCTTCATTTATGTAAACTTCAGTTTCCTCCTCTGTAAAATGAGAGTTAGAGAAAAATTGTATTTGTTGGCCACCTATAGTACAAAGTATGATAGAGAAAAAAAGTAGCAATTGTATACTACTTCCTTCATCAGGAAGCATATACTTCCACTGTGGAATTGGCATTCATATAAGAAACCATTTCTTACCACCATCAAAAGTATTTCAGTCTTTGTGCAGAGGTGAGATGGACTATTGTCAACAGGCTATAAATCCAACCTTTTAATTTTCAAAATAAAGATGTCAACACTTCTATCTCTACTCATAATTTAGCATGAATACAACAGTTAAACCAAACAACAGCAACAACAAAAATAATAAAAATATTTAGAAAACTTTGAGAAGGGACTCAGATGCAATGAGGAAAAGCATAGAAATAGCAAGAAGAATATCTATGGTCATACCACCCCGAACGTGCCTGATCTCGTTCTCAGAAGCCAAGCAGGGTTGGGCCTGGTTAGTACTTGGATGGGAGAAATAACGGGGAAAAAAGAGAAATATTCAGAGTGTCAGTACATTTCAGGGCCATTAAATATTAAAAGAAGGCAAAAATGTGGAATTTAGCAGTCATACATAGATATTTAGCAGGGAATTGGAGAAAGCCACATGTGTAAATACAATCTTTGAAGTTTCCATAGTAGAAATGAACTTTTTAACCCAGATATTCTACAAACTTTACAGGATATAAATCAGTTGACAATAAAAATTACTCTTTGGGCGAATGAAGTAGTGAAATAGTAATTTTAACTGATGAGGTTTGTTTGCAAGACTTCTTGGAGTCTTAAATATAACAATATGCATTGCATGGGCTGTCCAGGGGAGCATAGGACATGTACATTTTTTGAAAATTAAAACTTTATTTTGGAGCATCTCAGGGAAAGTGTGTTGATTAGAATATTTTTTTCATTATTATTGTAGATTTAAAGATGAGAATTTGAAGCATGTTTAAAGGTCTGCCACTTTAAAACACAAACATACACACACACCCAATTTATTGCTAGTACACTTTATGAGATGAGAACCAAATGAATCACACAAGAGAAAGTCAACATAGAATCCTGACAGAGGCAAATATCTTCATCATTTTGACTTAATAAATTTTAGCTAATAAGTAGTGAGTATGGATTTGAAATAATCATTGAAAACACAAGCTACATAATATTTATAGTTTTTAATGTGGAAATAGAGTTAATGGTATAGTAAACTCTATGTGATATTATGGTTTCAGCCATTCTGAATTAATCCATTCCACTGGCTTTATATAGCTCCAACATTTTTTAAAGCCAGAAAATTTCATAAAATTACCTTGACATGAGGATTCTATGTGAATGTTTCAATTAAAATTATGATTCCCAAGTTGGAAAAGCTAATAAACATAGGGTAACATCTGTGACAGATTGATTGTATTAATGGCACCAAGTCTTCAACTACTCTTGTAACCATACCTTTTGCAAAGTAACTTTTATTACCTCCCAGTTCTGCCTCTGGGCTTACTCATGTGACTTCTTTTGGTCAATGAGATATTGGCAAATGTAGCAAAGCAGAAACTTGAAGAGGAGCTGTGTGATTAGATTTGCTCAGTCTTGCTTCTCTGCCATGGCCAGGAAAATATTCCTGGGTTAGCTTTCAGAGAATAGAGCTGACTTGCTCCAGACAGACCAACCAAGGCTATCCTACATCAGCCAGTAGTCGGCAAGCCCCTGCGAATCTGATTGAGGTCAGCCAACATCAGAACAGCCTGATAGCCAGTCTCTAACTAATCCTAAACACATGACTAAGCATGACAAATACCATCTTTCCCAGACTGGATCAACTGAACCTTGCCAACTTAATCTTGCCAGTTTATTTGTGTGATATTGAGGGGTTTGGGTCATTTAATACATGATCTTTGTTTGGCAATACATAATCAGTAGACTGAATAATTCATTGTCTGAACTAAAACACATCAATGAATAAAAGGGTATGCTATATTATAGTAAATAGGCACTGTCCCACATAATTTTGGATATATTTTTGACTTAAAATCAAACTTTGAGTCCCTTAAAAATGGTTATTTTAGTGAAAGTCATGGAAGCCATATCTCTATCACTTATTTCCTAGGGAATGGACAATAATAAATAGGTACAGCCCATATATGGTGCCTGTTGGTGATATAACTTACGTTTAACACTTAGAAAGATTGAAACAGGGACAAAATAACTTTGCAAATTTGTTAAATGGGGCAATAGTAAAAATAAGAGGTGGCTTGAAAAATAGCCAATGACTACTGTACTTGGCCTCAGTGTGGAAGACAATGGGAAGTGGTTTGGTCTGAGATGAATTGAACAATATGTACTCTGGTTTAAGAGAGTAGATAATTCTCAGCTTCTGTTGCTTGTTTCCACACAGGATATAACCATGGCGTTGCCAGATGTATTGTTATATTCCAGAAATTCAGAATTTGCATGAACACAGAAAAGTTGTTTTCTTAATGCAAAGTGTATCATTTTTTTAAAAGGCATGTAGTCCACACACTAAGTATATCCGCAAATTGAATTTGGCTCATTGGCTATTATTTTGTGACTTCATATCTGTTAACTAGAGAAATGGATAAGAAAAATAGTCTCTGAATGAGGACTTCTAAAAAACAATAGATCTCATTATGGTGTTGGTTAGAGCCATATTGTACTAAATTAAAAAGAGAAACTTCTATTGAGTTTCTGTCATGTTGCTGTTCTGGATTTTTTGATTAACATAAGTGCCAGAGAGAGTAGATACCAAATATCAAGGCATTAGATGTGGCTCCTTGTTTGACTTAATTATTACTGTGTGTCAATATTGACATAAATTTAATGATTTTAAACAACACATGTTCATTATTACAGTTCCTATGAGTCAGGTGTCCTGAAACAGCCTAGCTGTGCCCTCTACAATGCTGTAATCAAGACATTGGCCATGGATGTGGTCTCATCTGAGGCTTGCCTGAGGGAAGGAACCACTTTCAAATTTACTCAAATTGTTGTCCGAATTCAGTTTCTTGAATGTGTAGGACCGAGGGCTCAAGGTTCTTCCTGGCTGTCAACCGGAGGCTGCTCTAATTTCTGGAGGTGCTCACAGTTCCTTGCCACATGGGGTTTCCCAAAATGTCCACTTGTTTCTTCAAATCCAGCAAAGGAGACAGACTCCAGGAAGACAGGTGATGCAATATTATGTGCACAATCAAGAATGCCTAATTACCTACATCCATCACCTTTGCTGTGTTCTATTGGCTAGAAACAAGTCACAAGTTGTGCCTATACTCCAGGTGAGGGGACCATACAAGCATTTGAACATCGAGAGAGGATCATGAGTATTTTCCTAAACTTCATCCACCATACTTCTCCAAACAAGGGAAGATACATTCTTTTTTCTTAAAACTGTCAAATTAGACTTACATTTAATAATAGAACCACAGCTCAGAGAAAATGATGGCATGGTGATTGGATAACTGCTTGAACATGTGGCTGTTCATACAGATGGTCCCCCCACAGCAATGTTTGCTACACATTAATTCGTTCAGGTTTCCTACATATAGCTTCGAGCAATGTGTATCAAAGATCCTAGACTATGTGCTGTGACTTACACATATTTTATTGCAAAAAGAATTTTGCCATATTCACATTCCCTATAAATTTATTTTATGAGCCCTCTTAAAATATCATTTGTAGATAATTTCATTTACTGGGGCAACTGAAACAAAAAAGCCACCTGGTTTTCTCAGAGCTACCAGGTAGTCCCACAGAGCATCATGCATGGCAGGGAATAATGAGAGCCCACTGTCTACCTCATTGACCAGCTGCCATGATTTTGAAGATTGGTTGTAAAATGAGTGAAATATTTAAATAGCAGTTCACCTTTCAGAACATGCCGAAATTGCATCCCCTGCTAATTAACTACTAGTGGAATTAATCACTTGGATTTCATCAGACAAATGTGGCAAATTGTTGTCTGCTGGAATGCAGTGCAAAGGTGGTCTATTGGTTCCTGTAACTTCTTCCATTGCGAAATTAACCTTCTATTCTATCTTTCATTTATAAGTTGAAAACTCATTACTTTAAAAAATGCAATGGAAACATATAAACCTCTTTGGGAATTACCTGACTCTGTTAAAAACTAAACCAAAATGCATAGGCAATAAAAGCAAGCCTTGTTGCTATAGAAAAATTGCTCCAATAGAATTTTGGTGTATTATTGTTTTTCAGTGAACCAATTATAGAGGCTAAAATTGGAACCTAAGTGAATAGCTATTTCATGTTGCTGTAAGTGAACTGCAAGTGTTCTCCATTTCAAAGTCACTTGACATAAAACTTACACATTCCAGACTTCTGAAACTTTCCACCTACTTATATCGCTGCCACTTACACATATCGTTAATCCATCAATAACTCTCATGGTTGCAACAGCTGAATGGAAAAATGGCCAAAGTGCCCTCATTTCATAAATCTCAAAGTGCTTGTGATTCTTTAAAATACTGAACATATTTTTATTTGCAGTTTCAACATGATTAAAATAATTTAGAAACAGATACTCTTAACTGGTGAGTGATTTAGTCTGGGGTTAGAATTAATATTCCACATTTTCTCATTTTTGAACAGAGAACTATTTACTAAAAGCATTTTGAGAGAGGAATTAATACACTTTTTATGTTGACTTTCCACCTTAATATTAAAAAGAGCATTTATTGGAGGAAAATATGATTTCACATTTAGTCTAGATAGTTTTGTATAATAAAAGTTTCATAGAGAAGAAAATATTGAAGTTTTAAAGTTATAGAGGTTTATTTTACTCTAGTACATATTGAGTAGTTTATATCACAAAGAATCAGTTATTAATTTATTCAGTAAACCTGCCCAAAAAGTGAAGGTCCCAAAAGAAAAATAAATAAAGTTCCTATAGTCTGACAATATAAAAATGGAAATTTATTTGAAAATCAAAATTAATTTTAAAATATATTGATCCACATTTCCTGAAGGTGTACCATATAACACTATTTGAACAATTAAGAAAAACTATTTTAGAGAAAATTATGAATCAGAAAAAAATGAAACTTTAAAACAAAGGGGATGGGGAACTTTTCAACCTACATAGAGAAAAAAAATGTATCTCTAAAGAAGAGACATAATAAGAGGTCTTGACTTTATTATAAAATTTTGAAGGAATGAGCAATTAAATACAGAATTTTGGGGTAAAGCCATTAGAAAGAAAAGAGAGTGGTGGTAAATCTCAATTGAAATGATTCCATGAATATTTGAAGAGGCTAATGAGTGAAAAGAAGGTGTAGAGAGACTAGGACATCTAGGAAATGTTTTAGAATGGGCTGCTATTTATAAAATAAAAAAAGTACAAAAGAAAGTAAGTAAATATACTCCAGAGGGTGGAATCTTGCTAATAAAGGCATTTTTCCTAGGGAAATTTCAAAGCCTTCTTGATCTAACTATAACTCTCCGCTAACTAAAAGTTTTTTTTTCCCCCATGCAGTTGTCTCTGAGTTCTTTAAACTTTGCTGGAACACTGAGATAGCTTGGCTTGTTTAACCTCATTGTTTGAAGGCCAAAAAGATATAAGAGCCATTTAGCTTGCCACACTTGAGTATTTTTAATACTAACTTCTCTAGTGTGAACAAAGCCCTTGAATATTTCACCTTGCAATTTTCACTTCTGAAACAAAGTGAAAATTGTCAGGAACAAACTTATTAGAACTCTCCGTACAGTGAGTTATCCAGGGGCTTGGTCCATAAAAGGGAAAATATTTAATAGTATACTCAACAAATAAATTAATAAATTTATTTTTAATTAATTAATTTTGGCATAGTCAAATTGATCTGGCAATTCAATGTCTGTAGTTTTAAAATCACCTAGCATCGTGATTGACATTTGGAGATGGTTTCATTTGGGACTTTATTCATTCTCAAAAGAGCTCCTTTCACACACATTGTTGTATCCTGGTTTTGATGATAAACTATATACAGGGCGTATTTTCCATGTCATTTCTATAGACAACATGTAACCATGTTAATTATTTTAAACTCAATCTGAGAATTTTGTATGAGAGAGTTTAACATATTTATCTTTATCATCATATCAGATATATTTGGTCATAATTTTGTCATCTTACTTTGGTTTTTCTTATTTGGTTTTATGCTTCCTTTATGTCCTATCAAATTTTGGTACTTGGTCTTCATTGTTTTCCCTCTAGAAATTTAACATTCAAATCTTATTCCCTCTTATACTAGTGCTATCTTTGAATTTTTTTTTCTGTTTGCATATTATAGTAAAACAGCTGATATTGACTAAGCATTTACTATGTGCTGGGCATTAGAGTAAAGCTGAAAGTAAATCCTCTATTCCTTACAATAATCTAATAAAATAGGTGCTTCTTCCCTACTTTACAAATGTGGGAACCATCACTGATGCTAAGTAACTTATCCAAATTCAGAAAACTATTAATATAAGGATTGATAATAGGAGTGGAGTTCAGGTCAGTTGGGCCTGAGAGCTTGTGTTCTTACCATCATGATGCAATATGTCTCTTTAATTATCAATGTGGGATGAATAAAAGGCTAGCTGTGAAGATTAAGAACACACAACTGGGAATGTAGAAGGAAACTAGGTTGGTGAGTGAACATTGTCTTTTCTATCTCAGTTTGAAATAGCATTTAATTATGTCATATATATTAATATATATTTTTAAATATTTTCTCCATTTATAATTTGTTTTAGTTTACTTCAAACTGTTTTCTTTCATTAAAATTGTAGTAACCCTCAATGACTTTATTTTTAATTTCAATCTTTGGTAATATTTACAAATGGTATGCTATATTACATTATCTTAAAAATAGTCACCTGTAATTTCTTTACTAATATTTGTTTTTCACTTTAAATATTGAATCTTTTTAACATTTATTTTACTATATAACTTATTTTACTATGTACTTAAAGATCAACTTTAAAAACATAAATTGCTATGTGATTTTTAGAAAATAATTTTTCCAATGAACTATATACATATGATGCTATACACACATACATATATACATACCATGTACCTACTTCTTGTGTCCACAGACAGTTCTAGTGATATGTTTGTCAATAATCTGGTAACCCATTATACACATTTTAACTATCTTAGTTTCATAATACTTTTTAATAATGATTGAAAAGTTTTTCATTATACTTTATTTTCAATGTTTTCCTGGCTATTTTGGATTTTATACCTGATACACTGTGGAACATTACTTTTGGAGAATCATTTTAGAAACATTATTTATAAATAGTATTTTAAGAGAAAATTTAGATTATTACCTTGAAAAACATTAAAAAACATAATTGGCATGTTAAGAATTATATCAAACCTAAAGATTAATTTAGAAAGAATACATGACTAGGATTTGCTTATCTTTAATGAGAAATGTTATTGCATTCATAGATGACTAATTGGGTTTCAATGAATATTATCATTATCATTTGCACTGTTGATATTATTATTTTCATGATATCAAACCATGTCTTCCTGTTTCAAGATAAGGCAATATAGATTATGTTTGTTTAAATATGTAAATATCTATGATTTATTATCAGGCTGTTTAATATTCACACCTATATTTATCTTTAATATTGTCTAATTTTTATTCTTTTCTAAACGTAAGTTTAGAAAAGTTTTGTTACTAGTATCATCAGTTAGAGGACATGACCTTTAGGCCATGACTTGAAAAATGAATAGAATGTAGCAGGTAAAGAGACTATGAAAGAAACCTCCTGGCAAAATATCAGCAGGTGTGGAAAAATTGAGGAAGTCAAACAAAACTTCATCCAATTTAAGGAAATGACAACAAACCAGTACCGCTGCAGAGTGGGTGATGAGTCCTCAAGACCACTCAGGGTTAGAGTCAGAAAGAGGAGTGGAAATACAAAATGCAGAATGTAGAAAAGTAGCTGGAGAGTGTCAGGAAAATGTCACAGAGACAGTCTCAAATGCTGTTGAGAAGAATATTTTAGATGCACTATGGTTGCCTGGCTGAAATAAGAACTTATATTTGATCAAGAGCTATGGTTTATTGATCTAACATCTCAACCAGGATGTAAAGGAGCACAATTTTCCCACCTCTTTACTTTGCTGTACACAGTATTAATTTACTCTGAAGTCTGGCTTCCCTCTTTCCAGTGGAGAAGAGTTATATGAGTTCACATCCCTTAAAAGGGTGGATTCTCTTTTTGTTTAGACCTTCAAACATCTCCTACGTTCTATTGGCTACTGTTGAGACACCTGCTCATTTATGCATGAGCAAGAAAAGTGGAATTACTCTTTAGACTAATTGCAATAATGCTGAGTGTGGGATCATCATCTCCTAAGGCACCTGGCTAGGTGGTGATAGGCTATGCGCCTAGATTAACTAGAATTCTGCTAGGAAGGAAGAAAGGAGTAAGAGATGCTGAATAGGCAACCGACAATGTACAACACAAAATTGATGAAAAGCGAGGACTGAAAAGTATAGATTTGATTTTCCAACTAGGTCATTTGTGAATATAGCGAGTTATAACAGAGAGGGAGCCAGATTAGAAAGGGTGAAAGAGAGTGGGAAGTGAGAATTAAAAACACTTTCAAGAAGTATTGTGAAGGATACAAACGTAAGGCAGAAGTGGAAGAAAAGGAGGATAGGAAAAGCAAGAAAGGCTGGAAAGACAGTTGGATATGGGATCTAGGGCATTTGTGAAAGACTTGGTCACTGGCAGGATGCACGAATGTTTCCCATTACAGTGTAGCGGGGAGAGCATGGACAGAGACGAAGGTCCACATTGAATGCGGGAGCATGCAGCTGTGCCTATGTGGTATGAGAATGTCATTCTATGGAATGTGAGATTGGGTCATCAGCAGACAATGAAAGAGGCAAAGGAGGTCAGAGGATTGAGGAAGGCAGGGAAAGGATTAAATAGTCAATGAAAGAGTAGAAAAATATTCTTGCCAGGGAAAGCTGATAAGGCATCCGGATAGTGTTGAGTGCTCATTTGGGATCTTACACTATGTTTTTTTTTTTTCTTTTCTCAGTATTTGGCTTTATATCCATCCTTCCTTCCTTCCTTCCTTCCTTCCTTCCTTCCTTCCTTCCTTCCTTCCTTCCTTCCCTCTTTCATTCTATTTCCTCTCTCTCTTCCTTCCTTCTTTCCTTCCTTCCTTCTTTCGTTTACTTTTTTTTCTTTTGCTTTCAGTGAGTAAGAGTATGTTGTCAAGAAAACATGTATATGTGTGGGTGGGTGTATTTTTAATAATTGTATGTGTGTGCACTATTATCTGGTTTCTACATTTCAAAGAGTATTTTTTACTTTCTTGGACATGCTAGCCAACTGGGCTAGACATTCATCTTTTTTCGTGAAAAATTTCTCCTTAAAACTTTTGCTTGAAGAGTATAATTTTTAAACAATGTAGTGTTATTTTTGTGGTCATTTGTTTTCATAATAATACACTAATATTATTTTTAATTTTTATAGATCTCTACTGGTTCATTTTTGACTGCATAGGATATGTCTTTTCACTCATACTGGTTTTTTTCTTTAATTTATGAAAGCTTTAACCTCCTATGTATTACTTTTTGATTTTTTATAGTCTATCCATAATTAATATGATTTATCTGATATATGCTATTACAGAAAAAGTTATGATAGAGTGAAAACAAACACAAAAGACTGTAGTGAAAGCCCAAGCCTTCTTCTCAATACTTGACTAAATGTGTGCTCTAAACTATTGGTTCTCAAGGAGGACTTGTTAAAGCACAATTGCTGGATCTCATCAACAATTTTTGATTCAGTAGTTTTCAGGTTAGGGCTGAGAACTTGCATTTCTAACAAGCTCCCAGTGGACACTGATATTACAGGTTCAGGAGCCAAACTTTGAGAACAAGTACTCAGAACCACTACATTGTCTTATTTCATTAAATCAAAGTAAAGCAGCAAAGGAAGGAAAAGTACTGGCTGAATTAAAAGACATGTACTGAGTAAATTATAAAGGATGAATTAGTTCTTCTGAATTTGAGATGTGTTTATTTGAGGGAAACTTTGGAGAGGCATTAGGATTTGAGCTTAGCTTTGAGGAAGATCCATGGCTTTCTAACATTACAGATTACTCAAAATCAGAATGCTCTGCATTGGAAGGCAGGGGGATATCTGTATACAGTGATGTTGCAGAAGAGATAGGATGAATCACTGGCATTGATGTTATTTGTAAAGCAGATTCAGGTATCAAGTGTGTTGCACCAAACATTATTAGGGACCCTTTTCAGTGTTGCTATGCACTGAAGTGTTAAGTAAATGGACTGGAGTCATAGGTTAAGGTTTAAATCCCAACTCCACACATGACTGACCATGTACGTTTTTTAAAAATTATTTAATCTCTCTAAAACTCCTTGTATTACATTCCTAGGGCTGCCACAGCAAGATACCACAAACTGGGTGGCTTAAACAACAGATAAATATTGTCTCACAGTTCTAGACACTGGAATTCTGAGATCAAGGTGTTGGTGGGACTATGTTCACTTTGAAGACTCTAGGGCAGCATCTATTCCAGGCCTCTCTCCTAGCTTCTAGTAGGATGTTGGCTTATGGCAGCATAATTCCAATCTTCAAATGGCTTTCCCCTTGTGTGCATCTATGTGTCGCTGCCCAAATTTCCTGTTTGTCTTTTTTTTTTTTTTAAAGGACACTTATTAGATTAGGGTCCCATCCTACTCAACTGTGACTTCATCTTAATCAGATCTGCAGCACACCTATTTCCAAATAAGTTCACATTCTGAGATACTGGAAGTTACATCTTCAATACATAAATTTACAGGGTGCTGGGAGGAGACACAATTCAACCTAGAGCACTCTTCTTCTTCTGTGAAAGAGGTTTAAAGTGACTTAACTAATTAATAAGATTGTTGTGGGAATTAAATGGGAAAATGTGTACAAAGTTTTTATCTCAATAGCTTTTCAATTCATAGCAATGTTATTTTTATTATTATTATTAAAATGTGTCTACACTTGTCTAATATTCTTGATGTGGTCTTTTTCCTGCTACCATATGCATTTAAACTACATGATCCTCTATAATCCCTCCTAACATGTTAAAGATATAGAAGTCTCAAAATAGATACTAGGAAAAAATGTTTACCTTTTATTCATTTGTGATTTATTTCCTCCTACTTGTGGGAGGGAATGGATACATCTGAGTCTTTTCTTTTCAAGCAGAACATTTTTGCTTTGTGGGTGGCCCATTCAGAGAGTACATCTCCAGAGCAAAGGGTTACAGTCTCTTTATACTAGTCCAGCACTTGTTTCTCTTTCTTTCTCTTTTTTATTTACTTATTTAATTTTTGCTCTGTTTGTTGCCAAAGGCATGCTGGATGAAGAGACCCTGCACTGGGCCTGTGACCAGCAGGAACCAAATCAATGCTGAGAACACATTCTAACATTTGAATGGGCAGCTTGCAGGTGGGAATGACTTTCAATCACAATATATGCCAGGCTCAATGCCGTGCTTCAGCTCACTAGTCCATTACCAATTTTCCCGACTCTCTCAGTCTATTACCAATTCAACCTCCCAAAGTTTCCTATATACTCGTTCTTTCTTATTTAGTTACAGTGACTTTGGATAAGGCCTGAAGGGAAGTTCCATGTAGCACAAGCAAACTTAAGTTTCTGCTTCAATACCACCTGCATCTGCAGGCATTTGGATTAAAAAGGATTTCGACCATTCTGTGCACATATATTTTTATCATTTGAATGCAATATTTTGGTCAGGCTTTTAAGGCACCTGGTCTTGTACTTCCTACACAACCAAAGAACAGGCAGGAGGATGATGCAAGGGAACACTTTGTGTTTGTTTCTGAGTTGTACCAAACATTCCCCTCCTCACTTAACATCACCTATAATGAGAGCAAAAAACAAAGATAACTCCAAACAGAAAACAAAAAAAACCCCACCCAAATCATGATGGACACATGCTTTTACAAACATACATTTCGTTATAGTTAGGGGGATAAATTAGCTCAAACCTTTATCCAAAAAATAACTACCAATTATTGGTCTTCTAGACTGTATGCATAAAAGCGCTAATGTTCACCTCAAATCTTGCAAGTTTATGGATTATTCACACTTCTCAGTAAGAAAACAGAGGTTTGGTAAAATTAAGTTACTAGCTTAGTTACATCACTATTAGATAGAGGAGGTGGGATTTCATCTTGATCTTCTGAGTGGATTCCCTAGAGCCTCTACTCTATGTAGAGTCTGCAGATGTTGCCTCAGATCTATACTTCTGGCCTCATTGTAGATGCACAGATCATATGGCATATTTAGTTTTACCTAATCGCAGTACTTCCCAGGCAGGGTAAAGATGTTATCCATAAGAATCTTCAGTTCTTTCCTTGGTATCTGGCCCTCTAACTCACCCTCCTGTCTGGACAGACTGGACAAAGACAGGTCCAGATGAGATCACTGGATCTTGTGTCACTGTGCAACCCAACTAGGGAGACAAGCATCCATTACAGCTTCCTTTCATGTTCTTCCAACAGAGCCCAAAATAACCAACTCAATTTTAACCTATTTCCAGCTCAGCTACCCTGCCTCCCACAATTGACTGGAGACATATTTTTATTCATTTAATTATACATAAAAAAAACACATATATACTATATATACCATTACTGTGTATGTCTGTATACATATACAAATATATATTTATATTCTTTTTTTAAGATTCTTTTTTTTTATTTCAGCATATTATGGGGGTACAAATATAACGGTTACATATATTGCCCATGCCACCCCCCCCCTT
>VBSM01002608.1:84515986-84568775 GCA_008086735.1 Cheirogaleus medius
CCAGTAATAGGATTGCTGGATCAAATGGTAGATCTACTTGTATCACTTTAAGGTTCTTAGTTGTATTGTCTCCATAATACTTGGATATCTTTTTGAACCAGAATTTTGGTAATATTCTATCTATAGTCTATCCAAAATATGGGTTTTTCAGGGATCTGATACTTGAACATCCATATCTTGTATTTTATCTTGAAAATTGATATCCAATAGTTAGTTAATAATTATTAATTAATTACAACAATAATAATTCATGATAACATTTGATTGTGTTCTATCCCCCTATTATTTAAATTTATATCATAATTGAAAAATCTCTGTACCTTGGCTAAATAATAATCTGTTGGTAGACAGGAAATGGATTATCACAATCCTCCTTTTCCTTATGAAATTTAGCACAGTTGTATTCACTTAAAGTTTATCCAGTGTGAATTGAGTTTATACAATCATTTTATTCATAGGACTCAAGGCTTAATCATGCTCATTTTGCTATTTGACGTTACTAATTAGTGGTGAAACAAAGCCAAAGCAGTTTATCCATTGTATCAAGACCTGGGGATATTGAGGGACTCTTGGCACAACTTGTACTTTGTCAGTGGGTAGTGACCCAAAGCACCTTCAGAAAATTGAGAGCTTTAGGGAGCCTGATGAGTGAGGAAAGGCTAACTACCTAGTTTCTCTCATCAGCCTTTTTAAACAAAACTCCACAAGAGAAGTAAATCCTAATATTTTCAGAGGCATCCATTTGGTCTAATGAGTGGCCTTCTTCCCTATGCAGCTGCAATGGTAGTACATTGATATCATCTTGGATGAATTGAGATAATAGTCACTGTAATTATTTTCTAGATTTGGAAATTTAGATATGGAACCCCAATTGAGGTGTTGAGGAAAGCTATCTCGCATTTCTATTTCTTTTTCACTCTTAAAAAACACAAAGTGAGTACATGTGGTGTTTATTTTTCCATTCTCGGGACACTTCACTTAGTAGAATGGGTTCCAGCTGAAATAAAAAAGAAAGAAAAAGCACAAATTGGAAAAGAGAAGCAAACACTGACCCCCAGTTTAGGGGCAGGTAGTGTCATGGATGTGAACTAATTTATTGTAATAATATAACTAGGTTTTTGAGAATCTGTCTCCTAGGGAAGCTACTCAGTAGGTCTTCGCATTCCCAATAGTATATTTTCTCTATTCAAATAGATATATGCCATATGTGAATGTGGCCCTAGAAAGATGGCCAATAAAAGATGTTGCATCAGGACACGATGGTCAATGTGAGTGATGTTGGGGATATTGTAAAATGCTATAAGTATACTCAAAGAGAAAAGGGAGATTTCTAAGTAAAGACTTTACAACTGAAAAATTACTGTTAAACAAATGTTAGGCCTTGGGTTTTTTCAACTACAAATTAATATTTCCCTAGAACAGTCTAAATTTAAGTGGTTATTTCTTATACCTCCAAAAAATAAAAGGGTCACAGTTGTGCTATTTATGGTTATTCTTTTGTCACAGTACATTTATAGGTTTTAGTAGATAAAGAATGATAAATAATGAAACAATAGAAACAATTGATTCTAGATCTGGAGAAGCAAGGCAGAACTTCAATTTGAGTTTCTGAATCATCTTCATTAGTCATGTTACCATGAACAGGTCCCTCAACTTCTTTGAGCCTCAGTTTATAGAACTACAAAATACCAATCCTTAATCTCAAAGGTCGTGGTAAAAATCAAGAGATGATATATATATATATATATATAGTACCAATATGCTCTGAAGCAACATTACTAAGTCCACAAAGATCTATTGATTAAAATGGTTATATTTGCATTTATTTGTATTTTGTGCTTTATAGATATTTTATCTAGTTATCACAAGACCACTGTGAAATAAGTCAAAAACGTTAAGTAATTTGCCTGAGGTCAGAAAACGAATAAATATCAAGCCTGGACTCCTGTCTGCCTGATTTCAAAGCCCAACTTTTGTAGTCTCTATATTATATAACTTCTTTAGCTATCTAGTTATTTTTATGTCCCCGGTGATTTAACTTTTGCAAATGATTTACATCTTAAAGTACATCGTGAGGGCCACCAATTGAACTACACAATTAGGAATGAAAGTGGAATCTTGGAACCAGAAAGTTCTGTCAAAGTCATCTAGTTGAACTTCTAGCTTTACATAAAGCTCACAAAACAAACCATTCCAGACACATTGTCAGGGAAGGAATTAACTGCTCGGCTAACTCCTCCTCTGCTTAACCATGCTTGCTACCCCCAGAGTTTCTCCTTACATCATTTGAATTCCCTCCAGCTGCAATTTATGCCCTTCTTCTCTTATTCTTGCCTCATCAGAGAGGGAGAACAGCTGGGCACCATCCTCCACATGATCACACTTGGGATAATGAAGGCGGTTATTGAGTCACCCTTCAACAATTCCAGTCCAGGTCTTGCCACATAGACCTATTTACTGGGGAACTGACAAAGATGGCAAGTAGAAGAAAAATGGATTTAAAACGTATTCACACCTAGTAAAATGCTGAATAGGAAAACTGTTTTAGGAGTGAATATCGTATCTCATTATTTTACTGCAGATAATGTCCCGCAATTGTTTTAAATCAGAAGAGGCCATTCCATAATGGCTAAAGATATAATTTTTTCATACAATCTGAATTTGGCTTTATCTGAGTTGGAGGTAATTAAGTCAGGAAATCCAAGGTGAAAAAAGGAGGTCTGGACAAGGGCCAGCAGGATATTTGATCCAAGGCACATGTGTCTGAAATTAAATTTGGGAGTTAGACTGTGCTGTCCTTAAATCATGATGGCAAATGAAGGGCAACCTTCTGTGTGCTAAGAAAAGGGAATATGTAGACTGCTGCCTTACGGGAATTACAGGGGACAGGGATAATTCCCAGAAACTCCACAGATTGACTGAAAGGCTGTTTGGCACAACAGAGTGAGGGAACGAGAATGGACAGCTACCTATAATTACCTCGTCCAAGTTCCTGAGAGATTGCCTGTGTGCCCAGTGGATTTGGGCAGGTACAGCTGGAGTGTGCAGGAAATAAAGCATTGCCTAAATGGAGGGATTTTTAAGGGGAGTGAGCCCCCTTCAGTTTGAAATCAATTAGATATATGTTGTTTCATTCATTTGTAACTTTATTTTTTGATACTATTTTTTAAATAAGTTTTCTGCATCTAAGGGTTTCTTGCTGGAGAAATAACATTCTCCATTAATCAAGTGAGCCCATGGCATACTCACTAAAATAATGAGTGTGCAAGAATGAGAATCACATTTGGGCTCCACTTCTGTCTCCAGATAAGGTGGGAGGATGGTCAGACTATTCATTCATGCATTCATTCATTCATTCATTCTTTTGCCCAAACATCCATCAGTACAATAGAGATAAAAACAGTATCCACCTCCTAGGGATGAGCATTAAATGTGTTAGCACATGAAGATAATTTTGAACCAAACATAATAACAGCTCAATAGACATTATCTATCACTATCTACGATTACTATAAAAAGAAAGATCCATAGGCTTTAAGAAGGGCTTTGATGAGTTCAAAACACTAGAGTTTAATGTGAAAAGTCCTTTAAGACAAAGTCCTAGAGCAACCGACACCATAGTTGCTAGTTTTTGAGAAGGAATGGAGGGTTTCAGAAAGAAGGTAATGATATTTATTTGGTGCTGGTTTAAGCACATCGGGAAATATTTTTGCTTTCTGGATGTAGCACTTTAAAGAGGATATTGATCAATTAGATTGTATCCTTGTGAAGTAATTAATTTGAATAGAAAAAAATTGAGAGAATTACATTTGTTCAATATAGAGAGGGGTTAGGTAAGTATATGTTAGTGGTCTCACATGACTGCATAAGGAATATAAAAATCTTTTCAAGGAATAAAAATCAGGACCACATAAATTGGAAATCTCAAGGAAAATTTTACTCATTAAATACAATTTTTCTAATAATAGAATATGACCAAAGTATGATCGAGCTGTCTCAAGTGGTATATGAGTTACCAAAAATGTGGAGTATAAACACATATTGAGGATCATATTTGGAGATTAGTGTATGAACCTTGCCAGATCTTTTTTACATTCAAAATTTTATGATTTGATTAAATGTCTTCTTAAATTAGACGTTACCAATTAATAATGTTTCAAAGACTTAATGGACTGAAAGCGTAGTCACCAAAATAATTTCTCTGCAGATCTATCTGAGAGGAAGTAAAACATTTTCCTTAAACGAAGTATAATCAATATGAAATGAAAATTATATTCTTCTAATAGTCTGTTTTAAGTTTTAGGAAAATTATTATTCTTCCATTCACCAACAGAGCTTCCAGATATTTCACTTTGCAAAGTCCCACTGGGGTTGTAACAGGCCAGTGAAAGTCAGCTGTAAGACCAGGGAGGATCCTCTTCCTGTAGAGGCATATTGTTGACTGTGATGGATGACATGTTAAGGAAAGCAGCCAGGGTTTCTGACTCAAGGCAAGAGTAGCTAGGACAACTTTGTAAAACAACTACTTGCAGAGACAGTGGGTGCACTGATCAGGGCTAGTCACCTTTCCAACATCCTTATGACGAATTAAATTTGTGATGGTCCAATGTGAAAAAAAAATCTGATGTTTGCACCATGGTCTATAACAGGGGTCCTCAAACTTTTTAAACAGGGATCAGTTTACTGTCCCTCAGACCATCGGAGGGCCGTACTATAGTTTAAAAAAAACTATGAACAAATTCCTATGCACACTGTACATATCTTATTTTGAAGTAAAAAAACAAACGGGCAAAAACACCCGCTTGTGGCCCGCGGGCCATAGTTTAAGGACGCCTGGTCTATAGGATCCTGAGCTCGTCTACCTACACCAACATCTCATACCACTTTCCCTTTCTTTCATTATGTTTCAGACTTACTGACTTTTTCTGTCTCTTGGTCCAGCCAAGCTCGCTCCTTGGTGCATTTGGACTGTTTTTCTTCCTGTTCTTCCCCAGATCTTTGCATGCTTGTCTCCTCAAGATCATTCAAACCTCAACTCAATATTCCTCTCTCACCATAGATCTAACTGTTTTAGTTGACTTCTTCCATCTTTCATGTCACTCTCAAGCCCATTAATCTATTTCATTTTTTAATAGAATTTGTTTTCTATCTCTTTAAAATGATGCAATACAAATATCTAGAGCAATTTCTGGCTCATACATGTACTAAATACATATTAATTTATCTCAGATATATCATACATTTATGTGTTCATTGCCCTCCACCCACACTAGCATATACTCTTCATGAGGGCAAAGACTCCTGTTTGTCAAGTTCACTGCAGCCTTTTCTATGCTGGAACAGTGCTTGGAAGAAAATGACACCTCAATAATTGTTTTTTTGAAGGAATGAATTTTGTTTGTTATAGATATACACATGTGAAGAACTTAATGCATTTTAGGACAGTAAATGTTTTGATTGTGATTTTGCTTTCATATAATTCCCTTTCATTTTTATGCATCTAAGGTGAGAAACCCTGAACTTACAGAGATGGAAGCAGGTTCATCATTCCATGCTCATGCAGATGAGAAGCCAACTATGAAAAGTCAACCCTGACTACTCCGACCCATGCAGCTGAACTATTCCAGTAACACTATTTTACACAAGACTTGATCCTCTGAAGGGAAAACTAGAGGTGATGCTTGATGTTAATGTTAGGAGAGCAGCTATCGCTATCAAGAAGTTCCAGAAGTGCTGGAGAGAAGTTACATGAGGATGCAGGTGAATAGTAGAATCAAACAAAAACTAGTAGCAAGTAGTTTTGGATGAACTCTAACAATAATAAAAATAAAACTGCCAAGACCTGCAACTATACTAAGCTAGTGGGACTCAAAGAAGTAAACAGAGAGACCAAATCGATTCTGGCAGATGAGTGCTTCTGGAATATAATCTCTTTTGAAGATTCAGAAGCTGCTTTACCAGTCTCTCTTTATCTAAAAAGAACCAGATGTTTTTGACACATAGACTTTATTATCTAATTAGATGTGGTCTTTTATTTTATGAAAGTCATTTTTCTAAATATTAAATAAGTACAAAATCAGAGTCAAAAATGGTTACAGCATGTAAAAAAATATATGTAGTATTTGTACATACAATCCTACATCATCTTTCATATTATTTTGAAAGTTTATTATTATTTGGAAGAATATTTTTGCATGCCAGTCTCCACTATTAGACTGTAATAATGCTGGGGAATATTTTAATTGCCATTTATTTTTTGATTAATTAAAGCTAATTCAGCAAATTGTTATTGACCATCTTCTATGACAGTCACCATGATAGATCCTGGGTAAACATAGTCTCTGTCCCCATGGAGTTTATGCTCTTGTTGAAGGAGGCAGACATTAAATATATAGATGATATTAGAGAGCAATAAGTACCTCATAGAAAATAAAATGCCTAGTGGGAGAAGGGGGATTGGGAAAAAAAAAAAGAAAATGCCTGTAGTAATGATGACTGGGGATGGGAGGATGGTGCCACTTAAAATAAGACTGAGAGCTAACCTCGATTGAATATGAAACCTGTAAGACTAAAAAGAACAGAAAATAATGCCTCCATTGTAGATATAAAAGTACAAAAGACTGCAAGGCCCAAATGAACTTGTCCTGGCCAAGGAACCTCATAGAGAACAACACAGCTGCAGCCTGGTGAGCAAGGAAGAGAGAGCAAATAATCTCAAAAAGGTGGGCAAAGGCCGGACCATGCTAAGTTTCACAGGCTATTTTTAGGCTGTTTGGGTTTTATTATAAGTGCATTGGATGGTTTTGAGCAGGGTAGAAATTTGATCAGATTTTTACATTTTTCAAAGGTTTGTTCTAGTTAGAGTAGATTATAAGAAGTTAAGATGGAAACAATGGTCTGGGAGACCTTGTTGCAGGTGCCACCGTCAAGCAAGTGAGAGATAAGAGTGGATTCAACTAAGAATATGCAGTGACAATGGAAACTATACTTGTAGAATATCCTGAGATTTCAGGTACAGGGGATAAAGAGGAAGAGGTGAACTATATTAGGTCTTGGCTTGAGCATCTGGCTTGGTGTGATGTCATTTGTTTATATGGAAAACACTGATTGAGAAACAGGTTGGGATAGTGAGAATAGTCTTTAGTAACATTCTTAATAAATTTCAAAGGTCACTGTATATAGCATATCTGTGATATGTATATAGGGCTTAAAACAGAGTTTGGGCCAGAGTTACATAATTGAGAATCATATGCATATAGTTAATATTTAAATTCATGGGCTTGGATGTGATCACCTAGGGAGAAAGTATATAGAGAGAAGAGAGTAAAAGCTAGCGTCAATCTTGCGAATATCAAATATCTAGAGATCAGGTAACAACAAGAGATATATATATATAAAAATTTTGACCAGGAATTATCAGCTGGATAAAAGAAAAGCTATGAAAATGTGGGATCATAGAAATTGGGGGAATGTTTCAAATACATCAAAGTATTTATTTTATTTTGAGCAAAACTAAAATGTGTATAAAGACCTGAAACAGAGATTAATGTATTTTATTTGGTAGTTTAGAGGTCATTGTTGCTCTGATAAGTAAATTTCAATAGATCAGCAAACATTTAGACACATGAATTCAAGTCTTCAACATTAAAGACAATTGGACACTCTTAAAAGCAGTCAGAAAGAATGACAGATTTACTTGCCAGTAGGGATGATTAATTATACTCATGGCTAAATTCTCAGAAACAGCAATTGAAACCTGAATGCAAAAAACAATATCTGCAAAGTTAGTAGAGAATTTCTTTCTGTTGCTTAATAATAAAGGATAGCCACCCCACACCCATTAGGATGGCTACTATCAACAAAAAAAATTAACAAGTGTTGGTGAGGATGTGATGAAATCAGAACACTTATGCCTTATTGGTGGGAATGTGAAATGGTGCCACTGCTAAGGAAAACAGTATGACAATTCCTCAAAAAATAAAAATATAATTACAATATGATACAGCAATTTGACTTTGGGGTATATATCTAAAATTATTGAAAGCAGGGCCTCAAATAAATATTTGTACACTCATGTTCATAGAAACATTATTTGCAATAGCCAAAAGGTACAAGTGATCCAAATGCCCATGAATGGATAAATGGATAAATAAAATGTGATATATACATATGGTGCAATATTATCAAATCTTTAAAAAGAAGTCAATTTCCATACCTGTTATAACATGGATGAACCTTGAGGACATTATGCTATGTGAAGTAAGCCAGTCACAAAAGGACAAATACTGTATGATTTTGCTTATCTGAGGTATCTACAGCAGTCAAATTCACAAAGACAAAAAGTAGAATAGTAGTTGCCAGGGGTTGGGGAAAGGAGAAATGGGAGTCCTTGTTTCATAAGTGTAGAGTTTCAGTTTTGTAAGATGAAAAGAGTTCTGGAGATTAGTTGTACAACAATATGAATGCACTTAACATCCCTGAACAGTACAACAAAAATAAGAAAGATGATAAATATTATGTTTTGTGTATTTTACCACAAAATAAAAAAAAATAAATAAAATTGTGCAAGTAAAAGTAATTTAAGGTCATATTTTAATTAAGCTAATATATTCAAAATGTTAACATTTCAATATATAATTAACCTTAAAATATTGAGATATTTTACTTTTTTGTATTGTCTTCTGATGTGTATTTTACACTTATAACATTTCACTGTCCACATAAGTACTCAATCGCCATATGTGACTAGTGGCTATGATATCAGACAGCAGTTTATTACAGCCAAATGATTGAGCCCAGGAGGAAACAGCAGAATAACTGCCGAGCTGAGCCCAACCCTACTTGTCACAGAATTATCAGCTACTATTAATAAATGATTGTTGTTTTAAGTCACTAAGTAGTGAAGTAGTTATGCAATAAATTCTAATTAATTGAATGGACAGGATGCATTCAAATGCATGTAGGCTCAAAGGTCTGTAGGTGGTGAGAAAAGAAAGTCCTATTCAATAATTTTTATATCTTTATGAAGTATAAGCAATGTTATGTGTAGAAAATGTGATAGGGAAGAAAAAGACATGGAGATTTGATAAAAGAGAAGGAGGTATAAAATACTGGGAAGAATAGAAAAAAAATTAAATGTGAAATGCAGTAAAATTGCTGTCAAGATGGAATGTTCATTTGAAGTTTGTCCCTTTATCTAGCACATGATAGGTGCACAATAAATATTTGTTTAATCAAACCAATTCATTAGTTTTTTTTTTTTTTAAGTCAGTCTGGAGAAGGTATTATATTCACTGTACAAATGAAGAGTCATCTGAACTATTCAGGCCTTAGTTTCATCACTCTTAATTGAGAATAACCATACTACTTATTTCTACTGTGGTTATGAGGATTAAATGAGTTAATATATGCAGAGCACTTAGAATAGTGCTTGACACACAGTATGTGCTTCTCTGTGCAGGATATTTCATTTTTCCTTCTTTTTGATTATGAATGAAGTGGCTCTCAGCCGTATATTCTTAATATTTACATTTTGTAAGACATAGCATTACTTTTACTATGATTATATATAAAATTTATAGATAATATAATCTGATTAGACACTTAAATTTAATATCAATAAATCAATATCACTTAAATTTAAAATCAATATAATATTTTAGTTTATTTATATAACAATTATCTAGAATAAGATTATTATATTTGGTAGGCTATATGAAAATTGTGCAGAATTTGGGGTAATTTTCTTCTAAAGCAGAAATATTTTTGCATTATAGGATACCTAGTGTTCCTTCTGCAAACTGACAAATTCCGCAAACTCTCCACAGGACAGAGTGCTACTTCCTTGTGAGCCTTGGCTCTCATTGTTTCTTCTGAGATACAATGAATTCCTCTACCTACTTATGAATTGTTTGATTTTTTTTATTAGAATATGAATAGGTAGAAAGTGTTTAAATGTAATTACTTATTATGCCTTTTTCTAGAAGTAGGGATTAATATACAAAGTTGTGGGGTACAGTTTTGGCTATCTATTTCCTTTCTCCTGGACCTCAGCAAGGTGGTCTTTCCTTAAGACTCTCTCATGATTCATGACAAGATATAGCTTTCCATCATTTTAAGTATCTATTTGAGGAACAAATGCTAACCTGAGAAGGATATTAGGACAACAGATATAAACTGGAACTTAACAGGGCAAACCAGGACATTTGGTCACCCAATATAGCAGTATTTCCTTTATTAGCATGCCCCAGACCATCAAACTCAAGAGAAACAATAGCTTTGATCCAGACAATATCTCTTTTACTCTCCAGGTAACTGCATGGCACAGTCTTGGGATTGAAGTACTCTTCTAACCAAAATGATCCAGTTTTGCCCTTAAAAAATTTCCTCAAAGCTCTCCTTTTTCAGGTCAATTCTGCCAGCACATATTTCCTCTCAAAGACTCTAATAACTTAACTTTCTCTCATTTTCCCTGACATTTAGCCCAAGATTAGGCATGCCGACATTTGATTCATAGAATGATGAGGGTATCAGCTAGGGAAGTCCATACTCCTTTATTTTCCAGATAAGCAAAAGAATAAACCTGTAGATGTAAAGCAGCTTTGTTAAGGTCAGAGTAATCAGAGAAAGTGTTGCCAGATAAAATACAGAATGTCAGTTAAATCTGAATTTCAGATAAACAATGAATTTATTTTTAGTATAAGCATACCACAAATATAAAGTATACCCCAACCCCTCCCCACTTCTCCCCATACTCACACCAAGTAAAGGCCATGTAACATAGCAAGAATCTACAGGCTATCTGCAAGAATCTGGTGTCTACCTGCAAACCAGGAAGAGAGCCTTAGCCAGGAACCAAACAGGTCAACATCTTAATCTCAGACTTGTATAAGTCTAGCCTCCAGAACTGTGAGAAGTAAACTTGTGTTGTTTAAGTCACCTAGGCTATGATATTGTGGGACACCAGAACACATCACCCCAAAATATGTCTCTTTTGACAAGGATTGTTGAGTTGAAGGCAATTAATAAAAAGCAGACATTGGAAAGCTCTCTGCTCTCCATCTATTTGCTTGAAAGCAGTACAAAAGTTTACAAAGACAGAAGGTGTCCCACTTTCCCTTTCTCCCAGAGAGAATAAAGGTTAACCACTGAAGACAACTTTGGACCCTTATTGGCCTGGAGATGACACCGGAAGAATGTCAATTACTAACAGGCTTTATCTGCCACTTACTTGCCTTCCTGCAATTTGCCATCCCAAAGTTGTCTTGTCACTGCTCCAAAAAATTTACTGTTCTTTGCTGAAGATGTTGAATAAGCTAAGATTCAAAGCCATGTCTTTAAGAACTACTTATTCCACGGATGCGTCTTATGTATATATGAAAATATGTGTGTTAATAAAACATGGTTTATTTTTTTGTTGTGAATTTGTCTTTTGTTATAGGGGTCCATTCTACTGAATGACTTATGAGGGTTGAGAAAAAATTAATTTTTCCTCTGCTACAGTATTTTACTGCGACAGCCTGATCAGATTAACACAGGATAATTATAAAAATAGTTCTGATCATCATTTTACTTTTGTCTCTATGAATGTGAATACTAGAGGCACCTCATAAAAGTGGAATCACATAGTATTTGCCATTTTGTGGCAAGCTTATTTTAATTAGCATAATATTCTAAAAGTTCATCCGTATTGTAGCATGTGAGAGGATTTCCTTCCTTTTTAAGTCTTAATAATATCCCATTGTATGCATATACCATATTTGTATATCTATTCTGTTATGGGTTTGTTTTAACCACAAATAAAAATATTTAAAATATGTTTTTCAGCTTTCCAACCCTCTAAAACTTCTCGGGGATACCCAAGAGTCTATAGGCCACACTTCGAGAACTGCTGGTATAAAAGTAATTTTAATAGGAAATATTATAAGTATAATGTTTAAACTAGTAATTATGTAGCATTTACCATGCGCAAAGGACTTTTCTATGTGTTTTTATATATTATACCTTTAAACCTTCAATAACAACTTGAGGATATAAGTGTTATTGGTTTGTTTCTTTCCATTTCATATAGACACTAAACTGAGGCTACACTCTTCGTTTTGTGGGAGTACAGCCCACGCCATGTCAGAGAAGAGTAGCCTGAATCCATATAAGCAGAACTGAGAGAACCTAGCCCAATGCTCTTGAACTAACTGGAATCAAAATCTTTTTCATTGGTTGACACATTCTCTCTAGCAATGGTGGAAAATTGTGATATGTTCTTTTCCCTTAATTCTTCTGTAGTGCTGATTCAGACTGATGTAGGCCTGCCATCAGGGTCTTTGTTGCTTGTTGGCATTGCTCCTTCCTTTGCTGTAAGACCTCGTCACTTCTCCATGGTATGTACCATTGAGCCTTCACTCCTTCCCTGAGCAGGGCTTTCCTATAGTGTCACTACTCCAAAAGCCACACTGAGGGAGGCCAAAAAAAAAAATCCACCCTCCATCTTTATATTAGGATTCCTAAAATATCAGCCTAGTCTCTTATGTCTTTTTTTAAAAAAAACTGCTAATGCTTACAAATTGCTTATTATTTCCCTCTTTCAGTTGTCTACATGTGCACCCTAAGGGTTGGGTGGGAGGACAATTTGGGACAGTGTTAAACATCCTCTACTTTGTCAGGAAATGAATGTGAACAATTCTGTGTCTATGCTAGCTGAAAAATAAAGCAGATAAATATGAATGAGGTATTTCTTAAGTTTTGGATGAAACCTTTATACAGTTTTAGTGCAGTGTCTTACAAATATTAAGATTGAATAACAGCTCCTTTAAAAACTTACACTATATATATTGAAAAAATAATCATTAATTTTGCTCACATTTTTGTTCTCAATCAACTGCATCAGAACCACTTGAGTGAATATCATAAATTAGTTAAAAATATAGATTTTTGGATTTTAATTTTCAGAAATATATATTAGGTAGGTCTGAGGTAGAGTTAATCTTATAAATTTAAAAGTCTCTGCATATCATTCTTAGGTAGAACATACTGATACAAAGAATAGCATCTTTGTTCTTAATAATGACACTAGGAACTATTTCATGGCATGTTATATACCAGGCACTATTTTAAGTGCTTGAAAATGCAATTGATGGGGTTAAGGACACACTACCCCAAAATATGGCACCTTGGCATTTGAGAAAGTGGCAGAAGCATGAAGGCAACCCTTACCTTCTTCCCACCCATCTCCCTGAAGCAGGTCATAAAACCTAGGAAGAATTTTCTGACCTTTTCCTGAAACAGGTTATAAGGCCCTCATTCAAGAGCTGTCATCCCTGTACCCAGAGGAAAGGGACATTCTTATCTCTGACATCATAGGACACATAGAAAAATCTGAACAAACAGGCCCTGCTATGTTCTCCTTCCCCACTTGTTATCATTAGATCATACCCTCTTTCTCTTACTATATTTCTCCATGACTACCCACTTCTTCATCGAACCTAGGGGAAAAAATATAGTTTACCTGTTTTTTAGCTCTGCATGTCCTTATAAAGGATCTCGAGTCACACAAAACATTAAATACACATGTGTGCTTTTCTCTTCTTCCCATGAACCTAAGATGGGAAGAAAAAATATTTCCTTTTTATGCACAATCTTGACTGGTAGAAGAATCAGGCAACCCAGGCAGACTACCCCCAGAGTCTGTTTTTAACCACTATGCCATATTTTCTCCACCCTCAGATAAAATGCTTAAGTGAGAAGTTACCTGCAGTGAAGTAAGCCAGAGCATTACAATGTGTTCACTTGCATTGTCTTTTCTAGGTTTTTGAATCAAATGATCTGTAAGATTCCCAGAGTTGGATCTCAAGAACTTAATGAATATATGTTGATTAACCCATCACCTGGGATTGTGCAGATATTTTCTAAATGATTTCCAACACATTGGCTACGGAGAGTATTAATAGTAGAAGCAAAAAAGCCCAAGAACCAGAACTTATCACACTGGAGAGTTAATCTCACAAATACCAGCCTAGTGACCTTAGAAACCCAGAAGGGAGACTTTAATTGTGGATCTGGTGAACGTTCCAACCTTTCTAGACCTCCAGTAAGAGATACATGATCCACCTAGCTGTTAGCTGAGCTCAGAATACTGGAGCCACGGGGATTCTCCAGGAAAGGTTACAGCATTTTTAGTTTCACAGCGAAATCATTTTATTCTTTCAATGCTATTGGGGATGTGAGTTAAACATAAAATAAAACAAAACAAAATAATCAAATAAACAAAATAACAACTACAACCACCCCCGAGGCCCTGATTTGTAAAATATGGAATAACTATAAATATGGTAAATTTCTACCAATCTTTTATTAGAGGTACTTGTCATTCTACTAGGTCAATAGTAAAATAATAGTTGGACCAAGAAACTTGATTATGTGGGAGCCTCACTCCCATTATGTAACCTTCAATGTACCAGTAGTATATAACTGAGTTAAGGGGCTCAGGGCAGATATAGACCATTGAAAGCTCCACCAAGAACCATCATTGATTTGTTGCTTTCAAACAGAATTGCACAATTATTCTTTTGGATAATTAAAAGTTTTCTCATTGCTATAATTAAACCGGAAATAGATTACTTATAACTGAAAATAGTAAGAACAAAGACATTTATATTAAAACTATGCAATCTAAGGCTAGTCTACCAACGCACAAGTTCTGGAACCAGACTGCCTTGTTCCACATCCAGTCTCTATCATCTATTAGGTACGGGGCCTTGAGAAAGTTGCTTAAGCTCTTTGTTTACCTTTTCTCATCTGTAAAATCTAGATAATCATATTGCTCATTTCATAGAGTTATTATGTGGATTAAATTAATTAATATATGTAAAGCTCTTAAAAAGTGCTTGATGTATAACAAGAATGATGTGTGCTATTATTATGTTATTACTCGTAAGAAAGACCTTAATGTACACCAAAGACCTAAATTAAAAAAAGTGGTATAGGCTACATGTGTGGTAAGAATTCAGAAGAGGTAGCAATCGCACAGACCTGAATACAGCAGGTAGGAACAGTCTCCACTCTAAACTTCGGTACAACCATCTACATAGAAGCACCTGCCATTCTGGCATCTCATAGCTATTGTGATAATCAAGTGAAATAATGTTTGGAAAGAGTTGTATGAATTTATGATGTGTGATAACTATGTCATTTAGCAGTATTGTTGTAATTATAATTTTGTGAGAGGCCTCAAGGAGATGGTAGATCTTGAAGGAAGAGATAGAAAAAGAGTTTTCCTACTGCAGGTGGAGTAAGGTTCCCAAACGTACCTAGTCATCTTTGCACTATGTCAGAGGCCAGGCCAAGATTGTAACTCACTCTTCTTTGTTTGTTTGTTTTGAATGATAAAAACCCATAGAAAATAAAGAGAGAGAGAGGAAAAACAAGAATTCACTCCATCCATATATACATTCAAAATTCTTTTCACTTAATTGACTGCCAGCAACCAGGATATGAAACTGTCATCTGCTGGATTAGTGAGCTGCCTGTCAAATCCCTTAGGATTGTTGGAACTAGTCCTCCGTTTCATTACTAGCCGCTGAGTGTTATAGCATTATGGGCTGTCCTTGTAATAATCTATTCTCTGCATTCTTCCTTTCCAGAAATGTCTCAACTGTCAAAGGAAAATAATATTTTAATATAATTCCCTCAAATCATTTAAGGGGTGATATTATACACACACACACACACACACACACATTCATTTATACAAACATATATGTGATACACTTGCCATGAACTTTTTTTTTGCAGTTAAGTATTAGGGCTTTCTTTGGACTTGTTTTTGTTTTTGTTTTTAAGTATGTCATCAGGTTTTCTTATTAAAAGCATTAAATTCTTTATTAAGTTGAAATTACAAAAACACATTTTAGGATTGTTAATTACAAGTCCTTTCCAGACTTATAGATGGCCCAATACATTTGATGAAGAATAAGGAATAGGTATTAAACTCCAAGTAGAAATTGTTTTTGAATTGGAACTTTGTAACTCCTCTGGGACTGATTTATTGAGCCATCCACATAGGCATGATTTGGATCCATTATGGTTAATAACCCAGAAAGTCTGGAACAGCAAGTGGGTGTCATTGCTTTTTGCTGTTCTGTTCTGTGCTCAATTCTAAGTTGGATCATCAGGGAAAATATCAAGAAAATGTTGCACTTTTCTTTTTATAAGGCTTTTAACAATCTATTAGGCATGGAACCAAATTTTCCCAGGGCATGAACTATTCCACAGATGTAGGGTGAATCCTTTAAATGCGAAAATTTACCATATTAACAGACTAGACTGTGTTTGGACAGTTTGAGACAAGAAACAGGCTTCAGAACCAGAAAAGGCTAGGTTTGGTTCCAAGTACTGCATCAGTCTGTTCTCACTGACCACAAGTTCCCCAACCTCTCAACCAGGGTAATAAAAGATTCTAACATCATAGAGTTATTTCGAGGTTAAATGAAGATATATATGCCAAAATGCCTTCTAAATTCTAAAACAGTTTAAAAGCAAAACTTTATGTCCCTGGGTACAAAAGACACCATGAAACATAACAGTATCACTTCCGAAGGCTATGTGAAATTTCGCATGTTGGACAGTGGTACTCTCACATGGTGAGGCACATGTGTACGTAATGTTTAACAGCTTCACTTCTAGAGTTTTGAAAGATCAAAATATAGCACTCTGGGGCTTCTGATTTTATGCAGAAGTCTTATATTTGAATCCCTATGTGGCTTTGGGGACTACTCACTCTCCAGGGTTTCTGTTTTGGCTTCACTTTGGGACTCTGGTGATTTTTTTTCTAACATGTCTTCTCAGTAATGCAATATGTAAGATTTAAGAAATATTTTATTTTCAAATACTGTATTGGTTTTATTGGAATGATCATTAAGGATATGTAGACCATCACGCTACTAGAAATGGAAGTCCACCATTTAAGTCAGAGCTCAAATAACAGAATATCTGCTTGGGTAGAGATGTATAAAAATTTCCATCTATATAATTTTAAATAATGTCAGCATTTCACTGTCCACTGGCTGATATTTGGCTTTATTGAATGTCACACATGTTCAAGGAAATATACTTTCTCTTATCATGTTACTATTATATTCTGAATCGTGATTTCTGCTCCCTGTGTTTCCTTCACTCTTTTATTCTGAAGTCACACCTTCAAGCTTAAAATACATCTATTTCTAACCTCCTTCAAAAACTAAAGTGAATAGACAACCTACAGAATGGGAGAAAATATTTGCCTGCTATACATCCAATAAAGGGCTGATAACTAGAATCGATACAGAACTCAGGCAAATTGATAAGAAAATATCAAGCAACCCCAATAATGAGTGAGATGTGCAACTTATAGGGGATGGTCATGCTTGAGGCTCTGCCTCGAGGGGGGAGGGGGGCATGGGCAATATACATAACTGTAATATTTGTACCCCTATAATATGCTGAAATAAAAAAAAAAGAAAAGAAAAAAAAAGTGGGCAATGGACATGAACAGAAACTTCTCACAAGAAGACAAACTAATGGCAACAAACATATGTAAAAATGCTCAACATCTCTAATCATTAGGGAAATGCAAATCAAAACCACAATGAGATATCATTTAACTCCAGTGAGAATGGCTTTTACCAAAAAGTCCCAAAACAACAAATGTTGGCGTGGATGCAGGGTCATACACTGCTGGTGGGACTGCAAACTAGTACAACCTCTATGGAAAGTTATATAGAGATACCTCAAAGAACTAAAAGTAGAACTACCATTTGACCCAGCTTTTCCTTTTTACTCAAAGGAAAAAAAAGATATTTTATAAAAAAAGACATCTACACTCGAATGTTTATAGCAGCAAAATTCACAATTGCAAAGATGTGGAAACAACCCAAGTGACCATCAATACATGAGTGGATTAATAAAATGTGGTATATGTATACCATGTAGTACTACTCAGCCATCAGAAAATGGTCAACTAATAGCTCTTGTGTTGTCCTGGATGGAACTGGAGCCCGTTATTCTAAGTAAAGTATCACAAAAATGGAAAAACAAACACCGTATATACTCCCCATTAAATTGGTACTAATGGATCATAACTTATGTGCACATATGGAAGTAGCATTCATTGGGGATGGGGAAGGTGGGAGAAGGGAGGAAGGGATGGGTAAATTCACACTTACTGGATGCAGTACCTGCTGTCTGTGGGATAAGCAAGCTTGTAGCTTTGACTTGGGCAGTGCAAAGGCAATTTATGTGGCCAAAGCATTTGTATCTCCACAATATTCTGAAATAAAAAAATTCAGTTACATATATTGTCATAGAATATACATAAGAGGTTGAATTAAAACTGGAGTGGGGAGAAAGGGGGGGAGGTTCAGATTGATTTTGTCACTTTTGGTTAAATTCTCATTTTTTTTTTGTTTTTTATAAGCTGCTTTGCCTAACATGGAGATAAATTTATATATTATTACTTGTGTCTTTGAGTGACTTTATGCATATATTATCAGAATTTCACTATTTCTGCTTTAAATATTTGGTATAAAGATAAATGCTACATTAACTTTGATTTGTGTTGTAACTTAAAGTCAAATTACAGAAAATTGCATTCTCAAATGTTTGTAACTGGTACACAAAAATCATTATAGATTTAATTTAAAACAACATCTGTGAATAAACTCATCCAACCTAGTCAATAAAGAAATACCTGTCTGCACCATCAAAAGGACTATGTACCTTTTCATCTCACACTGCACCTTCCTGCTCTGTCAGGCACACAGAGAATCAGAGTAGACATGTGCTAATGGGAAAAATCTGAAACACATTCTCTCTTCTGTTTTCCAGTGAAATGAATGGGCACTGAATGACAATTTTCCATGTCCCTAATCTTTCTCATGCCAGGAGTTAGCTCTTGTCATTGTCAGTGTCGCTTTTTTAAACTCCTTTTTTTCAAGTGGACAGACACTTTAGCTGATGATGACGAGAAAAATGATTTCCAATAAATGAGATGCCTGCTGGAGGAGGAATAGATATCATGGACAGGTGGGTTCTGAGGGTCTCCACATCAAAGCTGTTAGCTGACTTCCAAAATTATCTCTGCATTTTACGGTTATTCAGCAAATCTCTTCTCACAATAAATAGATCCCCTGTGCCACTTAAAAAGGCCATGGCATTCATTTCATACCATTTCACGGAACAGGAGCAGCTTGTTGCTTAGATGAAAAAGAAGTTAGCCCTCCTATCGACTGCTTTTTACCCTCCATTTATAAGGTGATTGGAAATTTTATAGTAATAATCTCCTTTTACTTATTTTTTCTGATATTACTTTTAAAGTCTACTGGGTAGTGACATTTTCCCCCCTTAAGGAAATCAATTTTGAGGTATTAGTTTACTATATATCACGCACACAAATGTTTTGTGTGAAATTGACTGTAAACAAGACCTCACGAGAATTCTTTTCTTTTCTTTTCTTTTCTTTTCTTTTCTTTTCTTTTCTTCTCTTTTCTTAACTTTTCTTTTCTTTTCTTTTCTTTTTTCTCTTTTCTCTCCTTGGTAGTTTGCTGACAATAAATGACTTTCAACTCCCTAATGGACATTTTTTTCTAGTCTGCTACTATCAGAACTTTCTGTCATCCTGAAGCTATCAGGGAAATCCAAACTAGAAATTTGTATTTTATCCAACCTGTCATAGACTTTGTTCTGGACCCAGGGGATTATTTCGTAAGTGAACGTATGGTACTTTAACTCTATTTTGAATAGAAATTCAAGACCAAGCTTCTGAGAAAACCCCTGACAAATGTTTCTGGTTGAGAGAATTGATAGTTTGCCTTTAACGAGAAATGTTTACCTCCAGATCTTTTTAAGATGCTATCTTGTCACACTAAAGCAATCATGACAGTGTGTTAAAGAATACTGGCCCAAACCCAACAACTCCTTGACATGTCTCATTCCTTCACTGACCTGCTGTGGCTGCTAATAGCCTAACAGCAGCTACTGGTGCTAAGGATTAAACCATGAAGGGTGAGAAAATAAAAAACAAAACACCACCATCAACAAAAAATTAACACTCATGATCCCTTCATTTAAAAACTGTGAAGAATGGTATTAAAACCAAATTTTCTAAGATTAACCAGCTGCTATGTACATGTAATCAACCTTACTTAAGAATTATACTTTATATTAGATATGGGAATAATTGTTTTAAGATTGCTTCTTAGTTGGACTTCTTTAGTGTAAACATATCCCCTCTGCTTTACACTGTACATAGCATACTAAATCAATTAAATACAAAAAAAAAAGTCCAACTTCCTTCAAACTCAAGAAATAGGCTTGGTACCTATACTTTATTCACAAATATGATATCTTATATCCTCTACCCCAAACTATCAAAAGTAAAGGCAATTTAGACTACAGCAAAGCATTGTTATTCACTCAAATTATACAACGGACTGTTAGAAAGATTGAGGGGTTGGATGAAACTGTAAACTTACACTGCTTATCACAAACACTTTGATCCTCCAAAAAATTATAGATTGTGTCTCATTAGTAAAATCTACTTGTTTAATAGAGTTTTTAAATATATATATATATATATATAGCTTTATTTGTTGTACACTGATTTTGACCATTATTTTTCCTTCAGGACACAAGTTTCTTTCCCTAGAATCTATTTATTAAGTTTTCTTCTGTAAGCACAGATGGACACCAAGGTACATCTAAGTCATCATAATGAGTATGGACAGTTTTTAATTCACCATTCAACATTAGGAAAAGATTTATTGAATTCTAACAGTAATCATAAGTTTTCAGACATTTGCACATATTTTAAGGCATTTGTTTTATCATCTTTGTTGGAAATCTGAGAGAGGAAAATTCCTAATGTCTAGGTAACTGTCAATTAAAATGTTCTAATCAGATATGTCTTTCCTTTCCAACTTCATCCCTACAAGTGATAGGTCCCAAGTGGGATGGCAGCATCCCTCCAAGTTCTCACTGTAAATAACCAAGGAAATGCCCTCAAGTCTCTGGCAGAGGTAGGGGAAGAGAAATGCTGTTTACTCCTTTACACAAAAGGATGCTGTTTACAATGGTGTTTTTTTGCTTCTCTGCTCAAGGAAAACTTCAAATGCAGATCTCTCCTCTGATTGGCCAAAACCAATTAAACTTGTAGAGCACTCGGTGTGTCTGAATTCCTATTTTGGTCCCTGCCAGGAAGATTTCATCAACTTCTATCTGTGTCACTTGCCCTCTTCTGTTAACTTAGCATTTCCTGAAATACAGTCTTCACTGACTTAGTACTCCAGGAAACACCAATTTAGCATGGTAAATTACCATTTTCACTGCTGCCTCAGCGTTTCCGGCAAAGACTTTTTTTTCTTAGTCTCTTCTGTCAGAGAGCCATGGTTTTGAGGTGGATTTAGAAGTTCAGAACTATTACAGAACATAATGACAGGATGCCCTCAAGTGGTAACATTTACTCTACCCAGAAAGCTTTAAGTGGTTTACAACATGAATGCACAATTCATTCTTTGGCCTCCTTAGCAGAGGTGGATAGCATTTTGACAGCTCATAAACACTGAGAGAAAGAAATGGAGAAGATATTAAATGTACTTAAAAGGAGATAAAGTATATTTAACCAGAAGGATTATTCTGCATGTCTCAAATTCTCATTCCTTAAAATATTCATTGAATAACTAACTGTCTACCATTAGGTATTAACAGCATCTGATTGGCTATGAAAATTGTTAGATATATTTACTAGGATTATTGACCTTAAAATGGCATATTTCACAAAGACCTAGGTTCTACCAATTAATCACTCTGAACTTTCCCTTTGCAAAATCACAATATAATATGTGTCAGATCAAAATAAATAATGTAACTATCATGTAGAATGGTGTTTTACACAGGAAGGGTCATTTTAATCCCATTCCATTACTCATATTTCTCATCATCAATGATAACAGAAGCCAGGAGGACTAGCTTAGAATTCAAGTGAAAAAACTGATATTGGAAAGAGTCAGAAGGACTGGAATGAAGGATTAACATTAATGTAACAACATGTAATAAATTCCTGAGAGACTTCAATCTGAACATTTTCCAAAATCAAATTGTGTCTCTAGCCCCAAATCTTTACTTTATTCTATATTTCATTCCAGTAAGTGAATCTGTTCTGGTTGAAATATTTGGTTATTCAAGCCTGCAATCTCAGTTATCCTTGATCATCTTGTTTTATTTCTCACTTGAATTACTTGGTTTTTTGAATGCCTCTTTTACCACGCACCTCCTCTCTACTGCTATCATGCCAGCCTAAGTTCAGGTCTTCAGCAGCTCTTACCTAATTGGTCTTTCCAACATCAATCTCTTCTTCTTACTGGTTGCATAATGTACTTAAGAAGCCATGTAACAAAAACATTTGTACCCCCTTAATATTTTGGAATAAAAAAATAATAATCATCCCTATTATGTGTATATATTCATAAAGGTATTTTAAAAAGAAGTTCTTATGTTATTAGCACCTTATAGGTAATGTTATTGGAGTGATTAAGAAACAATATAAAACTAGTTTCCTGAGCTCAAGAGCTTAGTGTCTAATTGTAAAGTATAAAGCCTCACTTTCCTTTCTGAATCTTCACCTCTTTTGAAAGTCTTAATAACTGTGTATGGCCTAGTAGTTATTTGGATACTATGTCAAGGATTCTGCACTAAATTCATTCTCTCCAAACAGAATTCCAAAAATTTTTTCATGTCTAGAGTTTTACTAACTTCTCTTCACTAAGAAAATATGAAATGCCCTTAACTTTGAGATACTTAGCAATTCCTTGGCTTTTTATTCAATGGTACATTCCAGAAGGTAACTTTATAAACTTTAAACCTCAACCCCACAGCTGAATAACAAAACAGAGAAACTCCTGGGGGCCACAGTTTTAGAGTTGTCATCGAATTTTTTGTGGTTGTGACCTCTAATAATCTCTCCAAGTTCTCCCTGTAAAGAGCCAAGAAAATCCCCTAAGTCTCTGGAAGACATTGGGAAGAGTAATACTGTGAAAAAATTCCTTGTGTTTTTTCCAAAACAAAGGCCTACACTCCAGGGAGAAAGACCTTACCGAAGCCTACTCCACCTGGGGAAAAGGCACTCCTCCCACTCTGACTTCCTCTAACCTTCTTATTTACCAAAAGGGGAAAAATATATACCCTTGAAGAAACAGTGGTAAAGGTCACAGTACCCAGACACAGACCAAGTAAAGGAATTAGTCTTAATCATAAGATTATATAATATTTACTCTTCCTGACTCCTTACCACCACACAGACAGGACTCAAGTATAACAGTGGATTACAAATGAACACGCTTCAAGATACTGACTCAATTTAAGAAGGAGTTCTTAGGGAAACCTGAAGATAAGAGAGGAATAAAAGGAAACAAAATAATACAAAACAAAGACACTAGAGGAAATAGAAGCCTCTAGGTCCTATGGGTATAGCAAACCTTAAACACAGTCCAACACCTACCCAAATCAACAAACATCCCCACATTAAAGTCCTATTACTTCAGTTCCTATAGCTTATGCATATTCAGCTTTAAAAAAAAACAAAAAATTAGAAGACATACCAATCCCCCATCATCCCCCAAAAATAAAATCTTAGACAAGCATTATAAACATATCAAATATGACAAATATGTCAAAATTATTTGACAAAGAATGTAGAGTAGATATAATTAATATGTTAAGGGCTCTAATTATAAAAAGGAGATGACTACAAGGACAGATGTATAATGTAAGTAGAGAGATGGAAATTGAAATAATTAAAAGAAAATGGTAGAAATCAAAAAGTTACATAGATGAAGAATACCTTAGATATACTCATCACGAACTGTACACTGTTGAGGGAGAATCAGTGAGTTTGAAGTTAAGTCAATAGAAGCCTCTTAAAAGAAAATCAGGGTGGAGGAAATAAAAGGATAAAAAAGCATTAAACAGAACATCCAAAAATTGTAGGATAATTCAAAAGATATAATACATGCACAATTGGAATACAAGAAAGGGAAAATAGAGCCAAAATAATGTGAAGCAAAAATGACCAAGAGTTTTCCAAAACTAATAACAGATGCCAAGTACAATCCAGGAAGCTCACAGAACAACAACAGGATACATACCACCTGCATAAAGACAAACAAACAAAACAAATACATAAAAAAACACAAATGTATATCTAGGCATGTCATAGTCAATCTGCAGAAACCAAAAGACAAAGAGAAAACAATGAACAAAGAGAGAGGGCAAAGGAAAACCCATATATGAAAACGAATAAGAATTATAGCAGACTTCTTGTCAGAAACCATGCAAATAAGAAAAGAAGGGAATTAAATAAAGTTATGTACCACATAATGATGTTCTAGTCAAAGAAAGAATGCATGCATACATGAATATATGCTTATGATCCCATAAGATTAAATATTGTACTTTTACTGTATCTTTTTTTATTCTTAGATATGTTTAGATACACAAATATTATTGTGTTACAATTGCCTACATTATTCAGTACAGTAACATGCTGTGTAGGTTTGTAACCTAGGAGCAATAGGCTATACCATATAGTCTAGCTGTGTCGTAGGTTATACCATTTAAATTTGTGTAAGTATACTCTATGATATTTGCATAACAAAGAAATCACCTATGAAGCATTTCTTAGAACTTATCCCTGTCATTAAGAAACACATCATTGCATGTAAAGTGATAAAAGAAGAAAAAACCCACAACCTTGAATTATACATGCAGCAAAATTATACTTCAAAACTGAAGGAAAAATAAAAACATTCTTTGACAAACAAAAATTGAAGGAATTTTTCACACCTATAGACCCATCCTGCAAAAGGTGTAAAAATTTCTGTAGACAGAAAATGTATCTATGAAAAGGAAGGAAAGTCATTGGTGAAAAAATCAAAAAAGGTAAAATTTTAAAAATTATTTTTCTTCTTACTTGATCAGTAAGATACCTTTTTTTTCACTTGATTCAGTGTTTAATTGTGCACTTCAGTTCTCACTCAAATGAAGAGAGACAGTACAGGAAATAGATAATTTAACGGGGCTCTCAAAAATGTGCATTTGTTGCTCTTCTTTTTTTAAATTTCAAAATATTAAAGGGGTACAGCTGTTTTAGGTTACATGGTTCATTTTTGTAATGCTTGAGTCCTGGGTATAGGTGTGCCCATCACCCAAATAGTGTTCATAGTACCCATTATGTTAGTTTGTTCCCCCTCTCCACCCCACCCTGGTTGCTTTCCATTGAGTTTTACTTTCCTTGGTGAACTTGTGTGCTCATTGGTTAGTTCCAATTTAATAGTGAGTACATGTGGTGATTGTTTTTCCATTCTTACTATATTTCACTTAGGAGACTACTCTCCAGTTCCACCCAGATTGTGGCAAAAAGTATTCATTTTTGATAGCTAAGTAATACACCATGGTGTACATATACCACATTTTATTAATCCACTCATGAATTGATGGGCACTTGGGTTGATTCCATATCTTTGCACTTGTAAATTGTGTTAAAATAAACATTCTAGTGCAGTTGTGTTTTTGATAAAATGACTTCTTTTCCATTGGGCAACCATGCAGTAGTGGAATTGCTGGATAGAATGGTAGGTCTGCCTTTAGTTCTTTAAGGAATCTCTATACTGTTTTCCATAAAGATTGTACTAATTTGCAGTCCCACCAACAGTTTATAAACATTCCTTTCCCTCTGCATCCACACCAGCATCTATTGTTTTTGACTTTTTAATAAAAGTCATTCAAAGTAGGATAAGGAGATATTTCATTGTGGATTTATTTTGCATTTCCCTAATAATTAGTGACATTGAGCATTTTTTCATATGTTTCTTGGCCATTTGTCATTCTTCTTTTAAGAAACATTTGTTCCTGTCTTTTGCCTACTTTTTAATAGAGTTGTTTGTTTTTATCTTGCTGATTTGCTTGAATTCTTTGTAAATTCTGATTATTAGCCCTTTATTGGATATGTAGCTTGTGAATATTTTCTCCCATTCTGTAGCTTGACAATTTGCTCTGTTGATTGTTTCCTTAGGTGTGCAGAGCTTCTTAGTTTAATCAAATCCCATTTTTAAATTTTTGTTGTTGCCATAATTGCCATTGGAGTCTTTTATAAATTCTTTGCCTAGTTCGATATCTAGAAGAGTTTTTTTTTTCTTTCAAGAAAATATGAGAGTATAAACATTTTGGTTGCATTTTATATCTTTGACTCTCCCTAGCAAGGGTTAGAGGTATGCCCTTACCCTCCACAATGCTCACCACTTCCCTCAGATGTGGGTCTACCACCCAACCCCCGAATCCCTGGTGAACACCACCACCATTTGAGCACCATAGTGTTAATCAGTCAGTACCAATTTGACAGCAAGTACATGTGGAGACCATTTTTCCGATCTTGTGTCTGTCACCTCACTTTGGTTAATGGGCTTAAGCTCAATCCAGGATAATATAAGCAGTGCTAGCTCACTGTTGTTTCTTAGAATTGAGTACAATTATGGTAACCTAATCTTTGATAAAGCAGACAAAAATATACATTGGGGAAAAGAATCTCTTTTCAATAAATGGTGCTGGGAAAACTGGATAGCTACATGCAGAAGAATGAATCTGGATCCCTATCTCTCACCTCTCACCTCTCACAAAAAATTCACTCAAGATGGATAACAGACTTAAACCTAAGGCATGAAACCTTAAGAATCCTAGAAGAAGATGTTGGGAAGACCCTTTCAGACATTGGACTAGGCAAAGAATTCTTGAAGTAGAAGAGTTTTTCCTATATTTTTCTCTAGAATTCTTATTAGTTCTAGCCTTAGATGTAAGTCTTTTATCCGTCTTGAATTAATCTTTGTGAGTGGTGAGAAGTTTCATTCTTTTGCATGTGGCTATCCAATTTTCCCTGCACCATTCATTGAATAGGGAATCATATCGCTAGTGTGCATTATTGTCTGCTTTGTCAAAGATCAGTTGGTTATAGGTAGATGCTTTTATACCTGGTTTCTCTGTTCTGTTTCATTGGTTTATGTTTCTATTTTTGTACCAATACCATGTGTTTTGAATACTATAATCTTGTAATATAGTTTGAATTCTGGTAATGTGATGCCTACAAATTTTTTCTTTTTGCTTAAGATTTCCTTGGCTATTTGGGCTCTTTTCTGATTCTAAAATAATTATTTTTTCTAGATCTGTAAATTATGACTTGGTACCATGATGGGGATTGCATTGAATTGTATATCATTTTGGGTTGTATGGCCATTTTAACAATGTTGATACTATATATTACTGAGCAAGATATGGTTTTTTTTATTTGTGTTTACCCTCTGTGATTTATTTCATCAGATTTCTGTAGTTCTCATTATAGAGCTCTTTCACCTAAGTATATTCTTAGGTATTTTATTTTCTTTATAGCTACCATGAATGGTATTGAGTCTTTGATTTGGCTCTTGGCTTTACTGTTACTAGTATATAGAAATGCTAGTGATTTATGTACATTGAATTTATATGCTGAGACTTTGATGAATTTATTTATCAATTACAGGAGACTCTTGGTGGAATCTTTGGGTTTTTATAGATACAAGGTCATATCATTAGTAAAGAGTGATAGTTTGAACTTTTCTTTCCCAGTTTGGATATGCTTAATGTTCTTCTCTTGCCTGACTGCCCTGATTAGCACTTCCAGCCCTATGTTGAATAGAAGTGTTGACAGTGGATATCTTTGTCTTGTTCCAGTTCTGAGGAGGAATGCTTTCAACTTTTTCCCATTCAGTATGATGTTGGCTGTAGGTTTTTCATATATGGCTTTTATTATTCTGAGATATGGTCCTTTTATGCTGAGTTTGTTGAAGGATTTCATCATGAAAGGGTGCTGGATTTTATTGAATGCCTGTTCTGCATCTATTGAGATGATCATATAGTCTTTATTTTTGCTTTTGTTTATGTGGTGAATCACATTTATTGATTTATGTATTTGAGCCATCCTGCATCCCTGGGATAAAGCCCAGTTTGCCGTAGTCAATTATTTTATTTTATTTTTTTGATGTGCCATTGAATTTGGATTCCTAGTATTTTATTGAGGATATTTACATCTACTTTCACATGTGCTATTGTTCTGAAATTTTCTTAGGGAGGATTTCCTCCTTCACAATATTATGGAATAATTTCTGTATTATGGGTACCAAGTCTTCTTTGTAGGTCTGATAGAATTTGGCTGTGAATCCATCTTATCCAGAGTTTTTCCTTGTTGTTCTTGGGAATTTTTTTATTAGTGTTTCTATCTTACTGATTGTTATGGGTCTGTTCAGGAGTTCTATTACTTCCTGGTTGAGTCATGGGAGGTTGTGTGTTTCCAGGAACGTGTCCATTTCCTCTACATTCTCTAGTTTATGCACATAGAGATTTATATAGTATTCATAGATGATGTTTTGTATTTCTGTGGTATCAAGTGTAATGTCACCTTTTTCATTTCTGATTGAGGCTTTTTTTTTTTTTGCTCCTTTCTCTTCTGTTCTAGGATAATCTAGCAAGAAGGCTGTCAATTTTGTTTATCTTTAAAAATAACCAACATTTTATCTTGTTAATCGTTTGTATTTTTGTTGTTGTTGTTGTTGTTCTCCAATTTATTTAGTTCTGCCCTGATCTTTGTTATTTCTTTTCTTCTGCTGTCTTTGGATTTGGTTTGTTCTTCCTTAAGAGTTCCTTGTGGCGTGTCATTAGGTTATCAAATTTTGATCTTTGTGTCTTACTGATGTAGGCATCTGAGGCTATACATTTTCCCTGAGGAATGCTTTTGCTATGCCCCAAATATTTTGATAGTTTCTGTCCTCTTTGTCATTCAAGTCATTTTTTTTATTTCTATCTTAATTTCATTATTGACTCAATAATTGTTCAGCAGCAGGTTGCTTAATTTTCATGACCTTGTGTATATTTCAGTATTTCTCTTGTGTTTGATTTCTAGTTTTATTCTGTTATGATCTGAGAAAATACTTTGTATTATTTCATTTTTTAAATGTGTTGAGCACTATCTTGTGACCTAAGATATGATCAATCTTGGAGAATGTCCATGTGCTGCTATGAAGAATGTGTATTCTGTAGTTTTTCAGCAGAATGTTCTATAATTTTCTTAGTTCCATTTGATTTAGAATTTGGTTTAAGTCTAATATTTCTTTATTTATTTTCTGCTTAGATGATTTATCAAGCTCTGAAAGTAGGGTATTGAGGTCTCCAGCAATTACAATGATACCATATATTACTTTACTTAGCTCTAGTAAGATCTGCTTTTTGTATATGTAAGCTCCTGTGTTAGGTGCGTATAGATTTAGGATTGTTATGTCTTTTTGTTGGATAGCTCCTTTTACCACTATATAATGATCCTCTTTGTCTTTCTTTACCTTTGTTGGCTTGAAGCCAATTTTATCTGAAATTACAATGGCTACATCTACTCTCTTTTGATTTCCATTTATGTGGACTATTTTTTCCATCCTTTCACAATGAGTCTGGGTGTGTCCTTGTGGTTTAGATGTATTTTCTAGAGACAGCAGACACTTGCGTTGTATTTTTTCACCCATTCAGCTAGCCTGTGGCTTTTTTAAGGAGCGTTTAGTCTGTTCACATTGATAGATAACATTGACATATGGAATGTTGGTCTCTTCATCCTGTTGGATAGCCCCTTATTGTTTTATTTTACCTCTTGTTTTGTACGAGTCATCAGTTTGGGTTTTTTTTAGGTGAATATATGCCGTTGGGTATCTGTTGTGTTGATTTGTGTATAGTGCTGTTCTGAGTATCTTGTGCAGAGCAGGTCTTGTCATGACAAACTCCCTCAGTGTTTGCTCATCTGGAAAGAATGTAATTTCTTCATTTACTGTGAATCTTAGCTTTGCAGGATATAAAATTCTGGTCTGATAGCTGTTCAGTTTAAGTTGATTGAAGATGGGGCCCTAATCCCTTCTGCCTTGTAAGGTTTCCCCTGAAAAGTCTATAGTTAGCCTGATGGGCTTTCCTTTGTAGGTTATATGATGCATTCATCTTGCTGCTTGCAGAATTTTTTCCTTCATTTTGACTTTGGCCAGGTTGATTGCTATGTGTCTTAGAGATGACATATTTGCTATGAATCTTCCCAGTGTTCAATGTCCATCTTGTACTTGTATGTCTGAGTTTCTGGTGATGTCTGGAAAGTTTTCCTCAATAATTTCCTCAAACAGGTTTTCTATGCTTTTAGCTCTTTCTTCTTCACCCTGAGGAATACCTATAATTCGAATGTTAGTATGCTTCACATAGTCCCATATCTCTCTCAGTGATTGCTCAGACTTTTTTATACTCTTCTCTGCCTGTTTGAATGGGTTATTTTGAGAGCCTCTTATTTAAGGACTGAGATTCCGTATTCTCCTTGGCTTAACCTGTTATTAAAGCTTTTAGCTGAAATTGGAAATTCCCTGAATGACTCTTTCATTTCTTTAAGTTCTATTATATCCTGTCTTATGTTGTCTAGGTCTCTAGTGACTTTTTCATTGATTTCCTGAAACATATTTTTTTGGCTTATTTTTGTTGGTGTCAGCTTTTTTCTTCAATTCCAATCATCTTATTTGTCATCCATATTCTGAAGTCCATTTCTGTCATTTCAGCAATTTCCTTGTGGGTTGAGACCACTACTGTAGGTCCATTGTGCTCTCCTGAGGGTGTCAAACTTCTCATCTGGCTTCTCTTCTCTCAGCTTTGGGTTAATGGGTGTGCAGGGCATCTGTTCTCGCTTGCTAGGTACTTTCTCAAACCAAGTCCAAGAGTGATGCTTGCTTAGGGCTGCAATCATGAGTGAAATTGTGGATCTCAGGGAGGCTCTGCCAGCCCAGTGTTAGTGGTAGAGACCCACTTGTGGGTTATTGGGGTTCAGGCACAACTCTGGAGTGTCAGCAGTGAAGTCACAAGCCCAACAGGGGCTTTGGAGCTACAGGGCAGAGGCTTGCACGCAGGTACGTCAAGAGCTTTAGAGCTGGCTCTGGGGATTTCAGAGGCAGAGTTACCAACATGGGAGGGCTGTTCTACCAGCATGGGTATTTCTGATGCCCAATCACACAGGCAAGGGTTTCTCTCAGAGGCTCAGGTTTCACGTAGGTGGGCCAGAGATACTGGTCAGCTAAGGTTCTCCTGCCATACCTAGGACCCACTGAGACAGTCACCAGAGGCTTCCTAAGTGGTGCCTGTGATATCTCAGTCACCCCCTCTGTTCTGCTTCCATGCCAAGGAGGAGGTGTTCTCAACCCTCAGTCACAGAGCTCAACACAGGGAGCATCTGTTTCCTCCCTGGCCCAATGGGGGTAATGCTAAGGTTACTGCTGGGTGGCTGGGTCCTGAGCAGACCTGACTCTGTGCACCAGAGAGATCAGGATGTCATTAGTTGCAGAAGCCTGGTATTGGCAGGCACCAGATCTCTGCTGTCCCTAATCTCCAGTGGAATGTCTCTGCACCGACTCTGAGCAGCTCCCTAATCAGCCCAGAGGTCTTCAGGGGAAGAGGGAGACTCTTCAGAGATCAAGCTGCTTATAACTTTTGTTTCTTTCCTAATAAACAGTGTCCTCTTGCATTGCCTGTATCCTGCTGTCTTCACTTCTTCCCAGCAGTGTGAATTGTATTGGATCCCCCAGCTTAATCTCTGAGTTGGTGGGTTGTATTTGTAAGAATCAGCCATACCCTGTTTGACTGAGTTGGTAGATGCTGTGATGAGTTATAGAGTTGTCCTCCCTGTCAGTGGTTGATGTTTACATGAAAGAGCCAATTGCCAAGATGCTGTTTTGTGCCCATGGTGAGCTTTAGTCCCTCAGGTGGAGCACTTGAGCGTCCCATGATTTGGGAGAGACCCTGTAACTCCCAGCGGGTTGCTTGATCTTCACCACAGCAGAAGTGGGTGGAGGAGTAAGGCAGAGCATGGTAAGGTTGTGCAAGCCTGAAAGGCTTTGCAAAGCCTCAGCAGGGCTCAGAGGTTGCTTTCCTGTCCACTAGGAGAAGCCACTGGGAGGAAAGTCAGGGCAGGCTCTCCAGAGTGGGAGGGGCCTATATGCTTGGTATCTATGGTGCCAAGGTGGAATCTTCCCTGCCAAATGACCTGCCCTAATCCAATGGCTCAGCTTTCCTGTGGGGAGGGATAGGTTCTCTCCCAGATTGCCATGTCTCAGAACACCACAGTATTCTCCCATCAGTTCTGTCCACATGGGCTCCCATGCCACCCTAGTCCAAACCTCCACCCATCCTGTATGTATATCCTGCTGGCATGGATCTCTGCAAAACACTGGCAGACATGGAGATCCCAGACTGGGCACCCTGGTTCCTCGGCAGGGAAGGGGCATGGGCCCCATTCTTTGTGGGGACCTCAGCCTGGAGTACATGACCACTGGGAAGAGGTGACTGCTCACTAAATTCTAAGCTCAAACTGCTCTCCTGATTGCAATGGAAGGGGCTGCAGTTTCTGGTCTGCCTGAGTGCCTAAATGTACCATGTTTGTTGCTATGGCTCCCAGGGTTGGGCTTTTATTCAGCAGACGATCTGCCCTAATCCAGCAGGGCGTTTTTTCTGCAGAGGGGATGGGCACTCCCCCAGATCACTATATCTTGGAACCCCACAGTATTCTCCCATCAGTTCTGTCCAGTTTGGCTTCCTTGCCACCCTAGTCCAGCTCCCAGACCTCCCCTGTGTGTCGTCCAGCAACACACTCCAGTCTGAGGTCCACTTTACTTGTCTGACCTGTTGGCTTGTGACTCCAAGAAACACCAGTGGGCAGGGAGCTCCCAGACTGGGGCCTCCAGGTCCACTGCAGGTCCCCGAGAGGAAAGGTGTGGGTCCTACTCTCCATGGAAACTCAGCCTGTAGCATGCACCCACTGGGGAGAGCCAGATGCTCCCCAAATTTTCAACTCAAATTGCTTTTTGGGTTGCAGTGGATGGGGGAGGGGAGGGAAGGAAAATCGTCTGACTGGGAGGAATCCAGCTCTCCCTCCTCTTGGGTCACTCTCCTTGGAGAGGAACCTTGCAAGGAATGTCCAAGCTCTGGGATCATACAAGATCTCTCTACTATTCTGTGTTTGCCACAGTGCCTGGGCTTGTGGGGATGGAAAAGTCTCCAAGAAACTTGGTAGCCGCTGGTTACCAAAGGTGTGTGGGAGGGAGAGAGAGAACACCCTTGCCCCTTCACTGGTGTCCAAGCCTCTCTTCTTTTGATCCTTGCCAATATCTTTTTTTTTTATCTTCTTCCTTCTCTGCTTTACAAATTTCCTCCTCCTGGTCCCTGGCAGTGTCTGGCACCTCTCTCTGTGATTTACATCTGAGCTGCATCTCCTCTCCCCTATCCTCTATGTGAAATTCTACCTTCCCTCCAGGACAGTCGGCAAGAGATGTCTCTAGTCAGCCATCTTTGACAGTGTTGTCAAGATAAGTTTTTAAAGTAATAACAGTAACAATGTATTGGGTGATGATGTCATATATCCATAAAATGAATGACTGCAATGCCATAAGCGATGACAGGGAGGCACTAGGAATACTCTGTACTAAGTTACTTGCATTACATGTGAAGTAGTCTAGTGTTATTTGAGGGTGGACTTTGATTAAATAAACATATGTATTTAAAACCCTAGGACAGGCCAAGTGCTCATGGCTGTAATACCAGCATTTTGGGAGGCCTAGGCAGGAGGATTGCTTGAAGTCAGGAGTTGGAGACCAAACTGTGCAACAAAGCAAGACCTCATCTCTACAATAATAATAATAATAATAGTAAAAATAGCCAGGAATGATGATGCATGCCTATAGTCCCAGCTACATGGGAGGCTGAGGCTGGAGGATCACTTGAACTCAAGAGTTCAAGGCTGCAGTGAGCTACTAAGGAGCCACTGCACTCCAGCCTGGATGACAGAGTGAGACCCTGCCTCTAAAAAAATAAATAAATAATAAAATAAAATAAAAGTCTAGAACAACCAGCAAAAAAATATTTCAGAAGAAATATGCTAAGAGAGAAGATAAAATAAAATCATATAAAATGTTCAATTAAAATCAAAGAAGGAAGAAAAAGTGGGGTGGGGGATATTGCTTTATTTTTCAGGTAGGACTCTGTTACCATGCCACATATTTTTATAAATAAAGTTTTTTTGAACAGAGTCACATTCATTTATTTAGATAGCATATGCTGTTTTCTTACGACAGTGCAGGATTGAGACATTGCAACAAAGACCATACGGCCTGGAATGTCTAAGATATTTGTTTTCAGGCCTATACAGGAGAAGATGGTTGAGCTCAGTTAAAACTACATAGTCCATATCCAAATTTCTTTAATTGCTCCTATAATATTCTTTTCCTTATAGTTATTTTTTCCAAGATTCAATGCAGAATCTTTCTGATTTAGTTTTAGTCAATTTTAGATTTAGTCAATTTCTTTAGTTTCCTGTAATGTCTTTCTTGATTTTGACAGTTCAGAAGAGTATGAGGCAAGTATTTTGTAGAATTATTTTCCATTTGGGTTTAGATTTATTTATGTATTTTGGTAGGAGTATAATATGTGATATGACCTCAGTGTATCACATCATATAATATTTGATTTTTCCCAATATTGGAGATTTTTACTGTTTTTCATACTAAGGTTTCTATTTTGTTCTTTGTATCTAATAGTTAATTTGTGGGGAGAAATCATGGTATTATGTGAATATTTTGCAACTCATCAAAAATTCACCCAACAGTTTTTGCTTCCAGTAATAATTTTCTAACTCTGACATTCCTTGTAGGTTTTTGTATTTGGTATTTTACTGTCAGAAAGAACTTTCCTGTTTGTATATTTATGCATATATGTTATTTATGCATATGTGTATATATATTTATATACGTATTTACCTATAGACTTAAAGATTTTTATTGTATTCAATGAGCTATAATACATTATTGTCATTATTTTGATTGTCAAATTTTCCCAGTTTTGGCCAGTAGGAGCACCCTCAAGCTCCTATCCTATTGATAGACTCTCATCATTTGTAAGTTACTTAGTTTCTTAATTTCTGCTTTAGTACAATGCTTCAGACACCCTGTCTAAATCTTAGATTTAGCTTTTTCCACAAGTTTTGCTAACTGGTGAGCAGAATTTGGAAATCAAGATGTGAATGCTAGCTTTGAACATTGCTAATAGCTTTCCAATCATTTTAAGTCCTCTTAACATACAGAGATGGGAAATATACATACAAACACACATATATGTGTGTATATGTATTATTTATATACATATAAACATATTTGCTTATTCTATCACTTTCTCTATTTATGTTTATGTGTGTATGCAGAGATCTAAGGATATTAATTTAATTTCATCTAACTATATATATACACATATATGTATGTGCATGTACACAAATATATATGTGTACATATACATGCATGTGTGTATTTGTCAAACATGAATTCAATCTGAGATTTCCAATTTCTATCCAACAATAAAGGTTATATTCAGTCTTACCCTTTTTTATATCCGGAACACCATTATTCAATAATGAGAAACTTGGCTCCCTTTATCTTTAATATACTTTACTCATTTCCCAAGCTACAAATTCACAAAAAAGTCATTTCTGAATTTCTAACCCATATGACTGTAAAAAAAATAAAACCTACTAACTAGGGTTGAATATTTCTTTATAGTCCCTTATAATGGAGAAGGTAAAATATACATATGTATAAATCTCAAGTATGCAGTTAGATGGGTTTGACAAAATCATACTTCAGTAAAACCTATGCCACTGTCAAGATGTAGAACCTTTACATCCCTCAAGAAAGCCCAACTGTGCTCCTCTGCAGTCAACAGATCCCCTGAAGCAAATATTATTCTGATATTTTCTCACTATAAATTATTTTTACCTGTTTTAGAACTTCATATAAATATGCATATATATATACAGTACAAGTACATAGTCTTCTGTGTCTGCTTTCTCCTGCTAATCATAATGTTCAACATCCATCCCTATTGTGCCACGTGTCAATAGTTTCTTCCATTTTATTGCTTAGTCTTATTCTATCATGTGTATTTAGTACAAGCTAATTACTCTCCTCAGAATAACAACTTATCATATGGCTGCCATTAAAAGTCCTATATCTATGCATGCATTCTCAAAAAGAAGACCCTCTCAGTCTAGTTTCTGCCATGATTTGTCTTAGTTTTTCCCCTTGCACCCAAGAGAATATGAGGAAAGGTTAAGGGAATCAGATTAATACCCTATTCCATATTGGATCCTTGTTTGGCAGCAGTTGTTACTTGGCTTGCCTTCTATTCTAGTCCAAAACTCAATGTCAGTTCAGGAGCAAAATTGTTACCGAACACACACAAAAATGGATGTTTCCAGAAGTAATTTACTGTTCAGAAAAATCTCAGGAACTTAGCTCAGCACAGGCTTAAATCTTTCAACATTCTCTTTTAGGCATTCCCTTATCAACTTTGCTAATTTCCAACTTTTACGACACTTCATAGAGGAATAAACAATGTTCCTTAGAAAAGGGTTTAACACTGTGTTAAATAAAGGTAAACAGGTTAAAATATTTTTAGTGTACATTTTCTTTGGAATTTATTATCCTAATATGAACTATGAGTCTCCACAGAGGAATGTGGCAGAGTTCTATGGCACTTTCCAAGCTCGTTTGAATGTAGAACCTTCTCTTTACTATTATAATTGGGAGAAGGACAAATACTTTTACAGGCCACTGTACTGATGAATCCCATATTTAAAGCCTTTTTCAATCCAGCCATGTGATGGTGCTTAATTATTCCTATCCCATCACCAGTAGTACTATTTTCTGACTGTGCCTGATAAATCCTCTTTGGTTCCTGTTCTCTTCTAGTTTACTGAGAGCCTCACGATTCACCACCTCAACCAGTGTCAGAATTCTAAAGTCTGCTTACAAAATCTCATCTGCTCATCTACGTCACAGCCACATACAAATGTCTCTCCATCCAGCAGAACCATTCTTTGTGGAGCTTTTACTATTCCCAACTTTATACCCTCATTCTTATCCATGTCTTCGGAGCTTTTTTGTTCTTTTCACTCTCAAAGCTTTCCCGCCTGAGTGCCCTCTCAGCCTTGCTACTCAGCAAACCAGATGTCCACTGAAGTCATTTAACTTTAAGTGATTGATATAAAATTGGGTCATGACATCATCTCAAGAAATGTGAAAAACTTCATTCTCTTCCTCAAGATTTCTTTGTCTATCTACTGACTGAATGTCCTGTTTCTGCTGAGCTACAGATATCACCTCTGTCTCATTTCCTAGAACTCTTCTTTCTGTTCTAAAAGACAGAAATATGCAAGAGTCACTTTTCCTTGATCCCACCAAGTGTTCAGACATCTGACTTTGCGTTCTACCAATTTCCAATTTAATGATTTTCCTAGACTTTATGCTTTTAAGCTCACTTTGCATCTTCTGTATTTTCTCAAATGTAATGATATCTTTAGAAACATGTAAAATGCAACAAAATGAACCAATTAATGAAAATGAAACATTAATTAAATTAGTGACAAATTGTCTCCTAAAATCCAAGCTCACTGGGGCTGGAGTCCATGGCTTCCCACACAGTATTATTATGGTGATATTATAATTGCTTCCTCTAAAACATTATAATTGCTTCTTCTAAAATTATAATATCTAAAATGTATTTCATTTTGCTTTGTTAAATGTAGAATAAATCTATTTAATCATGTTATTATTAGCAGTAAATATTATATATTATTAATAAGTAATGATATTAAACATTATTAAAATTAGAATAATAAACATCATTAAAGAATTGTTTTTTATCAGTTATATTAACAACAAGAAAAGTAACTAACTAATAGGTAAATATTTTCTCCTTTTCAACACAAATTTGCTTCATGCATTTTCTTTGTGGTTTTAAATTGAAGCATGAAACCGTCATCTGATAGAATATCATGGTTAAATTATGATTCAGGAAAGCTTTTACTCACACAGTGGATTTTTATGAGTGTCTTAATTGTGGAGCTAATGCAAGCTATAGATTTATGCTGATTAAATCCAGATGGCTCACTCTCTTGATTCTTAAAAGTTTGAATTGTCAGTAACTGATTCTCCTTTCTCTACTGTGTATTCTCATTAACAAACATCTTCCTTCCCTACTTTGAGAAGATATTTTACTCTTTCTATTACATTTGTTTTAAGTTTTATACATATAAATGTTTGAGGTAATGATTTTTTAAAATTCATAGTAAAAAACAGGAAGTATATTTTAAATACTCAAAATCTCCCTGAACACCAAAAGCTCTCATATTCACAAAAAAAAGTAAGATTGCCTTTCCTTTGTGATTCAAACAAATCATTTAATTTGAAGAATAGGAAAACCAACTTGCCGAACAATCCAACTTTATCGGTGTTTGTATTGATAGCATTTAATAAAGTTATTCAGAAATAAAATCACAGCTTTTTCCAAGTTTAACATTGAAAAGTATATGTGTAAAAATGATCCCCTAACCCTAGTCATGCAATAAACAAAGAAAAAGAAAAAGATAGAAAATCAGCTCTCTAAAATGAATTTTCTAATTGTAGCTAAGTGATTGCTGAGTAATCTGTTTTGATATGATTAACTCTAAGAAAGATATAATGATTAGGACAGATTCACCATCGTTTTCTCAAAGGCTAGTCACTAGTGTCTCAATGTCCACTGACATGGGGAAAATCAAAACATATAGTTCTCTTGACAATTTAGATTACATACAAAATGGAAAAAAAATACCAAATAGATATAGAGGAGGTAGGTGAATGAGGAATTAGGTAAAAATTAAATGTCATCTTTCATTAGTTCATGATCTTGTTAAGTAATTCTCCAATCCTATTGCCTATTGCCTATTGCCATCTCTATCCTCAATATCTATTGAGGATATTTTCTATGGCCCTAGGAAAACTAGAAATAGGCTATTTCCTGTTTTCTTTAAAGATTCTATATTTTGTTGCCTATCTCTTTTGCTCAAGTTTTCCCTTATATCCTTGTATCCTCTTTTTCACAAATTTATACCTAGTCTTTCCATTTAGAACTTGCCACGTTGTTCATAAAAACATGTCTATTCTCCACAGGAAGAGGGATATTTCCATGTTTTAACTTCTATAGCTGCTCTGTCCTCTAATGGAATTCATTATGCTCTGACTTGGATTCTCACATTGACTTTGTTTAGGGTGTCTGTAGATTAGTTCTGACTATCATTGGAGTTATTCATGTACATATTTCATCTCTGTTACTGGATGATAAACTTCAAAACAAGGTTTCTGATCTGCACTATCTTTTTAGCAGTCATAAGATGAGAACGATGTTTGCCAGATGGCAATTGCTCACATATTTGTTAAATATGTGACACTCCAGCCCCTTAAGAAGATCACCATTATCTCTGCTGAAGATGCTACAGGCAACTATCCTATCTGATTTATATAATTAATAAAGGTAGCAAGGTGTCCTTATCTGGAATTCATAAACTAGCCCCCTGCCCCCAAAGCACTACTTTATTAGCTTGCCTTCAATGGCAAAGACCCTTTTAAAATAACAAAATTAAACAGAATGAAAAACAAAAGAGATTTTATTTTTAAAGTAGTGGATTTTTGTGAAAAGATCACCATTTCAGTAAGGTCAGAGTCTTCTTTATCTGCCAAGAAAATCAGAAAGCTAGCTAAGTTCTTGGTGAGATTCTTGTACTTAAAGAACAAGAGTCTGTTATTTCTAATTTAATTAAGAAGCTATACTAGGAATATATGATATCATAATTGTCAGTTAGCCTGAGGTTACAATGATTTTTCATGATTTACAATGTATGTTTACATAATTATTCATAATATCTGTTTACATGGATTGTAAAATTTTCCATGAATTATTGAAAGCGATTCTATTCCTTAGTGCTTTACAATTTTCTTGTTTTAAATATGTGGCACATAATTGTGTTAAAATTTGTATAGGAATAAAGTATTTGAAGGGAATAATTATCACCAGGCAAACAAAATGAAGGTTGGAATTCTTGCCATTTTACATCCAAGTAAAAGAATCTGGCAAGGAAATGCTGTGACTCAAATCCCTATATCTCACTACTGAGCCACATTGTGAATCATACCCCTCCTCTTTTTTCTTCTTGTAGTTTTACTCATATCTCTTTAGAGGTTGAGAACTCAGGAAAGCCAGAAATCCTTACTCAGTCCTGAAATGGAGAAAGAAAAGAGCGCCTGGAGTTTGTCAAATGTGTCTTGAAATTAATATTATACTTCCTGTTTTCAATACATTTAAACTGAATTCCAGTTCTTTCCTAAATAAAACCTTTCCTTTGCAAAATTAAATGTCCTTTGTTATTATAATAAGTAATAATAATAGTAAATAAATCATCTCAAGTGAATAATATCCTTTCTTCTTTTCCTTATGCTCTATATCTGACCTTTTTTCTTGGGTTCTTAATTTGCATGCAATTGTAAAAGTCAAGGGTTCGTATTCTTAGAAGTTCATATGAAGAGATCAAATTGCAGTGTAGAATATTAAACAAAAATTACATGAAGCCATTCCTTTGGACTGAGCACCAGGCCACAACAGATAAGATAAAACCAAAATGGAGTCACTCATGCTAAATGCTACATTATCAAACTGAAATTTTAAGGAAGCAGATTGATACTAAAACAGGTCAGCTTTTTCCTGAAAACAGGAGATTCCAGTCTACCTGAGTCAGGAAATAATGAAGTCCCCTCTGTTTTCACCCTTACAAAAAAGTAACCTGAAATAACTTGATGTGAAACAATCATTATCTTTTTTCTAATGTGCTATATCCTTGTTCCCACTTTACTAAATCCACTGTCTGGTATTTCCCAGTGGAAACTTTCATTCTATTTTGTAGAATAGAGACTACCCTGAGTCACAAATCCCAAATAAAATCCAATTATATCTATAACTAAATGTGTTGTGATTTTGTCAGTTGAGAAGGATATAAAAGACAGTAGATTTGGCACTGGTTCTCTTTCTCTGGAAGGCAGAATGTCCAAATGCTCTCTCTCTGAAGTCCTCTCCCCTTCCCCATTCCTCTATGTTTTATGCTGTTTACTGTGATTATCTCTTAACGAGTTTGACTGTTTCTTTTCCCAATATTCTAAAATGCAAGACAATATTTTTGTACTTTTGTTGCATTACTGAGATGATATTAATAGGTATTGTCTGTTGAGCTCTCTTTTACCACTCCTGCATTACTATTGGCTTCATTGAATGACTGATAGGGGAAAAAAGTCTCTAGAATATCCTTAACTTAATTTTCTTTGGGTGGACCATTGGAAAAGAGCACTCTGCTATTTCAACTACATTCCTTTCCTTCTACTGAGATCTTCATTTCATGCTGGAGGATTATTTTGCCTGGAATGCCCTGGAGTTCTTAAATTTGCAAGATAGGCCTAAAATCTTGCAAGAACTTTCTTTCCTTTAAAATTCCTGGTCCTTCCTGGTTTCTGTCAGTTTTCAAGTAAGAATCCCTTAAGTGTTTGTTTAGGAAACTGTCTCCCTGTCCACTTTACTCAAGCAGGATAAGAGAAATCCTGACCTGTGTACCCCACAGCGAATGACAAAGTTCCTACTTACTGGCAAGATGATGTTTTCTGAGATAATGTAATAATCCTTTCATGCTCTCCCCTCTTCTCTCTCTCTTTCTTTAGAAAATGCAGTCTTGTCAACGTATCTTCTCCACTCTCTGTGACTTCTCATAGAGTACTTTGTGCAGCCTGAATTTTGAATGTCTCCTTAAGTCACCTGACCTCTTTGACTCCATCTATTTCTTGCAAAGTTAGACTAATTCCTCTTCAGATACAAGCATAACTTACAAGTGTTTTTTTTTTAAAAAAAACTTGAACAAAGTTTAACAAAGTTAAATTTAACAAAGTTTAACAAAGTTTAATTTAACAAAGTTTAATTGCACAGAGAATGATTTGCGAATTGGGCAGCCTCCAAACCAGAATAGGTTCAGAGAGAATCAGGCATTGCTCTCCATGGTTGAAGATTTATGGACAGAAAAAGGAAAGTGATGTGCAGAGAATGAAAGTGAGGTATAGAAATAGCTTGATTGGTTACAGGTTAGCTTTTGCCTTATTTGAACATGGTTGAAACAGTTGGCCACCTGTGATTGGCTGAAACTTGGTGACTGGCACAAGAATAGTTTACAGTCTATCTCATATCCATTTAAGTTATAGCTCACTATATATGGAGAAACCAGCCGAACTTAAAATATGTAGTTTAAACTTAATGTAACAGAGGACATGAGTCTCCAGTGAATTTCTCTCTTGAATCTTACATATGATGTATGAAATATTATTTTGTAGGTGAGGTTATTTGTCTATTGCCATTATGGTAGGAAAATTTGAGCTAACTAGAAGTTTCTTGATATTGAGATATACATTTCATTCTTAATTATATTTTTCTTAGATATTTCTCTGACAAAAAAGGAAGCTAGAATTGAGTAACATTAGGTTGATCAAATCCAATTCCTTTCCTTCCTTGTACTTTCATTTCTCTGCTTTATTTTCTATGGTGATGTAATTTTCTTCCATCAGTTTTCTTTACCTCCTCCCTTTCTTTTGTAATGTGTTCATTAAACATATCCATCAAGCATTGTCTATGTTACTTAACTTTTCTCTCATTACTTCTACAAATAATAATTAACATTTCACATGAGCCAAGTATCTTGGTAAGCTTGGTATAGAGTAACAAACAAAATAGACATGGACTCTGTCCTCAGTGAATTTGTAATCTAATGATGGAGACTATTATTAAACAGACACATAGATAAATATATATAATTACATATGGAATGAGTGCTATGGAGAAATGTGCTAGTCATATAGATAAATTAATACAAAGTAATCAATTATAGATTTTTTGATCAGGGAAGGTCTCTATGAAAAGACGAAGTTTGAGCAGAATCATGAAGGATAAGGAGTAGGCTACATAAGCATATTTTAGGCCACTTGCACAGAGTGGTAAAATGAGAAAGATACTTCCTTGGTCTCAAGTTATACAAAACTCTTACTTCTATGCAGAACATTCAAAGATCTACATTTCCAAACTTGACTTTGCCCTTGAGTTTGTCTATATACCAGAGTATTCTATATGGGAGGTTTTAATATCTATCAAAGATTATTCATCATCTACTCCCAATAAAATATTCCCTCAACACTTGCAGATGAACACAGGGTTGGATTTACCATGCCTTCTGTGTCTCCTTGAAGGCAGTCATTAAAACATTTTTTAAGGTACGTAAAAAAGCAAAAATTGACAAAAGTTCTATGCATTAAGAGCTACCAAATAACATATGTTCTGTATGGATAAACCTTTTATCAGTGCTGTGAATGTTAATAGACTGAGAAATACATAATTCTACAAATGCCATATGTTAAAATCTAATGCAGAACAGGATGTACTCTCAAAGAAATTTGAAAAATGCTTTGTTTTTTCCCACACATTATGTCTTATTACAGAATAGAGAGAATATAGTTGACCAGAAAATCAAATGCCATCGGAAGGTGGAGGGAATTAAGTGTTTCCTAAACCTCAGTCCTCAGGAAGTTGACAAACTACAACTGACTCTGTAGTTCAGAGAACCCAACAGTGAGGGAAGGGAAATACTCTTCCTCACAGAAACTGCTCCAGAATAAATAAATATTTGTTAGGTGTTGTGAATTTAATTAAATCTTGTGCTTATGAGCTTTAGTCTTATGTTTATGCTCTAGCCACACTGGCCTTCTGAGGTTCCTCATATAGACCAGCCTTATTGCCACCTCAGTGCCTTTGCCCTGGCTGTGCATATCTGCCTGAAACATTCTATGCCCACAATTTTGCAGTTCTTGTTTGTTTATTATCTATCATAGAAGTAGTAACCATTTCTGGTCTATGCTCTACGTGCCCCCATCATCCAAAGCAATCTCTGCAAATTAGTAAGGGCTCAATGTATATTTTCTTGAAATATTTAATGGAGATCTGACAGGGAAAAAACATCTAGACATTGGTTGAGCAATGGAGAATACCAGGGACTCTGCTATTCACTTTGATTGGACAAAGACTGCATACATCTGTCACAAATAAACATAGCTATTCTGTTTTTTAAAAGAAATCTATCAAAGCCTTAAGAAAAAGTGTGCATTGTTCCAAAATTCATAGGAAGAGGATGCTTTGAAAAAAATCATTTTCTTTAAAAGAAAAAGGAGAAAAATTTTAAGAAGTATTGCCTAAATCTTAAAATATTTACAGGTAGATATGTTTAAAAGCATAAAAAATTGAGAATACAGGATCAAATGGAAATATGAGAGTGAATAATTTCAGAAATGAAAAAGAATCAGATTAATATGTGGAAAATAACATAAAGATACAAAAAGTAAAATAGCAAAATTGAAATATATTTGTAGGCAGTGAAGAAAAGAACTGACATTATTGAAAACTGAAGCAGAGCTGTAAAGCATAGATTTGAGAGACTTGCCAGAATGCAGAAGCAAAAAGAAAACAAATAAAATGATTGTAGAAAAAAGATATATGGAATTCAGAAATAATTATTTAAGAAGAAAACTAGAAATAATAATATGTGGCATTCGTATAATGCAAGACAATGTTCTAGGTCCTTCATTTATTATGAATTTGTTAAAATTTACAAACCCTATAAGGTGGATACCATGATTATTTCCATTTGATGAAGCGAACACTGAAACACAAAGAGATTATGCGATTGCCTGGGGGGAAATCTAGACCGAGAAATCAGTCCATCTGCATCAAAATATCCAACACGGACCAATTCCACTAGCTGTAATTTTAGTAAACATGCTTTGCTTTTGTCCTTTACATTATCATTTTTAAAAAGTTGCATGGCCACTTAAGAACATATACTCCATATTGTTATTATTCTTTGTCTACTTCAACTGGCAAATAGATGTAAAAAAAAGAAAAAAATGTTTTTTCCCATAATACCATTGTGTTTCTGCCCAAGCCTCCTTGTAGCTTTTATAATCTATTCTAATTTTTGTCTATCCTTTAAATTTAAAATTTTATGAATCATATTGCTTCCAGTTTTTCCCTTTACATGGTATATACTTTTATTTTTGATCCAATATCTGATATGAAAGATATATTTGATCTAGATCTAGCCATGCCATCTTGTTTTAAGATATAATTTCTTTGTTTCTTTTGGGGCTTTCTGGCAGGAGAATTGAACAAATATATCTTCAGCTATGTTACAAGAATTAGTCAGCTATTTTCTTCATAGGAATTTTTATTTCTATTTTCCTTAGAACTGAATTATTTAAAAAAGCAAAGTGTTGCTCTCAAACGTTAATGTAGCTGTTAAGCAATAATATAGGAAAAACATTAACAAGAAAGTTCATGGTACATATTATTTTGGTTTGTTGACTGAATCATAAAGAAATCCAGAATTATTAACAAATTAGCTGCACTGTATTAGGAAAGAAATCACTCTCTTTAAATGCAGTGGGCATGAAAACCTCTCTTCTGATGTTCCTTATTAATTTCAAAATAAAAATATCTTTTCAGAGATGAGCTATTTGTCTTCTAATTCTGGAAAGATTACTGCCCGAATGACTTCTAGGTAATTATTGAAATGTTAAACATGATTTTTGTGCACATGCAGGTAGCTCTTACAGGTTAATTTGTCCTTTTAGACTTTCATCTACTAATTAGAATGCTACTGGAAGCCAGAGAGCTTTATTATTATGTTTGAAGGAAAATCTCACTATGGTTGCTCAATAATTAATCATGAAAAGAACAGACAATACTAGATCACTTAATTCTCTATGTTACAGGAAAATCTATGAAATTGTAACATCAAAAATATCTTTAAATTGAAATAAATCCATCTATTTATGCCAGTTCTTGAAATAAAAATATCATTTTAAAGATTAGTGAATTTAGTTCATTGTTTTGTTTTTGCAGAAATTTTACAACACCCAGTGTCAGAAAACAAAATGAGTTTTATCCAAGTTTTAAAAATGTTGTTTCTTCTATAACTATGATTATTGGTGCTTATTTTAAAAGTGAGGTAAGCTAATTGGAGTGATTCACTTATTTACCAAATAAATTTTTAAAAGAAAATATAATTTCTTATGCAGGCCCCCACACAAAGGAGTCTGCTGCTGCTTCTGCTAAAGTGTCCACAGATGCTTCAAAATGCTTAAAGACTGCAAGGCATTGTGGGTAGGGCTGTGTCTATGTTGCTTGCTACTATATCCAACCTTCTAAGATGTTGTGGGCCACACAATAACAGATAAGAAAGTATCAGTGAATGAATACATGGATGAAATTTAAATGATTCTTATGTTTCAAATAGTCAAGTAGTTGATTGAACAGCAAAACCATGTGTGTGCATGTGACTCTTTTTTTCTTTTTACATTTTACCAGATAATTTTACTATGGTAACTATTAAATCATATATTCATTCAACAGGTAGATATTGTCCATTCATTGCTTGAGGAAATAAAAGACCAAAACTAAATGTAATATTTTTGATGGCCTCAAAGACAATTTAGAAAAATGTAAGATATTTAACAGAGAATATTTGAGATGTCACATTATTAAATCTGAAATTAACCCTACGAGTTGGACAGAAAAAAAAAAAAAAAAACAAAGTCCTGTATGCACAGCTAAGAAAGCTGATGCCCAGCTGGTTTAATATTTGACTTTAGTCATCTAACTAATGTGTGGAAAGGAAAGATTTGAGGCCAGGTCTCCTGACTCCAAATCCAGTGGATTTTTACATACACAGAAATGCAGTTCTGGTTCTTTAATTAATTCAAATCAAAGGTTGGTTTTGATTATTGAAAGCAAATTGAGGTGGATATCTCCCTGGAGATGTATATAGTAAACATGAATAATTTCAGTTTCCCTAATTCCAAGCAACATTAATTATTTAAACAATAAAACAAGGCAAAATTATTGTTTTGACAATAGATCTTTAGAGGAAAATAGGAATATCATCGCCTAAAATGTATTCATCAATTTTAAGAGACATCACTTTTTTCAAAAATATTGGAATATGAAAAAAAATGTGCGGGGATATAATTGTGTAAAACGTGTACTTCTGCTGGTTTGGTTGATCGAAGTCTTCCAGGTCCTTTAAATAGCAATTTAAATTATAACTTAATTTCTTTAAGAAATTGTACATAACCATAGCTATCTTACAGGTCCTCTAAAGGAAACTGTATCATGTTTCTTTTGTTAGATCTTTCCTATTGCTATTTAATTTTATATTGCTTTTTAATATTCAATCACATGTATGTTGAGTCACTACACCTCAGTTTCCTCATCTGTACAATTGATGAAAAATAAATACTTGACAGGATTGTGAAAAATAAAGAATATCCTTGTAAAGTACTTGTCCACAAATCAGTTGTCAAATAAGTTGATACCAATATGTTATCAATAAATATTAGATAGCATTAGCAATTATTAACTTCCATAAAAATACTGGGATGGCATTACTGTCCTTATTTTGAAAAACAAGAAAACTTAGCCTCTTTGGTTAGAAAACTTGCTGAAATCACAAAGGCACAAAGAAGCAAAGTTAAAACTGAAGGTTATCAATGTTGAAATTATGGGACAGAGGCAGGACTAGGGCACATGGGTTGTGAGACACATGCATACAAGGGAGAGAGGTAATCACAGAACAAGCCAGGGAGAGAACTGAAGAGAGAAAGAAGCCTCAGGCCTTTGTCACCCAAGGCCTTGCCCAATCTTCTCCCCATTTCCTTCACATAAAATATCATATAGGAATAATCATGATGAGTATTTATAGCTAACATTTATTGAGCACTCATTATGTAGCAAGCCCTATCCTAAGCACTTTCCATGATCTTGCCCACTGACTCTTCAGTCCCCTTTACAGATAAGGAAACTGAGGCTCAACAAGCAGGTGACAGGACAATATTTCAACCTCAGGTAGTCTTACCATGGAAACCTAGACTAGGATAAGAAGGTTGTACCTGCTTGCCCCAGAGCAGCAATGACAAGCAAATGAATAGGATGGTAAATGCGATTAGATGGGGGTGATTTGAGAAATTCAAAAATATAGTATTAAAACCTCATTTAAAAAAAATCACCCTCATGAATCCTCAGATAGAAAGAGGCCACTTCTCAGATGCCACTGTCTGCTTATAGATGCCTTCTTAAGTTCATTTCCTTTTGTCGTTCTGGACAAAGACAACAGCTTCTTGGAAAAAAGAGAAAAAAGGAAAGAATGAGGGAGTGTATAGTATGTTTAAGGCATTTGGCATATTCTTTACCCTGGCACGTAATTTATTTCCTTTTTAATTTGTTCGCTGTCGGTTTGCCTCTGCTGATTGTCATCTTCATTATGACAGGATATGTTTTGTTCTGTTTTATTCGAGGTTCTTAGGGTTTCGTTCACAGGGGTATTTATCAAATAGTTGCTGAACGAATGAATTTGCTTCAGACTTCCAGGGACCTGGGCTCTGAAGCTACTCTCTCACCACTCACTGTGTGGGCTTAGATGAATTGTTTGATATCTCAGTCTTGTTAAATGAGGATGATAATAGCTCCTGCTCAGAGCAGTGTGGTAATGAAAGAGTCAGAATATCAAGCTCCTAACTCTTTCTGGCGGCACTCAGGACTTGTCAGTTGTCACTCAGCCTGCAGATGCCTGCTTCTGATCCTTAGTAAACATTATGGAGCAAAGAATTAGCACTAAATTCACGGATGACTCAGTGGAAAGAGAACATCTTGTCACCTAGAGTGTGTGTCTTCTAGAGAATTTACACTCCTAATGGTTTGGCAAAAATTTTGGCTCACCTTAGTCAAGCATTACCTCAATAGCTAATTTACATGCCTAATATGATGATTTTTTCAAATTATCTGAGGAACTGGCTCAGGAAAGATTTCTGCTGTTATCCAGAAGGAATTAAGCTAGTCACCATCAAATCTTCCCTCATCAATAACCAATTTAAACCATTACCCCAATTAAATATCATTCTGAAAGCAGTCTTAATCAATCTGGACTTCGTAGACTTCCTGAAAGAATTGCCTAATTAAACTCCCCATAGAATAAAATGATTCTGCCTGGTCAACCCAATAGTAACAAGAAAAACCAGTAAAGAGACAAGGAGAATATTTGCAAGTTAACCATCTGACCATACCCAACAGAGTTTAGAGGCTACGGGGCTGATGCCTCCTCAAAGGGATGTTTTGAGGGCACAGAAATAATTCACATGAAGCATTTTGGAGAAAAACTCTCTAAAAAGAGAGCTGTAATCCAGTGCTTCCATACCGCCTCACTCCCATTTTGGCACTCTTTCTCGTTGTTCAGATCCTGACTTTCTGTAAATTTAGAGTCATGTTTACTCTTCCATTTCCAGTGCTGTCAGATGAAGTTGTACTGGTGGTTCACTCCACAAAGTGAGGTTGTTCACTACCTTTTGCCGAGATAGTAAGTGGAGTCTGAAACCCAGTCCAGGTGCTTCATGTTCATGCCAGTTGTCAATGGAATGTTATCCGTTCACAGAGCGAAACTCTTTCCTAATTTACACAAAGCATGTCCTAACCTTATTCTATCCCTCCTGTATTACTTTCCTACAAATGTCAAAACATATTATCACAGTGAGTAGCTTAAAATAAGATAAATTTATTCTTTTACAGTTCTCAAGGCTGGGGTCCAAAATCAAGGTGGCAGCAGGGCTGTACACGCTCTGGAGGTTCTAGGATAGAATCCATTCCTTGCTCTTCCAGCTTGTGTCAGCTGTTGGCATTCCTCACCTTGTGACCGCTTCTCTTTGTCCTTCATCTGCACATCACCTTCTTTTCTGAGTGTCTGTGTTGTATCCTTTTGTCTCTCTCTAATAAGGACATGTCGTATCAGTTAGGGTTCATCTGCATAATCAAGAGCACTGTCATCTCAAGAGCCTTAACTTAATTACATCGGCAAAGCCATTTTTCCCAAGTAAGTCAACAATTACAAGTTCCAGGGATTAGGACTTGATATCTTTGAGTTGCCACTATTCCGCCTCCTAAACTATTTTCAGACGATAGCCTGCTCTTGGGGACAGTGTCATGAACTGAGCACAGTTTTTCAGAGCCACAAGGGGTTCCAAGAACACCTATGTCTTAATGCCATTTGTCATTAAACTTCAGCCATGTTGTTTTCAAACTTGGGCTAAATGTATATACCAAAGCTATCTGCCCAATAGAACTTCTAAGATGGTGGAGCAGATGCTCTCAAATTTAGGACTCCAGACCCTTTGTTTCAGGCTTTCTATCCCACAGTTCTTTGACCTGCTGGAAAGTAGACAATTCTGAGACTCTCAGTAAATTGCTTACTCATTCTTTTTTGGTGCCACGATAGTCTTATTTGCTGAAAAATAAGCTCTGCATGTGGTCCTGATGAGCCTGATACATTCTTGGGGGTTTCAATTTCCTACTGATAAGATGGAAAGTAAATTCTGGTTAGATATGCTGGACAGGGAGAACTTTAGAACTAACAGAGCAACTTTTCATTATGAAACAGTAAGCTCTTCAGCAAAAAAGATAGGAAAGGATGTGTAAGTGTGTAGATTATCAGCTGGTAAAAAAACACTCTGAAATTTAATTTAAAAAATTAGAAGAGCACCATGTTTGCAGAGAATATCTGCTTTATTGATCCTTATTAAATGGACAATATTCTGATGTTAAAGGTGAGGTATACTAATTGAAGAAATTATGGAAAATGTATCCCAGAAGAAAAAAATAAGCATAAAGATAGCCCTTAAATATATTGACCTCTATCCATCCTAAATCTCATTAACCTGGTCCAAATGATTGCTACCTCTTACCTAGATTATTACAAACAAATTTTAGCTGAGCCGCCCAGCCTCCAGTTATTCTATGTGTGGTAGGTAAAGTGTTCACACAATTGAGAAAATATTTTTTTGTCGATGACATTCCATTGTCTATATCTCCACTAGATGATAAATTCTCTGAGGGCAAGGAACATATCTCTTTTACAACAATATTTCATTTATCACAATTCCTAACACGTTGGAGTAACTCAGTTGATGCATATTGAATGATAGAAACAGATTACTCAAGGGACACAGCCTTGTGATTAAAAGCAAGGACCCTTGATTCATCTCACTTGAGTTCAAATTCAGCTTTTTCAGTTATTAACTTTTGACCGTAGACAAGCTACTTAACTTCTCTGAGCTGCAATTCTCTTATGTGTAAAGCAATAATAAAACTGGTATATGGAAGATGCAGATTAAGGTGACCACCCAAAGACCATTTGCTTGTATGATTTCCTCACCTTGAGTGCAGTCAGAACTTATGAATTGCTTCTAATTCTAAAGGTAGGATGTCATTCTGTTGATTACGCTGCATTTTGTGGCAAAGGGAATGAAATGTCATTCCCATGACTATATTATATTATCCAGGTCTCTGTCTTATCACACTGTAGTTAGGAAAGATTCTCTGCTGACCTTAGGAATGCAAACAGCTGTGTTGTGAATGGCCTATGAAGAGGGGCATGTGGCAGGGAACTGAGAGTAGCCTCCAAGAGACAGTCATTAGCAGTCTTCAGTCATAAAGCCACAGGAAATGAATTCTGCCCACAATCTGAATAAGCTTGGAAGCAGATTCTTCCCTAGGTGGGCCTCTAGATAAGAATATTAAGGTAGGTGGTACAATTCAAATCTATTTATGAAGCTCACATATACATGATGGTAATGCCTGTATATATTGAAATACAGTTCATTTCTTTAGTTTCAAAGTTTCTTTAGTTTCATAGAAGAAATTTTGTGAGTCTCTTAAGCTATCATTTGTCAGCAGTCTGTGATTAGATGCAAAATAATAAAAATAATCGACATGATCTTTACCCTCATGATCATTACCATAAATTTAATGAAATCTGTATGCAAATTTTTAACTTAATACAGAGCCTGTGTACCCACACCCACCATTGATGTAACTGAACCAATTAAAAACATTTTAACTATTTATTCTCAACATACTTAATTGTCTAATTAATTTCCAGGAGAATTGATTTTTATGCCATGTCTTCTAAAGAAGTCCATGACACCTGAGTGTTTGAGTGAAAAGTAGGAAATTTATTGAATCAGCCATGATTAGTCTAACAGAATTATTTATTTAATTTTTTAAATTTAATTTATATAGACAAGTGAAAGTTAAGGCTGAGGATGTTAAGCACACATAGTCACACTACTCCAGCTTAAAGAGAAAGCAAAGTAGATATTAGATTAAATTTTATCAATTAGATGTTTTGGAAATACCAGATAAATTAAATTACATGACTGACTAACGATGGGTGGCCATGCTCACCAAGTGGTTTTCGAGAAGATATTTGTGTTCTTATAGTCAGATGTTAAAAGGAGACGAAAGAGAAGGAGAATTTTGATTGAGAGTTATAGATGGGGTGGGAATGATTAGTTCAAATACCTCAGTTATAAAATTCAATACAATATCTTTTATTGCTCATATATATTCAGTGAATCTTAAATAAGTAAATTTGACCACATATGGAATTGTAGGAAGTAGAGTTGAAAATTACTTTAAGTCTTGATGATTTTATGAATGTTTTTATTTATTTATTTATTTTTAATTTCACATATTATGGGGGAACAAATATTACGGTTACGTACATAGCCCATGCCCCCGTCCCCCCTTGAGGAAGAGCACCCCAAAAGTTGCACATCTCACTCATTATGTTTGTTTATACCCATCCCCTCCTCTCCCCTCC
>VBSM01002608.1:84568875-84592045 GCA_008086735.1 Cheirogaleus medius
GGTCAATGTCCCTGTTCTTGTGCCAATAAAAAGCTGTTTTAATTACTATAGCCCGGTAGTATTTTTTGAAGTCTGGTAAATTGATGCCTCGTATTTTGTTTTTATTGCCTAGGATTGATTTTGCTATACAGGGTCTTGTCTGGTTCCATACAAAGTGTAAAATTATTCTTTCTATGTCTCTGATAAATGATGATGATATTTTAATAGGGATTGCATCGGCTCTGTAGGTCACTTTGGGTAGTATAGACATTTAACAATGTTGATTCTGCCGACCCACGAGGATGGTATATTCTTCCACCTGTTTACATCCTCTGCTATTTCCTTATTCAGTGTTTCATAGTTCCCCCTGTAGAGGTCTTTTACATCCTTAGTTAAATATATTCCCAGGTACTTTATGTTCTTTGTTGCTATTTTGAAGGGAATTGAGTCTTTGATTTGGTTCTCGCTTTTACTGTTGTTGGCGTATATGAATGCCTCTGATTTCTGTGTATTGATGTATTGATCTAAACAACCCTCTGCTGAATGATCACTTCATAAACAAGGAAATCAAGATGGATATCAAAAGATCCTTTGAACTAAATGACAAAGGAGACACAAGTTATCAAAACCTGTGGGACGCAGCTAAAGCAGTCCTGAGAGGAAAGTTTATTTCCATAAATGCCTATATCCAAAAGTCAAAAAGATCACAAATAGACAACCTAATGAATCATCTCAAAAAGCTGGAAAAAGAAGAACAGATGGAATCCAAAAACAGTTGAGGAAATGAAATCATTAAGATCAAATCAGAACTAAATGAAATTGACAATAGGGAAACTATATGGAAGATTAAGACACCAGAAGTTGGTTCCTTGATAAAATAAATAAGATTGACACACCTTTGGCTAGACTAATGAAAAGCAGAAAGGAAAAATCTCTAATAAGCTCCATCAAGAACAATAAAGGAGAAATTACAATGGATGCCATGGAGATGCAAGATATAATTTATGAATACTACAAAAACCTCTATGCACACAAACTGGAAAATGTGGAGGAAATGGACAATTTCTTAGAAACATACAGCCTCCCTAGGCTCAATCAGGAAGAAATAGAATTCCTGAACAAACCAATATCAAGTACTGAAATAGAAACAGTAATAAAAAACCTTCCTAAAAAGACAAGTCCTGGACCAGACAGTTTCACACCCGAATTTTACCACACCTACAAAGAAGAACTGGTGCCTATCCTGCAGAAATTATTCAACAACATTGAGAAGGATGGAATCCTCCCCAACACATTTTATGAAGCGAACATAACCCTGATACCAAAACCAGGAAAGGATGCAACAAAAAAAGAAAGCTACAGACCAATATATCTTATGAATATAGATGCAAAAATTCTCAACAAAATCCTAGCCAGCCGAATCCAGGTGCTTGTCAAGAAAATAATCCATCACAACCAAGTGGGCTTCATCCCAGGGATGCAGGGATGGTTCAACATACACAAATCTATAAATGCAATTCACCATATAAACAGAAGCAAAAACAAAGACCTTATGATCCTCTCAATAGACATAGAAAAAGCATTTGACAAAATTCAACACCCTTTTATGATAAGAACGCTTGACAAAATAGGCATAGACGGTGCTTACCTAAAAATGATACAAGCCATATATGACAAACCCACAGCCAATATCATACTGAATGGGGAAAAATTGAAAGCATTACCACTTAGAACTGGAATAAGACAAGGTTGCCCACTATCTCCACTTCTATTCAACATAGTGCTGGAAGTCCTTGCTACAGCAATCAGACAAGAGAGCAAAATTAAGGGCATCCAAATGGGAGCAGAAGAGATCAAACTCTCACTCTTTGTTGATGACATGATATTATACCTAGAAAACCCCAAGGATTCAACCAAGAGACTCCTTGAATTGTTTTTTATGAATGTTTTACAGAAGTGGAAAACATATACATGATATATGCTCAGATACCACCTCAAAAATACCCTGTATTCTTTCCAATGTTCCACTTTAAGATATTGTCTTCAATATGGGTCTTCCCTGTAGTTTAGGATCTAGATTACTTTTTAAATTTTTTTTATTTCAGCATATCACGGGGCTACAAATGTTTAGGCTACGTATATTGTCCTTGCCCCACCAGAGTCAGAGCCTCAAGAGTGTCCATCCCCCAGATGATGTGCATCACACCCATTAGGTATGTATATGCCCATCCCCTCCCCCCCACCTGCCCAACACCCCAAGAATGTTATTACTATATGTGCACTTAAGTATTGATCTGTTAATACCAATTTGATGGTGAGTACATGTGGTGCTTGTTTTTCCATTCTTGGGATACTGCACTTAGTAGAACAGGCTCCAGTTCTGTCCAGGATAATTCAAAAGGTGCTATATCACCACTGTTTTTTGTGGCTGAGTAGAACTCCATGTAATACATATATCACATTTTTTTAATCTGCTCATGTATTTATGGGCACTTGGGTTGTTTCAACATCTTTGCATTTGTGAATTGTGCTGCTAGATTACTTTTTTATAAAGTCAGTTGATCTCTCCCTTAGTTAAGTAATTTTGGAAGGAACATATGATAGTTGAAATCTTCCTTAGCTAGTGATAAAAGGTTTTAATGTAGAGAATATGAACCCTAAAATTTAATAGATTGTATTACTGGCTCATAACCATTTATTTTTTCCCTGTACACTTGCCTTGTTTCTCCATATACAGAATATACTTTTCTGCCCAATTGCTTTCGAGTTTGTGCCTGTGCGCTCCTTTGGACAATTAAATATGAACCTATACATCACATGTGAGCCAAAGCTTCAAATGTGCTTGTATCTGTCTCTACCACCCTTATTCTTGAATTTTACCATAAGAAAACCATGCCTCAGAGAGAAGCTACCATTTTAGCCTTGTTTCTGAAATGAAAAGATACATGGAATAACATCAGCATTGCTCAGAAACCTGGGACTGCCCAGACCAGCCTGTTCTTGTAGATGAATAAGAAATATATTTTCAAACAATTGACATATTAGGTTTGTTTGCTACTACAGCAAAGGCTGATAAATGATAGATGAATAGATAGAGAGTACTAGTTCTAGATCTAGATATGATATATCTAGGTTGTAATACTGACTTTATGACTTAATACATTTTTGTGCTTGGGAAAATATGATCATTGTTATCATACTCTTTACCATTATCATCATTTTAGTTAAGGTTAAATTAGAAACTGACAAACACCAGCATTTTAGTTGCTTAACACATTAAACATTTATTTCTCATACATACAACTGTCTAAGGTGGGCATTCTTGGTATCAAGTAGTGGGTATTTCTCCCTGTAAAAATTCAAAGACACATTCTCCTTTCATTTTGTGTTCCCACCATTCCTTAAGACCTCTGAGTCCCCTGAAACTATCAGACAGAAGTGGTGAGGCAATATGGAGAAAGTCCACCTCTGTTTTAACTCCCTTGGTCAAATTTCCTCATCTCTGCTCACATTTCTTGATCAAGATTGTCACCATACCCAAATTGTGTGCAGAGAGAGATGCAAAATAAAGTTCCTGACTGAGACACCTCTTCCCAGAGACAGCTGTATACTACAGAATGGAAGCAGAGATTTTAGCTGCACAGTTAGTCTCCCTTGCTGTAATCATCATCACAACTGCATTTGCTGAGGGGTTGTAGTTCAGACACTGTTCTAATCTTAGAAAGCCGCTGTGTATAAATGGAGATGGGGAAAGAGAGATTTTTAAAGAAATCGGGAGCTGCCAAGTCAAATATCAGGCTGGAAATTCAGGTAAGAGTGAAGGTTGCAGCCTTGAGTCCAAATTCTGCATGGCACTAGGTTGGAACTTAGGGTTTCTGTATTGTGGTCTTGAGGAAAAATACTTCAGGAAACTTCAATCTTTGCTCTCAAGGCTTTCCACTGATTGGCTGAGATGTATGTACATTGTGGAGGGCAATCTGCTTTTCCTGGAGTCCACTGATTTAAACGTTAATCACATGTAAACAATACCTTCATAGAAACATCTAAACAGATGTTTGATCAATAAACTGGGCACCATAGGCTGGCCAAATTGACAAGTAAAATTAACCATGGTACTTGCTATCAACTTGACTTTGAGTTCATTGAGTCTTGGTTACTTCATCTCTTAAAATGGGACTAACACTTGGTTCTACCTCATACAATTCTGGTGACGATGAAAGTGTTAATATATGCAAAGTATTTAGAAGAGTCCTGGCATAGAGCATATGGTCTTTTTATATTGGCTTTTATGTATCATCACACTATCTGGGCCTCTTGAGAGGTATTTTCTGTTTCTTCGTCTTTCAGGATGAGATTGTCAAGTCATTTCATATCTTTGAGTCTCAGTCTCCTCAACCCAGAATGCATATAACAAAAGCCATTTGCAGAATTGTTGTGATGATTACAAATTACCTGTGTATTTACCACAGTATATGGCACATAGCAGCCTCTTAGAAAAATGAAAGGTATCTCTTGTGGCTGATTTTTCTAGCATGAGAAACCAATGTATTTTTTTCCTCTTCTTTTTACATGTCTGTATCATCCTGAGGAGAGGAGAAATGGGAAATGCCTTCTGACAGGAAGTATTAAATGTAAAGCCCAGGGGAAAGATTCAGTGAGAAACAGAGAGAAACCAAAGCAGTCTTGAGAATAAAAGAAAAGCAAAAATATACAAATCCCAGATCCTGATCATTTGTTCTTAATAGGACTGTACAATTTAAAGTTAAGTGCCTTTATCTCAACCCCCATCCATCATGTAATAGAATGAGGAGGGCAGAGGCAGGAAGCAGGCAGCAGAACAGAGTCACTCATGTGTATTGCTTGCCATTCACTCACCACTTCCCTTCTCTCTCCACCTTCAAAACAGCCTCTGCTTCCTCTCCCGACTCTGAGTCATCTCTTATTATTTATCCAAATCCTCCAATCAGGCAGTCCACAGAGAGCATTGTTTTGGCTGCATCCCCATGGTCGCAGGTGGTAAAGCCACCTGTAAGTACTTTAGCCCTCCCTGGAAAGAAACCAGACCTTGGCTTGTGACAATGAGATTTGGAGTGGAGAGAATAAGAGAGACAATGACAAAAAGAGAACAGGTGACTGTCTCATCAGTTCAGTGATTCCTCCGGCTTCATCAGGCTGTAGGGTTGTGGCTGAGGCATGCCTCCTTGGGATAGTTCATATCCTGAGATTCTCTGTTCAGCTGACCGTGATGTTAATAAGCTCATCATAAACTGCAAAGGAGTCAGAAGGGAGGAATAGGGCCTCATTTGTTTTGGCCAAATTTTCCTACTTGATTTCCCTTTTTTTGTTGTTATATTTGGGCCTGATCATTCCTGGGTTTTATATACAATTAATATCAAAGTCTGTTTTCTTTGTACAACCCCTGGCCTTTCTCAGTCTTATCTGTAGAAAGCTTGTATAAGACTAGAGTGCATCTCCAAGATGAAACAAAAGGAATTTTCAATAAACTACCTTCATCCTTGACAATGACTTAGTTTGCTACATTCTCTTCTGAATTAGTAAACTAGATAAATCTGTCTCTAAAAATCCATCATCCATCATCTTTAAAATTCCACAAATTTTCTTGATTGTTTTTTGTATTAGAGAAGTGGAAATGTGGATTTCCTGGGACTATTATTTAGCTTTAGAAGATAACATTATTCTCAAAACAGAAGTTCCATGACTTCTCAAGAGTTAATAAAAACACTTCAGGAAATGGGGGGAATGAAAATGTTAAACTGAAATATTTTGAATATAAGTGCATATGTATACTCTTCCAGGAAGTTTTTCATAACTTTCATTATACATTCATATGAGTAGATACCCCACAAAAATGAAGAGTGATTGCTTTTAAATTTGAATTCTATTACAACCCCAAAAGAGAGTGCTGAATCTAAACATTTTATGAGGAAAATTTTTCCTTGAAGTAGAAAAGAGCTAGACTCACTCTTATCTGGTACTATTATAAAATTGAAGAATTCATTGAGTCTTTTCATTAGACGTAAAAGCTTTCATGATATTTTTTCATGTGAAGTATAGGCCATTTTGATCTCTAATGAAAATATTATAATTTTACTATAAAATACAGCATGTGCAAAGAGCTCATCTTGAACGTTGCACATATATGCCTCTTATTGCATGGGATTAATCATTTTGATATTCTTTGGGGCTTCCTTATAATCTTGATACCCATTTCATCTAAGACAGTCTATGAAAAAGAGACATAATGAATGCATATGATGCTATAACTCACATGGCAATTCTTTTTTCTACTTTTCCTTTTTCTGTGCTTTTCCTCTACATAAGACATGAGCAAGGGGAGGGGACATGGGGGAAAATAAAAAGACATAAGCAGGACCATGTTAAAAGCAGGGCAGAAAATCTAAGTAGCAGATGGTCAAGATGGCTCTAACCAAGTCAAATTACCCAGATCATGATATTAGCTTTCATCCTTTGACAGTGCTGGATTCCTGGGATTTCTTATCAAATAGTTATCAATAAGACTTACCACCTGGAAAAATGTTATATAAAAATGAAATACAGGCATCACATTATTCTTACATGGGTTATGATGGTCTTAAAGTATGCATGTGGGTGTATGCATATATTTCTCATTTAAGAGTTTTCAGTGTTCAAGTGCAAAGCTCAGCCTATTTTTATGTGCAGTTCAGAGGAGATTATTAACTTGAGTGCATAAACATTGTATTGAGTTGCAGAGATTTATAGATAGGAGGAGGGCATTTCAATTACCGTTTAATATTATAGGTAATTATAATACCTCCGAAAAAGTATATGAGACATTAAATTGAGAAATTGATTATGAGTGTTTAGTACATAATAATAAAAAACATGATTGATTCCTTACCATATGTTGAGCACCATGTTAAGCACCTCATGTACAGCATCACCTTCATTCTCAAAACTGTTCTAGTAAGTAGGCAGTACATTGCTATGTTCACTTTATGAGTGAAGAAGCTTCAGCTGAAAGAAATGAAGAAAGAAGTCACCTTAGATCCTGAATGGTTTTGGAATTCAGGAACCCATGAGTCCAAAGTCTATGTTTCTAACCATTTTACTATACTTCTCCATAGAAATTTTATCAAATATGTAATGAGAAGAGAGGCTTGGGGCGTAGGCAGATATGTTGGTGAGTAGATGTGTTATAGAGAGAATGAAAAGGAAAGAATGAGAAAAGAAACTCCGTAGACGTTAGCTAATATCTGATCATTCTTAGTTCCCAAGGTCATCTAGATTATCACTGTAGTGAGGATGAGATTTCTATGGTAGTTGCTCTGTTTTATCCAGATGATATGCTACCTATTCTTACTTTATTTAAAACTCATTCTGCAGTTATTTATTTGCTTCTAACAAATTAATTCATTCATCTTAAGAAAAATATAGCTGCAGACCTCTACATTTTTTCACTGTAAATTTAGATGTTGCATCTGAGACACTTTGTTAATTTATCTTGAAATACCTATTTCATTATTAAAACACTTTAATTCACCACAAAAACTGCCTGCTTGTATTCATATCCCACAATTATTGCTTTTGCTTCTAAATTACAACTGTGACTATTGGTTATTCAGGCACTATTAGTGCTTTTCCAGAACTGCTATTTGGAAGCATGAAGGACTTTATTCCCTATGCTCAGGACTACTTTGTTCTCCAAATTTGTCACCTAACTTCCAGAGTGTTTGGTCATACAGTGCAATTGGATCTCTGCTTCTGTTTTGTCTTTGCATTTTATTTTTTTCACATGATAATTCATTTACCAAGCACTTGCAAACTAAGATCAAACCTAAAATCTAGTTCAAAAACAGTCCCAAATAAGCTACAGATCAAAGATTCAGTAAAACTGCAATTGCCGTGAATTTCTATATGCTTCAGTTGCAACCTGTATCTACTGCTTTTATAGCAATAAACACAGTGCATTGCAACTGCCTGGCTACTCGTTTGTCTCTTACTAGACATTAAGCTCTTTGAGGTCAGGGACTATATCTGTCTGCTGTGTATTCCAAACTCCTGAGAATGGAGGAGGTGCTTGCTAAACAGTGAAAAAGAGTGAATGCATCCATGGTAACAAAAACTTCAGGGCACATAATATTCTTTTATGGGATATGCAAAATATTCTGCTCATGATTGTTTAGGCCTTCTCCACAAAGCTGCATTAACTGCAACCATCTGGTCTAGTCTATTGTGATGGGGTTCTAATTGTACTTTTATCTCTATTCTTTCCCTTTCCATTTTTCCATTTTCCACTGTCAGATGAAAAACCCTAACCCTCTGCTTTGCACATGTCACTTGCTATACAAAATCTTCAGGGTCTCTCCTATTATCTGTAGATTCCTCAGAACTTGATTTGTCAGAATCCTCCGCTCCTAATCCAAACAGTGTCTCCAGTTATAAGATTTGTTTTCACCAAATTATAGCTCTAATTGATTTAGGCTTTATCTACTCAACCCTATATTTTCTTCTCTCATTAGAGTATTTATTTCCCTTATCCCTTCTATCTTTATTATCTTTCTTTATCCTTGTTTTAGGATTATTTTTCCTTTAAATTCCATTTCAAATTTTACTTCTACAAAGACTTCTTGCAATACTTCTGAATCTCATATTCTAAGGAACCAAAAATGCAGACAGTGTTGATAAAGTGTTAATCTTTTCTTGCATACACAGCTTGGTTTCAGACTCATCTTCCAGTATTAGCTCCTCTACATTCTATCTGGGTACCACTAAAAAACTCAGCTCACTTGCCTGAATCTTCTTCTCCTCATCTGTAAACTGAGTGTAATAATCCCCCTCACCTAGAAATGCTATAAGAATGAGATGAGAAAAATACTTGAAGTCCCTTGTATGTCTGGCTTCCTTTTCCAAAACTTAATTACCTTTTATGTTTATCTCAAGTATTTAGGTATTCAAGTGACCCTAGTCTAAGAAATTAAAAGTGTTAACATTCTATTATTAGGAAGGGTGGAGATTTTCTCAGTATTTTTGACATAATACCAAATTCGTCTGTGGAATAACTATAAATTTTATGATTTGAAAATGCTTTTAATCAAACATTCAAATAATAATTTTCAGTTTGTGAGATCAAATATTCATATTATAAAATGTTGTGTTCACTGATTTTCTCTCAAAGGGTTAGAAAACTGAAATGGGAACTCAATATGTTTGGCCTATTTTCAACTTTTCAGCTTTAATCTATGAATCACCTAATGGTACAATCCCACAAGAGAAAGGAAAAATACCAAAAAAAAAAAAAAAAAAATCAAACCAAACCAAACCAAATAAACAAACAAAAAAAACAGTCCCCATTGCAGAAAGTAAAACAGAATTGAATGTGATCTTGTCTTAAGTTATTTATGTAACCTTTCAAGAATTAGATATGTTTGAATAAAGCTCCATCACCTGCTTTTTTAAGATGATGGTTTCATTAAAAACCTTTCTTCTGAAACCTGGAATGCATTGCCTGGGTAAGCAGGTCAGAGTTCACAGTTGAAACTGCTCATGTGAAGCATGTCTAAACTACCATTTAAAAAACACAAAAGTGCCGTTTGTGTGTTTGTGTGTAAATGTGTGTGTGAATGCGCATTTGCATGTATTCTTGCTTCACATCAGGGGAAAAAAAGGAGCGTCACAAGGAGGACCCATAGGAAAATGAGGATGCTGGAATGGGATTTCGGTGAGCATTTCACATAATTCTACCCCATTCTTGCAGTGATAAGATGGTGCAACCTACAGACATTTATGGCAGTCTGGAGGGTTGTAATCTTTGGCAAGAGAGAGAAAAACAAACCACGTTTATCTCTGATGAGTTATCAGATTCGTAATCATAAATCTTAAACCAGAGGACTCCGGGCATCTCTTTATCTTTTAAAGGAGCAAAACAGAGCTTCTCTACCTGTCCTGTGTCTCCCGACTGAAATTGAGGGTCTGTCAGTTTGGGCAGGGGTTCTCCTGGGTTTTAGGAGGCAGCGAAGTGGGTGGGTGCAAGGAGAGTTGTTTGTCAGGGAAACCACCGGCTCCCTCCCCTCCCTGCGTGTGGAATGCTGACCATGATGAATGCTGTCTGAGTAGCGCATTGTTACCACTGGGCATTTGACAAAGAGTAGTCAGCATGTCTTTCACAAAGAATTCCAGGGAAGCAGATTTTTTCAATGTTTTCTATCTTTCCTTCCCCCAACTTTTACTCTAATAATTGAACATAAATCCAAAGATGAAGCAGAATTTTATATTCTTCATTCCTTAAATAATTTATTTATTCAGCCTATTTTTATTTTATATTCAGTGAATGAAGCATGCACAATGATGGCTCTCATGGAGCTTACATTTTATACAGAAAATAACTAGATAAATTAATATATACTAATTCCCATGATATGAACTGGGGAGAAAACAATAAGCTAGATAAGTGGATTGAGAAAAGAAGGAGGAAGAGGAGGTGGTTAGTTATCTCAGATACACTGGTCAGGGTAAGGCTCTGTGATACGGGGACAGGGATATTTTATCCAACTTCTGAACAGAACAAAAGAAGGGAGAAAGTGAAGATGTTATTTGGGATAAGAGTGTTTCAGACAGAGGGAACAGCAAGTCAAAGCTCCTGCGTCCAAAGTGCATCCTGACAAAGGAAGAGAAAAGTGGTAAGATGTAAGTGTGATAACAGTAGCTGGGTTATTAAGTAACTTTTGTGTCAAAGTAAAGCCTATCCATCATGAAGGAATGAGATGGGAAGGTATAGGAGGGCTTTTGAGCAGAGGAATTAACTGATTTCTGCCTGCAGAGAGAGGGGGAACACAGGGATGGAGGCCCAGAATAGGAGTTAGGAAAAAGAGTATTGCAACTGTATGCAGAAGAACTGAAGAGTTTGGACCAGGCTGCTAGAGACAGCATTTGGTAGATTGAATAAGCACTGTGATAGAAATAGAAAAATTAAGTCTGTCTTTAAGGCTTGGGGTCAAAACAATTGTAAGTTCAAATGTGACTGCTGGATGGTTGATTTTATTATATTTTGTAGTTTTGTTGTTTTTTGTTTGTTCGTTTTGCTTTTTTGTTTATTTGTTTTTGACTAGTACCAAATTTATATGCAGAATTGAATGCTATAATTCAATCGATTTTTCTTAGGAAAATAGCTACTTAGTACAATAATGCTGCTCAGCTCAGAACAGTTAAAGTCTCTTCATTCAATTTTATGAGACATGCAGAACATTCGGTCTCAGTCTTCATTCTTAGGTAGTAGAATGTATTTACTTTATTTTTGGCTTTTTATAAAACATGACTTCCAATGTATTTAGGTAAGAGATAGTGTCATCATTTGAAGATAGTGAATATAAAAGGTAGAAAAAAGATGGCTTGAAGAACTGCATTGTGATACTACCTGTATAAATAACTAATAATTATCTAGAAAAGACTAAACCTGTCCAGACACACACACTGAGGTTGTACTAATTGGTTTTTGTGGTTCTATCTATAAGAAATTTTAACCCTTGCACATTTTGACCATAATAATGGTGAGTTTTATTCAAACACATGTGATTTGGAGTGAATAGTAGAGTTTCTCAGGAAAAGTTAGAAAATTCATTAAGATTAAATTTGTCTAAATGTAACAAAAAGAAATAAACAAATGAAGAAAGGGAAGGAAGGAAGGAAAGAAGGAAGGAAGGAAGGAAGGAAAGAAGGAGGAAGGAAGGAAGGAAAGAAGGAAGGAACTTTGCAGTCATTAATATTGAAGATAGACAAAGGTTGGTTGGCAGATATAAAAGTACAGCTAGATAGGAGGAATAAATTCTAGTGTTCAATAGCACTATAGGGTGAATATAATTGACAACAATTGATTGTATATTTTCAAATAGCTGAAAGACTGGATTTTGAATATTCCTAACACAAAGAAATGATAAATGTTTGAGGTGATGGATATACTAATTACCTTGATTTGATCATTATACATTACATACATACACCAAAATGTAATACTTCATCCCATAAATATGTATAATGATTGTGTTAATTAAAAATAATAATAAAAGCAAAAATAATTAAAGAATATATGTTTGTAAATAACAAGTCTAGAGTCACAATCCAGGACACATGCCCTTGCTAAAAAATGTCAAGGCCCACGTTCCTTCCAGCTTCCTACTTTCTTATTTTAGCATATGGCTTTTATTCTTATGCTTACAAAATATGTGATCTACCTCTAGGTTCATGCCTGAGTCTCAGGAATGAAGAAAAAGAAACAGAAAAGGATAAAAGGTGAACATCATAGTCTATCTGAGTCTTCTATCAGAAAAACAATGGTCTTATTATGAAGCCCCATCCTGTAGAGTTCTGCTTATCTCTTAATATCCAAAATTGGATCACATGGATACCATTATATGAAGCTGGTATACCACATGGATACCAGCTTCAAGAAATGTTTTGTTGTTGTTGTCATCCTGTTTACTTCTTTTCTTTCCTTATTTTTCCCCACTTTATATTGAAGAATGATTCACATATCAAAAGGTGTATGTGTGAAAAGTTCACAGGGCGATAAATTTTTACTAATGGAACACACCAATGCAATCTGTGCCCAGAGCAAGATACAGAATATTGGCAGTACCCCATACTTCACCTTAGTTTCTCTTCCAGTCACTCCATTCTATATGTTTTAGTGGGCAAATTGCTGGCCTGGATGCACTTAGGTATGAAGAGAAGAATGGATGCCAGCTATGAACTAGCAGCGTTTGCCAGAACAACATAAGGGCTAAGTCACAACTGGTGAAGGAGGTTGTGGGAATAGCCACGCTGACGCCAGATATGATAAGTTGTTGTCATAGATGAAACAAGAAAATGAAGCATGGCCCAAACTTACAAACATGGACATCTAAGAAGCAAGGAAAGAATAAATAAGCAAAGATCTCAGTCCAGAGTTGAGATTGCTTCTAGGCAGATTGTGTATAAATAATAATCATGTGAGATAGTCTAGTGAGAAAATATCTATTTTGAAAATTATATAAACTAGGGCTTTGAAATGAAGCTCTATGGTTTAATAGATGAATGTTTATTTTTAAATTTCAAATTCCTCATCAATAAAAATGATAACAATAATTCATAGATGGATTAAAAGGATAATCTAGATTTGAGTAAAGAAATATTGTTAATTTGGGTATGTTTCCTCCAATGGCCAAAGAGAATTAAATAATTTCCACATCAGCTCTCACTGCCTTGCCCTCCTCAAAAAATGACACTCTTTCTTGCTGATGAAAGGCAAAGTAGATCTACATTCAGAAATACAGAAAAAGAAATGGGTATTAGGAGCAAAAATCAGAGCTTGGTTCTTAGGAGAAATTTGAGGCTCCTGGGAAAAAGTGCCCTAAAGTTGTGGTGGTGTATGATGGAAGTGTATTTTTAAAAGGGAAAGAAAAATAAAACTGATATGTCTCCATAGAAAACATAATTGGATCTCTCAAATATTTTTAAAAATCAAAGTAAGTGTTTGGTAATTACTTTTTTTTTTTCTTTTCTTTTTGCTGGATTGTGTTTCTTTAGATTTCCACAATGTTTTCAGACCAAATGTTGCAGCTTAAAGAAAGAGACAAGAAATAACAGTATCAGTCAGTCTTACTACAGGGCCAGGCACACAGCTGGTGCTCAAGAAATTACTCATTTATAAATGTGTAATTCTATTCTCTATAACTGAAAATCTAAAGTTGTTTGTCAAATAGCTATAATAATACTACTAATAAACACATATCTAGAGCTCTCCAAGAGCTAGGTACTGTTCATTTCCTCAGTATAACAGCCTTAAAACCAAGAGTAATAATTATTCACATTTTACAGAAGAGGAAACTAAGGCTCCGAAATGGTCAAGTAAGTTGATGGAGGTCACATGTGGTAAAATATTTCTGGAGTTTAAACCCAGGTAGTTTATCTCTAAATCTTGTATTTTTAACCATTGTGCTATGATTCAAGCATTGTATTTTTTTAAAATACAATGAGGCAGAAATGTTTTTTTTTCATTATAGATTTCTTGTCTTTTAAAAATAACTTTTGTTTAACCAATGACTACTTTCATTCACCCATGTGTGCCAGAGATTTGACATTAGGAACCACGAGAGTATTGTTTTATTTTATAACTAAAAGTTGCCAAGGAAAAAGATTTTCAAGTATAAAAATCAAAATGAACATTCAAGAGGGAAAAACAGTTAACTCATAGTTATCATTTATTGAGTAAGTTCAAGGTGCAAGACAGAGTCACATTTATCTCCCTATTTTAAAAATGGGAGTACAGAATCTCCTAGAAATGTATCATCTTGCCCAAGATTACATCACCAGGATAGAGGGTATGACACATACTCTGGGTATATGATAGAAACTTCTGACTCCAAAGCCTGTGATCTTAACCACTCTACAATAACTTGGAGTTATCAATTTGATGGTTTAATAACACAGGTGACATCTACTGTGTCTTGAAAGAGTCACAGTATAAGATTTGGGGGAAATTTGATAATAAAGAATACTGAGTTGCATATTAGAAGTGTTGGATTCTGTGAGATACGGGGGCCTCTGACATCTTTGTGCAATTCACTTGGCTTTTTTGGGAAGTATTTATCTTCAAGGCTTTTTTGTAGCAATCTATGACTCTGTGAAATTGTGCACATGCATAAGCTCATTTCCTCATTGAGTCTTATTTGATCTTACATAGGGACCCATTATTACTGATAAATAGTTCCCCAAATTTGGAGTAACATGGAGATCAGTAGAAATCCTACCTTTGAGGTAGAAAATTCTAAGCTCTTAAAAGGATGATATCATTTTTATTTCATTTACCATTGTATACTCAAAACAAAAATAGTTCCTGGAGCTTAGTAAACATTAATGAATGGTTTTTTTGTGTTTCTTTTTTTTTGGAATGAAAATTAAAACCTGAATAACTTGAATAAAGTCATCTTTAAAATACAAATTTTCCTTGCAAAACTTTTCTTAATTTAATTTTTAGAAGCCAATGTCTAAGGAAAATATATAAACCAGGTGCTTAAGATTTCAAGCTGGGGCTCCATAAGACAGGTGGATAATTTCTATAATTCAAGACACAGCCGGAAGGGAGGAAATAACTCATGTCCCATGCTTTTTTAAAGTATAGAACAATGTGAAGTCAAATGCTCTTGCTAGAGCTCTCCAGTTCAAATTGGAAATCTTCCCAAGTTGATGTCTATTCCACTTTATTAGCTGTGGTTACTTAATAGAATGCAGAGCTCCTATTTTTTTTTTCCCATGCACTAAGTTCATCCTGAGCAAATGTGCTTCTAAATTTGGAATAAACTTTTGAAGACCCAGAAGGCTTCATCTTTGGGTGGCACCTTTATGATTAGGAGTCTAGTCAATTCAATATGTTGCTCAGATTGCCCGAGTCACTTAGAAACCTGAATCATCTTTACAACACAGGAGGCCTCCAGTCAACCCAAGAACTTCTCACTTCCTGGAGGATATCATGCAACTGGATTGATGATTCCTCCAGGAAGCACCAGTACCCTAAAACAACTTGCTTCCCCAAATGCCTGTAAAGCATCCACTTGCAAGTACAGTCATGCATCCCTTAATGATAGGGATATGTTCTGAGAAATATGTCCTTAGGCAATTTTATCAGTGTGCAAACATCATAGAGTGTACTTACACAAACATAGATGGTAAAGCCTATTACACACCTGGGCTATAAGGTATAGCCTATTGCTCCTAGGCTACATACCTATGCAGCATGTTACGGTACTGAATAATGTAGGCAATTGTAACACAATGGTAAGTGTGTATCAAAACATAGAAAAAGTACAATAAAAATATAGCATAAATGATGAAACATAGTATACCTGTATGAGACACTTACCATGAATATAGCTTGCATGACTGGAAGTTACTCTTGGTAAGTCAGTGAGTGAGTGGTGAGGGAATGTAAAGGCCTAGGAAATTACCGAACACTGCCGTAGACTTTATGAACACTACATGTAGGCTACACTAAATTTATTAAAAATTCCTTGTTTAATAATAAATTAACCTTAGCTTACTGTAACTTTTTTATTTTATAAACTTTAAAATGTTTTAAGTTTTGGACTCTATTGTAATAATACTTAGCTTAAAACACAAATACATCAACTACAGTACAAAAATTATCTTTCTTTATGTCTTCTATTTTTCTATTTTTCTTTTCTTTTACTTTTTAAACTTTTTTTGTAAAACTAAGACATAAACACACACACTAACCTATGACTGCGTAGGGTCAGGATCACCAACGTCACTGTCACCCTTGTCCCTCTGGAAGGTCTTCAGGGGCAATAGCAGGCATGGCGCTGTCATCTCCTATGATAATAATGCCTTCTTCTAGAATACCTCCTGATGAAACTGCCTGCTGTTTTGCAGTTAACTTTTTTAAAAGTTGAAGTAGACTCTAAAATAATATTAAAAAGTGTAGCATAGCAAATACGTAAACCAGTAACATAGTCATTTATTATCACTACCAAGTATCAAGTAATGTACATAATTGCATGTGCTAGACTCTTATGTGAACGGCAACATAGTAGGTTTGTTTACCCAAGAATCACCACAGACACATGAGTGATCTTTGTAAGTAATAATAAGGCAAGTATAGAAATATTTTGGACTCAATTAATTTCTATTCATGGTACATTCTTATAACTTATTAACTGCATAAAGTCAGGGAACAAACCTTACCTCTCAACACCTCAGTTTCCACACTGAAAGAATATTGTATTAAAAGCTGCTTTTCTATCACTGAATTTATTGATGATTAAGCAATACATTAAGTACTGTGTCAAACATAGCAACTCTCAATAGTTAATAGTTATTATTCTGTGCATTACTAACAATGGCAATAATACTGTTCTGATTAGCTATTGCTGATTACACAGTCACCTCAAAACACACAGGCTCAAAATGATAACCATTTTACTATATTTCACTATTTTGAGGGATGGCCAGGACTTGACTAGGTATTTTCTTTCCTGACCTCACCTGAGGTCTTTGGAGTGTTCCCATGAGATAGTGGCTATGGCTGCAGCTGGGTTTGCATTAGTGCCCTGCACACCTCCATTTGGCCTCTCTCTCCACGTGGGAGGTCATCCTCTATGACCTTGTCATGTGGTTGAATTCTTGTGCGATCTAGAATGGGCTTCTTCTATGGTGTCTGTTATTGACTTAATGTTTGTGGCCTCTGACATTCATATATCAAAGCTTTAATTCCTAATGTGATGGTACAGTAATTGCCCCTTGCTCCAAGGGGATATGTTTTAAGGACCCAGTGGATGCTTGAAACCACATGTAGTATCCAACTTTATATACTATGATTTTTGCCTATATGCATACACCTATGATAAAGTTTAATTTATAAATTAGGCACAGTAAGAGATTAATGACAATAACTAATTATAAAATAAAACAATTCTAACACTATATTTTCATAAATGTTATATGATTGTGGTGCCTTTCTCTCTCTCTCTCTCAAAATACCATATTGTACTGTACCTTGGGTAACTGAAACCATGGAAAGAAAAACCATGGATGAGGAGGGACTACCATATTTGGAGATGGGGCCTTTGAGAGGCAATTAGGTCATGAGTGTAGATCCCTCTTAACAGGATTAGTGCCCTTTTAAGGGAGGGAAGTGCTCTCTTTCTCTGCTAGAAGGATAAATCAAGAAGATGGCCATCTGCAAGCCTGAAAAGGGGCTCTCACCAGACACTGGATTTGCTGGCTCCTTGATCCTGGACTTTGCAGCCTCCAGAACTGTAAAAAATAAATTTCTGTTGTTTAAGACACCCTGTCTATGGTATTTTTGTTATAGCAGCTTGAACTTACCAAGACAGGGCTCAGGGTTTCACGAGGAAGGAAGCAGAGGCCAGAGCTCTTAAGTCCCTGACAGTCACAACTTCTACATTCTATTGGTCAGATCAGAGGGGGAATATACGTTTCTTCTCTTGAAGGGCAGAGTAGCATATGTAGATAGGGAATTGTCTGGGGACTAGCTACTATAATTATGATTTATTTAAACTACAATGCTATGTGAAATTAATTGTTATTACCTAATATCAATGTGACAGGTTCTTTGCACAGAGATTTGCCATCCAGATAACAGCTTTGTGACTGTTAGTATTGACCCGGATCTGTTAATTATAGAGATTATAGTGTTGTAGACACCACCTTAGACAAATGACAAATCGTGAGTTTGCAGCTGAAATAAAACATGTTGGTCGATGTAGTATGATGAGAAAAGCAGAAGTTTTGATGAAAGAAAAACCAGAATTCAGCTCCTGGCTCTGCACTGTCCAGCTCTGTGGAAGAAGAGGCTAAAATTTTGTGAGACTCACTTGAGACAGCTGTGCTCAGGTTCCAGCTGCTGAAGCTATGTAACAAACCAGCCCAACATTGAACAGCTTAAACAAAACATCATGACTTTTGCTCATGCATCTGGAGAGGACCCTGGGAGGAAAGGTTTTTCTACTCCTCTTACCATCAGCTGGAATAGCTCAAAGGCTGGGGTCTGGAATATCCAAAGTCTCACTTGCTCACATGAGAGCAACGGGACTTGAACAGTTCTGAGACGGGACATCTGTGGCTCATTGGGCTAGTCTCTCTATCTCTATAAAATTACTGAAGCACATTAAGTTCAGAGGAGCTAAACTTCTTACTTGGAGGTCCAGGGATCCAAAAACCTGAGGACCCAGAAAAGACAGAAAAGATAGAGCAAAAGAGAGAACCACTTAGTAACTGTATAGAATTTATACAGCGTTTTATTCATTAGGAGTGAGTCATTTCATGTTGACACAAATTCAAATGGTGAGGAATCATATCACACTTTTCGTGGGAAGAGTGTCAAAGAACTTGTAGACATGTTTTAAAACTTCAAAGCTAGGATAGGATGATATCTCTACTTTAATTAGTTGCTGACTCAGTGAATGGCAGTAGATGCTCAGTATCCACTCATTTCTTACTTCTCCCTACCTGGCCCACATCCTCCCATTGTATCCACACTTCAATTTCCCAAAACAATCATTTGGGAAAATTCAGATAGAGCATCATTTCAAGATCCCCTATATCTCAGGTCTCACTGGAACCTTCCAGTGGTGTGCAAGCAGATCCTTCTGTGCTGCTTTAGGTATCTGCCTAATATCAGCATTTTCAGAAGGTTCAAGTCATTCTTTAGAGGGATACCCTGAGGCAGGATGAGCCCAGCACTGGCTCACCCACAGAGAAGTCAGCCTCTCCTCTGCTCCCTGGCAATACTTCAACTTGCTGTGGGAGAGTGTGTTGGCTCTGGGAAGCTCCAATATTGAAATGAAGCCCAGAAACACATGATAACTGCCTGGTGAGACCTGGAATAAAAGTGATGCATGCAAAGAAAACGCAGGAAAAATCTTTGAGGTCTAGAGGAGGTTCAGGTCTTGGCAAAGTCCTCATCAGCAAAGAGTCTTTCAAGATTTAGTTAAAAATGCCATCACCTCTATTTTAATGAAACTCCTTCATTTGCTGTGTAACATGGGAATAAATGAACATTTCTGGGCTTTGTTTTTCCCACCTCTAAAATGAAAAAACCGAGAGAGTAAATTTTGAAGATGCTTTTCAGGTTAAAAATGTTATTATTCTCTGTTTCTCAAATAGCAAAACCCAGTCCCAGTGTATGGCATTTGAACTATGTGGGGTTTTTTTTCCTACAAATGTGGGTGCTCTAGAATTCCAGCCAATGGAAATGTCATCAACAAACACAAACATTTCGAGTTTCATGTGGACCCAGTTAAAACTCTTTCAGGTCATAAACTTTGGTGAGGTGATAGTTTTTACTAATTATATTTTTCTCTTAACTGAATATTTTGGCAGGAAATTTTAAATAAAATACAACTCAGATTGTTTTGGAATTAGAAGCAGGTGACACAATATTTTTACACCTCAAAATAATTTTGATAGGTATTTTGGCATAACTTGCTCAAGAAATGTCTGTAACATTAGAACAAGAAAATGTGTTCAATTACTAACAGAAAAGTGTGTGTCCCCTGGGGGTTATATAAAATAAATTCAGACTTAGAAATGTTCAAAGGGAAATTATTTTGGAGTGTGCTTCTTTTAAAATGCAAATGGAATCTGAAGTTGTACTTTGGCATGTTATATACCAGTGGAATTTTTTAACCACACATTATTTTATCATTCCTCCTCTTTGCCATGTCTCCAGAGTACACAAGTAACCAAATGACTAGAATTTTTCCTCTTTATTTTTTAATGTCTAAAGCATGGCTGCCTTTTTGTAGGAGATAAGGTAAATCACTAATACAAAGCATTTTTGACATCCAAAGTCTAGACTTTTGAAGTTTACTTGTGAAAAGATGTTAGACAATAAAATACCATGGTTTCTATTAAATGCACCCATGTGATTGAGAAAAAAAAATTGACCATATGCTCTCCCCCCCCTCTTATAAACATTTCATCAGGCATATTTTTTGGTGAATTTACATATACTATACACACATCCATATAGCCAATATCATGTAATTTTTATGTCTACATATATATTTCATAATTTAAAAAAGAACTGAGGTGAATTTGCTTGATCTGTGACAAAAAAGTTCTGATAAAATAATTGTGTAATAATATTTTATTTTAGCAGATTTAAACTTATGTGAATTAAATGTCTTCAATTCCTTTAGATATCTTTATTTTGTTATAGAATTATTTCATATCAATTATAGCTCAGCTATAACTACATATTGAATAATGTCTTCTCTTTTGTTTATTAATGTTTTACTAATTGAATGAAGGTACCAGTTAGACCCTTACAATCAATCAATTAAGCAATAATTGTGTTTCCTATGTTGAGACAAGTTTTGTGTTGGACACAAAGTGCAATATTTTTACGTTGACTTTAAGCATTTTGTTATCCACAGTGGGGCTGGTGCAGAGGGCAGGGATTTATACCTAAATGCATATGGAGTGACGTCAGCAAGGCTGCCAACTAGAGCCACTGATGCTTATCCCTCCCCAAAAAACAGACAAAACCAATAAATAGGCAACTCTATTTTGGCTAGAGTGACTGAGGAAGTATGCTGGAGTGCACAAGGAAAGGCCAGGATAGTACCATAGAGCAGGCCATGAGGCATCCTGCCTTTGGCACACTGTTTTCCCAAACAGAATCAGATCGGAGTCAACAGGGAATTCTTATGGAGAAAAGGTAAGCTGAGATTCCCAGAAGTCCCCATTGTTGCCACACATGCTAGCAATCCTTGCTTCAGGAGAGTCCCTCCATCCCCACAGGTTCTGAATCCAATTTGAAGAGTAGCCAGGAGTCCATGCAGCTGCACTGCCTTGGAGTAGAAGCCCACATTTTTCACATATCCCCTCAATTTCTGTGACCTAAGCTGCTACAGCACAGTGCTGTCTTGAAACTAAACCCACCATTAGAGTGTATTCTATCTGGAGACCTCTCCATTCCTGAGGCCTTACTGTTATTCTACCATGTTCACATGGGTGCCTGTAGCATCATAACCTTGGTTTCCCAAAGCCTAGGCCAGACAAAATGACTGAGACCCTGCTGACTGAACCCATGCAACACATACCACCACACCCAGCAGCCAGGCAGACTAGCACAACCAAGAAGCCACCAAACACCTAGCTGGCTGCCTTGCCCACACAGACGCTTCACACAGTTGGCTGCCCACCAAGTACACATGTACACCAATGACCAGCCTGACAGCCAGTCCTACAGTGGCCTTGCCCTTCAGATTAACTGTCACAGACACTTCTCACCTCATTGTGCCCATATATGTATGAGGCCATTTTGAAACCCAGTCCTATGGTAGACTTAAACACCAGAAAGACTGCCACAGAGCTGCTCGGCCTTTTCTGTACTCATGACCAACCTGACATCTGTCCTGGCAGTGGTCCTGCCTCCTCAAAAAGACTGCCTTATAGTCACTTGGCTGACTGCACCCACATGTACCCAAGCCTGGCCTGATAACCAGCCTGGCAGCTGCCATCACCTCCTTGGAAACAGATAGCCTGTAGGCTCTTTTCACCTGCACTCACCCAGTCCAACAATCATCCTATTGTCCTTACCCCCAATAAAATTGCACCACCATAATCACAAACTGTCACAGCTGAGGCCACTGAAGCAATTACAGACATTACTGACAAGGATTACAACTGAAGGGACTGCTTGGAGACAAGGCTATTGAGTCCAACCCAAACCAAAGCCAGTGCACCATACCTAATTGACACCCTAGGACTCATCTATAGGAAAAAGTGCCCACAAAAGCTACTCTATAAAACTGGGAAAAGCAACTATTGCACTAGATGCACAGATATCAATGTAAGGACATAAGAAACATAAACAAGCAAGGAAACATATCATTCACAAAGGAACATAATATGTCTCCAGTAACAGACTGCAAAGAAAAGGACACTTATAAAATGCCTGAAAAGGAATTCAAAATAATGATCATAATTAAACTCAATGAGTTATAAGAGAACACACATAACTATTTGATAAAATCAGAGAAACAGTTCATAATCTGAATGAGAAATTTAACAAAGAGACATGTGTCACAAAAAAAGAACCAAATAAAAATCTTGGAGTTGAAGAATTCAGTGCATGAGGTTAACAAAAAAATACAACTGCAATCTTCAACAACAGAGTATTTCAAGCAGAAGAAAGAATTTTGGAAACTTGAAGACAGATCTTTTGAAATAACCCAGTAGGAGTAATAACAAAGAAATAAGAATAAAAAAAAAAACAATGAAGAAAACCTGCAAGACAAATGGAACACCATTCAATGAACACACTTTTTCATTATGAGTTCTAGAGAGAAAAGAGATGGAGAAAAGCACAGACAACCTATTTAACAGAATAATAGCTGAATAACTTCCCAAATATTGAGAGAATTATGGACCTCAGGTTCAGGAAGCTCAAATTTCCCAATTAGATTCAGTACATAAAGATACTCTCTAAGGCACATCATAATCAAATGATCCACAATGAAAGACAAAAAGCACTTTATAAAGTACAAGAGAAGAGTGACAAGTCATATATAAGCGGGTTCCCCATCTATTATCAGCATATTTCTCAGCAGAAACCTCACGGACCAGAAAAGATTAGAATGATATATTCAAAGTGCTGATAGGGGTGGTG
>VBSM01002608.1:84592055-84615140 GCA_008086735.1 Cheirogaleus medius
GGGGGGGGGGGAACTGTCAACCAAGAATACCATATCCAGAAAATCTATCCTTCAGAAATGAAGTGAAAATAAAGACCTTTTCAGACAAGTAAAAGCTAAGGGAATTCATCATTACTAGATTGGCCTTACAACAACAATTGCTTAAAGGAATGCTACAACTGAAAGCAAAAGGTGCTGTCATGTGTACTCATAATTACTATCATGAGTACTATCTCATGATAGTACATATTACTATCATGAATGTATAAAACTCACTAGTAGAAGTTAATTCATAAATCATAACCAGGGTTATTATGGTGCCATATAAATCTCTTAAACCTCTAGTATAAAGGTTTAAAGTCAAAATAGCCAAAAACAGCATCTACAATTAGTGACTAGGCAACACACTTCTCAACTGCACATAAAACATTCTCCAGGCTAGAGTACATGTTAGATCACAGAACAAGTTTTAACAAACTGATGAAGATAGAGATCATATCAAGTATCTGCTCTGACTTCACAATGGTATAAGTCTAGAAATCAATAAGCAAATCTTTAGGAATTTTACAAATAAATAGAAATGAAACAACATGTTTCTAAACAACCAATGAGACAATGAAAAATTAAAAGGGAAATTAAAATTTTCATTGAGACAAATGAGAATGGAAACATATCATATCAAAACCTCTGGGGCACAGCAAAAACAGGGAAATGTATAGCCATAAATAACTACATCAAAAAAGAGAGAAGATTTCTGAAGTACAGTCTAACAATTCACCTCAAGAAACTAGAAAAACATGAACAAACTAAACTTAATATTAGTAGGACAAAGAAAATAATAAAGCTCAGAGCAGAAATAAATAGAAAAACAAAAAATATTCAAAAGATCAGCAAGTCAAAAAGTTAGCTTTTTTTTTTTTTTTTCTTTAGAGACGGGGTCTCGCTCTTGGTCAGGCTGGTTTCGAACTCCTGACCTTGAGCTATCCACCCGCCTCGGCCTCCCAGAGTGCTAGGATTACAGGCAAAAAGTTAGCTTTTTGAAAAAAGAAGAAAAATTGACAAATTTTTAGCTAGACTAAGAAGAAAAAATGATTCAAATAAATAAATCAGAGAAGATTAAGGAGATATTATATCTGATGTGACAGAAATACAAAAAATTATGAGAGAATATTATGAATACACACAAATTGGATAACATAAAAGAAATGAATAAATTTCTGGACACATATACCCTAACAAGTTTAAATATTCAGATATAGAAAATCTTAACAACAATAATGAATGAGGAAATTGAATCAGTAAAATAGATTGAATGTTTATCCCCTCCAAATCTCATGTTGAAATTCAATCTCCAATGTTGGATGGAGGTGGGGACAAATGGGAGGTGTTCGGGTCATGGGGTCAGGTCCCTCAAGAATGGCTTAGTGCCTTCCTTGATAACAAGTGAGTTCTCACTCTATTAGTTCACATGGGAACTAGTTGTTTAAAGAGTGTGGCATCTCCCCCTTCTCTCTCTTGCTCCTTCTGCCACCATGTGCCACACCTACTCCCTCTTCACCTTTTACCTTTTTGGAAGCTCTCTGAAGCTCTCACCAGAAGCAGATGCTGGTGCCATGTTTCTTGTAGAGCATGAAGAAATATGAGGAAAATACACTTCTTCCCTTATAAATTATACAGTCTCAGGGATTCCTTCATAGCATTGCAAAAGAGACTAAGACAAATAGTAATTAGAAGTCTTTCGTCAAAGAAAAGGCCAAGATCTGATGGCTTCATTACTGAATTGTATCAAATATTTAATGAAAAACTAACACCAATGGCCCTCAAACTATGCAATAAAATTAAAGAGGAGGGAATGCTTCTATACTCATTTTATGTGGCCAGCATTACTCTGATACCAAAGTCAGACACAGACACAACAAAAAACGAAATAAAGTACTGGAAAATATCCCTGATGGAAATAGATGAAAAATTTACCAACAAAGTACTAGCTAAACAAATCCATCAGCACAAAAAGCTCACACACCATAATCATGTGAGGTTTATTCCAGGGGTGCAGGGATAGTTCAAAATGAGCATGTCAATAAAAGTGGTACATCGTATCAACAGATTTTAGGATAAAACATATGATCATCTCAATAGACACACAAAAAGCATTTGATTATATTCTACATCTCTTCCTGATAAAACTGTTCAACAAATTTGGTGTAGAAGAAATATACTGCAACAAAATAAGGGCCACATATGTCACACCCACAACTAATATCATACTGAATAGAGAAGCATTGAAAGCTTTCCTTCTAAAAACTGTAATAAGGCAAGGGAGCCCACTTTCAACATTCTCATTCAACATAGTACTGAAAGTTTTATCCTGATTTCAAAACTGGACAAGGACACAACAACAGCAACAAAATAACTACTGTTGAAAATACCTTGCTGTTGAAACAGTCTCAAGAGGTATTAGCAAACCAAATCCAATAGCACCTTAAAAAAAAATCACTCACCGTAATCATGTGGGAATTATCCCAGGGATGCAAGATAGTTTAACATATGCAAATCAAATACACTACACTAACATTAAAAAAAGATCATTTTAACAGACACAGAAAAAACATTTGACAAAACTTTACATCTTTTCATGATAAAAACTCTCAACATATTAGATAAAAAAGGTATGTACCTCAACACAATAAAGGCCATATATAATAATATGTCCAATAAAGGACAAACATACAGCTAACATCATACTGAATGGAGAAACATTGAAAGTCTTTTCTCTAAGATTAGAAACAAGAGGATTATTTCACCATTTACACTACTCTAAAATAATACTGAATGTCCTAGGAAAAGCAATTAGGCAAGAGAAAAAATTAAAAGGAATCCAAATTGGACAGGATTTTCTCTATTTACAGATGACATGATCTTATATCTAGAAAATCCTAAAGAGTCCACCAAAAAACTATTAGCACTAATAAATGAATTCAGTAAAGTTGCAGGATACAAAACCAAGGTGTAAAAATCAGTAGTGTTTTTATATGCTAATAGTTAACTATATGAAAAGGAAATCAATAAAACAATTCTATTTACAACAGCTATTAAAAAATGAGATACCTAGGAATATACTCAACCAAGGAGGAGAAAGATCTCTACACTGAGGATCAAAGAAATTGAAGAGGACATAAATAAATGAAAAGAAAGCCTATATTCAAGCATTGAAAACATTAATATTATTAAAGTGGGCATAGTACCCAAAGTGATCTACAAATTTAAGGAAATCCCTATCAAAATACCAATAACATTCTTCACATACATAGAAGAAAACAATCCTAAAATTTGTATGGAACCATAAAAGACCCCAAACAGCCAAAGCAATACAGAACAAAAAGAACAAAGTTGGAGACATCACACTGACATCAAAAATATACTACATAGCTATAGTAAACAAAAGACCCTATAGTACTTCATAAAAACTGACACATAGATCAATGGAATAGAGTAGATAGCCCAGAAATAAATTCATACATCTATAACTAACTGATTTTTAATAAAAGTGCCAAGAACATGTGTTATGGAAAAAAAAAAACCTCTTTAATAAATGGTGCTGGGAAAATTGAATATCCACATGCAGAAGAATAAGACTAGACCCCTACACCTCACCATATACACATATCAACTCAAAATGGATTAGAGACTTAAATGTAAGTCCTGAAACTATGAAACTACCAGAGGAAAATATAGGGTAAATATTTCCCAGGCATTAAAAATATATAGTACAAAGTAACTAGAAGAGAGGCTTTCAAATGTTTTTAGCACAAAGAAATGGTAAATGCATGAGGTGATAAATACACTAACTACCCTTATTGGGTCATTATGAAACATATCTATGTATCAAAACATGAACTAGTACCCCATAAATTTGACAACTACAATGTTTCAAGTAAAAAAATTGATTTTTAAGAAATAACAAATCCATGTGGCCATTCAGTAATTGTTTTCAAAATAAAAGAAAACTGATAGATGAAACATAATTTGAGAATAATTAAGCACTAATATATGAGATATTAAGGCACTGGAGTTGAGACAAAAAAGTCATTGTACACACTTGGAATCTATAAAAAGTTCTTAAAGAAAGTCAAGTGTAAACAACAGTCTTTAAGAAGGAGTAGGCTGCTGATTAGCAAAAGAGGTGAGCAGACCTTAGATGAAAACTGTGAGGGATGGAAACATCAATAAGCACAATGATTTGGGAGGATGATGCTAGTTAGATTTGGTACTTGTTTTCAAAAACCTACATTCATTTGGCTCATAGACAGAGTCAATAATGACCACATTGTTGTAGTTTTCCCTGTGCCATTCCTAAGACTTGTATATCACAACACAAAGAATACTCTCAATACATTTAACCTAAGTTGCCTATGTCACCCACCCGATAAACAGACATGCACGCTCTCTCTCTCCCTTGCTATTTAGTATTTTCTAGATTTCTTCTCTGCCAAATTTTTAGACTGGTATTTTATGCCAGCCTTTATTTTTATGGCAGATAATTTTTTTAGAGCCTCACATATTAGAATGGAAAGAACTCCTTTATGAAATGTGTTTAAGCCCAAACTCTTCCACTTCACGATGTAATTTGTGTAAAACACTTAAACTCTCTAAACTCAGCCTTCATCTTTATAACAGAGATAGAAAATACTTTATATTCTACAATGAATATCCTACAATGTTCCTGAGGCTCAAACAGAATGATGTCCATGGAAGAAATTCTATAAACACAAAAGTTGTAGCAAAAGTAACAAATTGCAATTATTATCCAAACAAACATGAAGACATTACTGAGTTAACTCACCAATTTATAGTTATATGAAACAAAACACAAGGTACCCGCCTTAAGACTGATTATCTTATTCCATTGCATGTATTCTGTGCTTTATGTATGTAAAATCAAGTCAGTCCTATGACAGGTAAAATATCAAAGTATCAGTATAATAAATAAATAAATAAATAAGTAAATAAGTAAATAAATGAAAGGTAGACAAGATGAGTCTAAAAAGTCACATATAAAGTGGCTATTTCCACAGACACCATAAACATCTTTTTCCTGACTTAGAATCACATCTTCTATGACTAATCACTGAAAATTGGTAAAAATATTTTCCCAACTCATCCTATATGGCACATCACCAGCAATAGAATTTATCATCATTTGAAGGTGGACTTGACACTAGGAAACTGCTAAACATTATCCAGAGTGAATCCTGGTGAAGGACTGGAGTGATTAAACTGAGCAATAGATGTTTTCATTTAAAAATAAACTGATAACATTTTTTAAAAAATTGATTTGCTTTAAAGAGTGTCTCGGAAGGAATTTTGAAATAGTTTTGGGAAAAAATCTAAATTTATTGCATCTTTCATTGTTGTGGATATAGAACATCTATCGATACAGAAATAAATTACAAAGTTGCCTTTAAAAATCAGACTTAGTATATTATAATCATCTCATCCACTCTCTTACAAGATGAACTCAACTGGGTGCAAGTGTGTATGTGAAGTCACCCAGAGAGACAAAGTACTCTCACAAATTCTCAGTCACCCTTTTATCTCATTTTTCCATGATTTACTCTTGCTCTTGGTTTTTGTACTCATATAATACATGCTTCTTGGCATTGGGGAGATGATATCTAAGTAGATGAAAGACAAGAAGCAGTGAGCATTAGCTATGTGGGTTCATGCGATGATACAAATCAGTTTGGACAATCTCTGTTTATGATACATCTATAAACTAGATAATGCTTCCCTCTGAAGACACCTCTTCTCAGACATTCATCCTACCTACAGAGCACAGATGCTGCCTGAATGCTGGATGCTGTCACCTTGGATTATGCAACTGGCTTTCCCTCTGTCTGCAGATCCTGCATGGTCAGATTTCTTTCACTGTTACCACTCTCATGATCCACCCTTCTTATCTGTTTATTGCACATGAACTGACTCCCTTCCAGACTCTACACACCAGGATCTGGCCATTCTCTGTAGGATGATTTCTGTCTTTGAGTCCGCGTATTTACAACGTGGATACAATTTTGACCTTTATCTCTACCCTCCTGTCTTTCAGGATTAAGCCTTTATCCCAACATAGATCACATCTGCCTAAATCCAGCACCTTCCCATCTCATCTACTCCTATTAGTAATTTGAACCCTACCAGATATTTCCTTTACCACTCCAACATCCACAAATTCTTATCCTGCTAAATGTTAGCTAGCTAAAGAGAGCTAAATGATATTTTAAATTCCTACAGAGATTTGTAGTCTCCATAATTTAATGGAAATAAATTAAAGCAAGCATTTCATCATTCAGGATATCTGCTGTGTTTTCCAGACACTGTTAAACATTCTACCGTGTTCAATCATTTAATCCACAATATGACCCTGAAGTTTTACAGAATCAATCATTATTTGTTGTATAAATGAATACTGGGCTACAGTGTTTGGATTGTTCACATCAGGCCATTACCTGCCACTCCAATAAATGGGAAATTTAGGAGCAAGTTTCTGTTTTCCAGGACACAGGGATGAGTTTGGCAGGGCCATAAACTATAGGATAGATCTTCACTCTGACCGTGAAATGTAATGGCAGTCACAAAACTGAAATGGCCACACAATTTCTGGTCTGTGCCAATACTCTCATTCAAGATATCATCAGGGAAAAGAGACAGTGAAGCTGGAGAAAGCTGTAACCATTTGATGAAAGGTTACCCACGAGTTATGCTAAAACTCATTAGGTACAATGCCTGAAGCAACCTGACTAAGTTTACATCTCTTTAATTCTAGGTTCCATTGCTGGGTGGTTCTTTACCTGCAGATGATAGGATCAGAGGCTCCATTTGCCAAGATGGGAGAGAATTTTGGTTTCTCCCCTTCAAGTCAGACAAGAGAACTGTTCTAAAAGGGTAACATTTTTCCTAAATATTCCAAATTTATTCATTATTTATTTTAGACCTGTTTTCCTTGACATTATTGACATTCACGTCATGTTATATATAAATAATTATTTGTATATTATATATAAATAATAAATAAATAATTATATAAAAATAATTTTATTTTATTAGTAACAAAACATCTCCAGTACTTGTTTTATTTAATTATATATGGAATGCATGTAGCCAGTGGCCTCAAGAAGCAAATATATAAACAGAGTTTCGAAGAAGGGAAAGGATAAATCATGTTTATTATACATCTTTTTCATGTGAGACCAGAGCTAAATACTTTAAATCATGTAATTGACTGGCTATAAGTCTGTAAAATCATTAGTATTCCCATTTTATAATGAGAATACTAAGTTTCTCTAAGTTTAAGAAGATTTTCCAATGTTACACACTTAGCAATCAGTAGATCAAATACTTTAGAGAAATGTTTCTATTACTTGAGTAATATAGAGTTAATGCCATCAGGAAAATAATAATCCTGACTCTCCATACTCCATGTATCCAACTTTTATAAATGCTGCAATCATGTTTAAATGCTGTCATTTAAGTTATTTTTTTTTTGTTGGCAATGTGATTATAGATATGAACATAAATATTTGCATAAACTTTTGAAACATTATTTTGATATTGTCATCCAAATGATACTGAATATTCTTATATTATTTGAAATATATTATAGAAATAAAAACAGATTTAAAAGAAAATCTTCTTAAACACACAGGTTCTAGAAAGTATATTCCAATTTTATTTAAGGAATAGCTATTTGGATTGAGGTTGGAGTCCTGCCCACCATCAAACTTAATGATTCTGAGGTTCCCTTCCAAGCGTAAAATTTGGTATTTCCAAATCATTAAATTTGTTTTAAATTCCTCTTCCTCCAATTACAGACTGTTTCCTCCAGTTTGGGTAATTTTCTTTCTGCTGTATGGAGCCCAGTCTCTGGAAATTTAATCAATATAATAAAGTGAAATTTTATATTTGAAAATTTCACTCTGCAGTGTCTGGAGTACTCAATGTGGAGCTTCTGAGCTTAGTTTCTCATGTTTTAGGGGAAAGTTAAATAATATTTACTCCTTTCTATTTACTTTTGACACTAACATTTTGCATGTCCTTTGATACTGACATATTTAGTGAGGAAGGCGTCTTTCCCTTAAGTCTAGAATTAAAGGGATCATCATAAATATAGCCATAAGTTGAACAGAAGTCAAACAGCTATTGGTGATCACAGATATGATAATGTAAGTCAAAGGCTGACATGGTTCATGTCACTGGGGGGAGATTACTCAGCAGTTTAAGGCATGCAGTTACAAGGAATGCTGTCTGTGAATTGCTCTTAAGAAAAACAAATCCTGCCAGCAGAGGAGTAGCTGGTATTTCAAAGCCATGAATTCCCAAGAACAGAAGAAAAGGGGATGGGATCATAACTGGCACTTATTTAGCACTTACTATTATTCTGCTTAATTTTATATTCTAGTTAATCCTTAAACCAGTCTTGGAAGGTTGGTATCATGTCCATTTTACAGAGGAGGATGCCTGTGGCTCAGGGAATAATCAGTGACAGGGCTGGATATGTAGTCCACATCTCTCTGGCCCTAAAACTCATGCTCTTTTCCATACATTTCTGATTCTTCTCTACAGTAGGGAAGGAATATTGGTGCAGGGGATTCACTGGGCTCATGGTAGGTAATAATTCTAAGCTTACCATTTTCTTTTTTCCACTGAATTGCTTTGGAATTGATATCAATTCTTGGTTTCTTCTGTTTTAATGGATTTCTTGGTAGATAGTGGATGATAATTTCATTCTGCAACATGCTCATGGGCTTGGATTCATTGTGTGAATGAATAGCTTCCATGAAGTATCTTTGAAAAGAACAAGGAATATGGATGGAATTAAATGTCTAGTTATTTATTGGACCTAATTAGGTTCAGTGTTAAGTGTTTAAGACAATGGAAAAGGATGGTTTCCCTCTAACCCAGTGGAAAGGTTCTATTACAATCCCCAATTTTAGTCCCAGCTCTGCTCCTAACTAGTGTGGAATGCTGTCTGTTCTGTTTCCTCTACTGAGAACAAAGTGAAGAGCTATTCTTTTTTCCTCTGTATGCAACCATAGATGTAGATGATGATAATATAATCTTTGCCAACTGATAACATTTTTTTTCTTTTATATTGGGCAAGGAAAGAGGAAAGTAATATAACTCTCATAAGTTGTCTTCAGGATGATACATGATACATCCCATCCAGTAATCCTATTTCATTTGCTGCTGTGTGTGGTGTGGTCCCAATTTCTGAGCCATCAGTGATGATGCCTTAGCCCATTCTCCATTAACTTTCCTCCTGTAAGGAAAACATTAGTGATGAGGACAGGGGAAAAGAACAGAATTAGAAAGGGAAACTTTGTCTCAAAATTATATGTCTTTCTTTATAACACCCAGTCTCAGAAGATACCATGTTCTAAAAGGCTGCAAAGAACTCTCTCTGAGTAATAATAATAATATTTATCACTGAGGCAGGCACGATACTAACATTTGCATGGCTAACTATCTTAAGAATCAAAGCAAATACTAAGTTCCCATTTTCTCTCTTTCTTTTTTTTTTAACTCAGAAGTAATGTTCAAGCTAATTAGACAACTTGCCCAGTGTTCAGAATAGTTGGTAATGGAGAGAACCAGGAATTTAGATCCCTCATAACTTGAACGTTCACTCTAAAATGATCAAACTCTGTAAATCACCAAACTATATTGCCCATGTGGTTACTGACTCAGCATTCTAGTTTTGTCATATTTTTATAATTATCATAAATGAATATTTTAAAATCTATTCCTGTCATGTGTACATGTACGTATATGTAGGTATATATGTTATCAGTTTATATACCTAATCATTCAATGTTAATTCTTCAAGGCCATTAATATCATCTCATGCTGGAGGGGACTGAAGCACAAGGGTTTCTTAAATTCCCCCAAGATCCCATAATTTATAAGGGGCAGAGCCAAGCTTAGAACACAGGTCTCCGAAGCCAAATCTATTGCTCATCCTACAGTTTTTTACCACTATGTAACAGACTAATTAGTTAACCACACAGTGACTAATTAATACCTACCATGCCAGGCAACTTTAAAATTAGAAGTGAGCACAACTCAAAGTTGACATATGTAGTGAATTAAATAAACCAGTTAAGATAATACATTAGAATAGCCTCTAAAGATTTTTGGTTTCTCGCTTAACTGTTGAACCTTCATCTCTAAACCTTAACTCATGTAATTTATTTCTTTTACTTTAACAACAGACATAGTCATTGGCAAATGAACCAGCTAAACAATTAGAGCTCACTTGACCACTCCTTGCTTTGTCTCAGGTCAAACTATTAATACCTTCAAATCACTGTGTCATAAAAAGCAGCCAGGACTCTAGTGCTGTCCAGAAACATTTTTGACTATGAATCAAGAGATCTGGATTCTGTTATTGGCTCAGCCCTGAAACAAGAAAGCAACCTTGGCAAGATGGTTGATATCTCTCACCCTAAGCTGCCTTGTCTGTGGAATGAAAGTTTTGAAATAGGTGATCTTTACACACTCTTCTTCTTGTTCTGAGGATCTGTAAACACTTGCCTCTGGATCCCTCCCAGAAGAGGGTTGCTGGTGTCATTCCAAAATTGCTACTTGAGAAAAGAGAAGGGAACAATGGTAAGTACATCCATTGCTGGCTGCCTCTGGGCTCCTAATGAAAACCACAGTGACTTGCTCAAAAACAAAGGAGCTGCCTTCCAATATTCGATTTCTTGAAGGAGGCACTTCATCCTTCATCTTGAGGGATGCACAGTTTCTGTCCTTTGATTACTTACTTAGGACAAGTCTTCAGTTTTCAAGATTCCCCCCTACAATCCTCAGGCTTTTCTCCTCACCTCCTTTCCTCTCTTCCATGAATCTCTTCTCTTGGTGACACTATTTACTGTGTCCTCACTTTCTTAAATGTTCTCTGCTTTATCACCATCACCCATACTTCCCACCATGAAGCACGTATCAGGCCAGCTGGCATTTCCACAAAGCCTGTCAAGCAAATTCCTGGTGTTTGTGAAGTCCAGCTCCAGATAAGCTGACTGGCTAATGCAAGCTCCCATCTGGGACATCCGTGATAGCTTTTTCTACATTTACCACCCAAAATCCATGATTCCATAAAGGCAGTGCCTCATGACTATAGAAAATGATTTATTCAGGGAGAAATGAAGATTAGATAAACTCTGTGTCATTTCAAAGAATGAGCCCTGGTAGAAAGCAAACAGAAAAACTGAGCTTGAGGTATTTTATTCATAGAGTACAGAATCCATACCTACATAAGTATCTACTTATTTACCATATTTCCTTTCTGCTCATTTCCTTCAATAGACAATCATTGAGCACCTACTGTGTGCCAGCCATTGTGTTATGGGCTACATAAATAAACAAGTCAGAATATGTCTCTGTCCTCTTGAGTTTAACAGTTTAGTGTCTCTCTACTATAGCCCTGATTACATTCTAAGTATATATGACAATGAATATATAATATTTTTTTTCTCCAATAGATTATGATATTTTAGAGTAGGGTCGCTGCCTAAATCATCTCTGATTGCAATGGTTGGAACAAATTCTTGGTATATATGAAGTGTTTAAAAATATTTATGTGTGTAAAAAACAATGATTTGTATAAATATACACAAATATGTACAAATCTCCAATGGCATTCTATTGAATTTAAAAGAAGATCCAAATGCTTTGCCACAGTCCACAAAATCTTCTTTGATCTCTCCTCTGTCTCACCTTTTTTTACTTTCACTACCACTTGCAATTATCCAGCCTCCCTGATGATACTTTTGTTCCTTAAGCCAGCCAAGGTCTTATTAACCTCAGCACTTTTCATATGTTAGATACCCTTTGCCCAAAACGCCTTTTCCCCAGAGCAAGGCATAGGAAGTTCTTGAAAATCTGTGCTCAATTCAATGGTTTTCAACAACCAATACTTTGGAGTTGACCTCCCCTGCCTCACTGAGTAATTCTACATCTTATTGATCCTGTATTTTTTCTTCAAAACACTTATTAAGTAAAATAACCTAATTGTCTCTAACTGGACAAGTCACAAGCTCTCTGGATTTTCAGCCTAACGTATACAACTAGAAAACCAGACTCAATAAATTTTTCAGTGTCTTACAGCTCTGAAATCTTATTAACTTTCATTCAAAAATCTGTAAACAAAAAAATAGAAAAGAAAAGAAAAGGCCAAGATGATGCCCATTTTAAACACTTTTTTTTCAGTCAACAAACAGATCATGTATTTTCCTTAGGTAAAAGACTGCGATAATTACTGTGGTAGATTAGAAATGAAATAGTCTCTTTAGATCAGGAAGGTGTCAATTTTTTATAGGTATACATATACAATGAAAGAGAATATCTCTGACATTAAAAATAATAATAATAAAATGTTCTGAATTCACAGATGTGAGAATCCTGGTTCGCTAGGAATATCCATGAAGGTGAGTGGAAGAAAGAAGGACATGAACTAGAGCTTAACTGATGGCACTATCTCAACAGTTATTTCTGAAACCATTCTAAGCACAGCAATCCTTGTTTTAAGTAAAATTTAGGAGAGTGGAGTTTGCCAGCTGTTTGGGGAAGACTATGGTGAAAATAGCAGTTCATTCAGAATTCATTCAGCTCTATACCTTTTTAAGTGCCCTGACTGAAGACACACATCCACCTCTTCTTTGTACAGTTTTATAGAGAGGAAATTATTAATCATGTGAATCAACTCATAATTTAAAATAGCGGAACTTAACATGAGTACATGTAATGGTGGGCTTAATACAGTCTGGGAGTCAAGGTTGGCTTTGCTAAGGAAACTGAGGGTCAAACAGTGTTCTAAGTTGCAATCATCATAAAATGTTCTTTCTGTTCCCTTAGCAGGAAGTGAGTTTACTATAACTCCCTTCAGGAATCTGGCATGAAAGTTATTTCGGCTAATTTCTCCATCTCTGCCTCAGTATTTCTGAGAGAGGATCCAATTAACCCAACTAGCCTGATAGACCCTTTGAAAAACACTCATAAGAATGTGTCTTAAGCCAAGCCATCGACCAGCCTTCATCTTTGGGAAATCTCATCTAAATCAATTGTGGATGGGTTAACATTCATCAGATGGGTTAATAACTTTTTATACGTGAGAAACCTCCATGTAGATGACTATGGGGTAGGCAGTTATGCAGAGAAAAACTACAAGGTGACAGGGACCTGGGGGGTGCACTTGTGCATATAAACCAAGGCTCCTGATCTCACAGACCAAGAGCCAGAAGAGAAACCACTATTACAATACAGCAGGAAGCATAAATGAATGCCTCTCAAACCAGCTGAAATGGGTTTGGAAGGCTACCTAGAAGAGGTGGTACTTGAACTAGGTCCCGAAAGATAGAGAGAAGTAGCATGAGACAGGTATAAGAGGAGCTGAGACAGCAGCATGGAAGTATAAGACAACTGAAAGGAATTAAAAATTAAATGAGATACCATGAAATCGCATATTGCTGATAAGCACAATAGTGACTGATATATTCTCTAACCTCTCAAATGTTTGCATCTCAAATAATTTGCTGTGTGGTTAGAAGACAAAAGTCTAACCATGCTCCAATTCCCTTAATACATGCTGTAACTGTAACAATATCAGTTTTACCTACAGAAAGTTGGGGAGAAAATACATTGTTTGTAGCATAGATAGTACTAGGAAATAAGAAAATTTTGCAATCAGTTTACATGAAAGTGTGGTAAGCAGCTAAATATTGCAGTCATCCATGTATATGGACTTTACATCATTGAAATGATGACTGTGACATTCTAGATAACTGTCTTCATAACCTTTTGCTTTTCAGGCTTAGTGTAGAATTAAAAGGATATTCTACCTGGCTCTTTTCCCAGAATGAGTGCATAGTATGACAGATATGTGTCTGGGGATAAAACTCCTCTAGAATTTAGAACATAAATACTTGTTTGCAGGAATAGAAGAAAAGTGAAAGTATGACAAGTCCCTACCTATTTCTTATCTATTGTGTATTTATCAGAGTTCAACAGTAAGACAGCAACAGCTAGCTAATGGAGAGTAGAAGCAAATGCCTCCAACTCTGTGTATAGTGGTTACAGAATTAAGAAACCAGATAAAACAGAAAACAGAAAGTGCTCAATTAAATTTCAGATAAACAATAAATACATTTTTAGTTTAACTACATCCTGTGCAATGTTTGGGGTAGAAGTATATACTGAAAATGTACTTTTTGTTTACCTGAAATTCAAATTTAATTTGGTATCCTCTATTTATATTTGCAAAATCAGGTATCCTTACTCTAGGATCAAGCCTAATGGACTGAAAAAATGTTACAAGTTAACCCAAACAAGCATGAATTCTCTGTTCATTAAATGAAGAATGTTCCTTGAAAATGGTTTCAACTAGACAAACAAACCCCTTGATATCTTTGTTTGGTAATGTGTAATTTATGTCTCTGGCTATCATAAAGGAAATGTACCTAAATAGACAAATAAATTAACATGCAAAATCATTCTCTGTTTCTTTCTCTTTTTCTCATTCTTTATCTCTGGCTGAGTACTATGAAAAGGCAAAAGGAGAGGAGGAAGAACATGAAGAACAAGATTATATGTATATTTGAGAATCCCACTTGACAACATGAATAAGATTTGAGATGGTTTAGTTTCCCCTTAATGACTGAACTTTGAGGGTAATCTAATGATAGTGAAGGTAGATACAGTAATATTAAAAATTCTCTCCTTGTACATTATTCCTGCAATGTCGTTAGAATTTTTTTTGTTTGTTTCTTGAAAGAAAAATGAAACACACAGGCACATTTGTCATTCAATATTATGGATTATGCACTGGCAAAAATATGTCCATTTGTACACTAAATGACAAACATTAAAACCAAATTAATGTAACTGTTAAACATACACAAATATGACCTATTGTTAATAAAATGTTAAGTGATGGGCAGTGAAAATAGTAGCATAAACAAAATGATATTTATGTTAAAATATATTTCAGGAAAATTCATGCTGAGAAAACATTGTTTTAATAAATTACAAGATATTAAAATAAGTTAAACTATTTCCCACTTACTCAGAGATTGATCTATTTTGGTTCAAGTTGGAGCTAATAGTCTTAATGTTGTGAATTGTGTTATCACCTACTCTTGTAGATTTAATTGTCATCTCTACGTGCACAAGATATAGATCTAATTGTCTAACTCTTGAGAGAACAAAATCAGGTTACTTTCATTTCATGATATATCTCTTTTTCTTTTTACTTGAGGAAGCTGTCTTCAATCTTAAAAAGTATGTTTTGAACATTTCAATCTAAATCAAATCAAACTTCTATATAACTTTGCCTTCTGCAATAAGTATTCCAGAGGAAGTTAAAAGATTTTATCCAATTCTAAGGAAATACTGCACCATGACTATGGAAAATTTTGGTACATCAAGTATTAGTCAAGATTCTCCAGAGAAACAAAAGCACTAGGAGATCTATCTGTCTATCTATAGAGAGAGAGAGGAAATTGGCTTATATTATTATGGAGCCAGTCCCTTAATCTATCATCTACAATTGGAGAACCAGGAAAGGCAGAGGTATAATTCAGTCTGAGTACAAAGGACTGAGAAGCAAGGAAGCTGATGCTGAAACTTCCAGTCCAAGTCCAAAGGGCTGAGAACCAGAACTCTGATATTTGAGGACAGTAAAAGATGCATGTCCTAGCTGAAAAGGAGAAAGAAAGAGAGGGAATCCATTCTTCCCCACCGTTTTGATCTCTTGGGGCCCTCAATGGATTGGTTGATTCCCACACACATTGCTGAGGGCAAATTTTCTTTATTCAGTCTACTAATTCAAATGCTCATTTCTTCCAGAAACACCCTCACAGACATACCCAGAAATTATGTTTTACAAGCTCTATGGGCATCTTTTTGGCCAGTTAAGTTAACAAATAAAACTTACCACCACATTTCAGCTTCATATCTCATTTGTAGAAGGAAATAAAAATTCTCAGTGACAGAGATTAAAAAAAAAAACAAAAACTCACAGCTATCCACTGATCAAACTGAATGTAAAGGGCCTCTTCCCCCTTACCTTTATCTTTTAGCATTCTCTACACATATTAAAATAAATAGAGATTCCAGGAAAACATGGGAAATACACATATATGATATGTACAATATAGATAAATATATATTATATAATATATAATGGCATACATATATGCCAGCATGGGAAATATATATATTTTTATATATAGTCATACGCCACACATTGACATTTCAGGGAATGACAGATAGCATATACAACTGTGGCCCTGTACAATTATAATACTGTATTTTTAATGTATCTTTTCAGCATTTAGGTATGTTTAGATACACAAATACTTACCATTGTACCACAGTTGCCTATCGTATTCAGTAAAGTTACATGTGTTACTGGTTTGTAGCCCAGAAACAATATAGCCTAGGTGTGAAGTAGACTATACTATCTAGGTTTGATTAAGTATACTCTATCATGTTCACATGACAACAAAATTACTTAAGGACGCATTTCTCAGAACATACCTCACTTGTTAAGCAATGCATGACTATATATATATATATATATATATATACACATATATATATAATTATTTGTAAAAAATATATATTTATCTCAAGAATAAGGATAGAAGTTTCATTTCACCAAATAGGTTTGCCCACTTCTTTGTTATACATAAATGCACAGTAGCCAATAATGGAAAGTTACAAAAGTCCACCACCGGGTCAGGCCTGGGAAGTATTATTTTTCAAAGTTCTAGCTTGCTGACACACAAGTGGATAATACTGGTCAAAAATTGCAAAAATATGCATGTTTTATCTGCACATGAAATGAACTTTTCTAAAGCAATAAGCATACCATAAGAAATGGATTTATGGACAGTACATTATACTATGAAATAGTTTTTGACAGGAATAAATCAACCTAAGAAAGCCCAAAGTACATGAATCAAAAAAGAATAGGGCTTTGGAGAAAGCATCAAGACCAGATAAGTCCTAAAAATACCAAGGTTAACTGAATAAACATTATGAAAACAAAATTTAGCCAAAGGAATAGAAGGGAAGTAGTGAAAATACTTCAAAGCAAGCCTTATTTTCATTTAAAAAAAAAAACAATGCTATGATTAGCATCAGTATTTTACCCTTGAGGTACTTTTTTTTCTTTTGGAGAAGTCTTTTGTACATTATTCATATTCTTAACAAAAAGAGTTAAGCTGGCTTCAAACTGATTGGAAGTTGTATGGCAACCACATTGTTTTGATGCTGCTTTTATGTTCATTTCAATAAAATTGCCTAAAAGGAACATGAACGGCCAATGCACAAAAGAAACACAAATAAAAAACACAGACATGAAGAACTGTTCAACCTTACTAGTAATAAAAAACATAGGAATTAAAACAATAATAGGACACTATTTTTAATTAAGTTTTTAAAAATAAAATGCTAAAAATTGCTGAGTGTGTGTCATGGCAAGCAGTCTAATAAGCTATTGGTAGAAATAAAAATAAGTACATGTTTTCTACAAAGCAATTTGGCACGTATATAAAAATCTTAAAAATGTTTGCCCTCTTCGATCCAGATCCAGCATTTCAGTTCTACAAAATTATCTGAAAGGAATAATCAGAAAAATATTTAAAATGTATGTATACAGTTGGTCATAGCAATGATTTATTACAACGAATAATAATTGAAAACTACCTGAGTGTATATTATTATAGGGATATTTAAATAACCTTTGTTAAATGAATACAATGGCACATTTTGTAGTTTTTCAAAGAATATTTATAGAATAGAGGACATGCATACAAAATAATGTTATGTTAAAAAAAGACAGCAGAATCTAAAGTTTTATATTCCAAGTTGTTCTAATTTTGAGACACATGGGTGTGTATGGGATGCATGTGTATTTGTGTTTACGTAGCTGTGCATCTGTGTTTTTCACATTCACAGTTAATGCATCAAGAAAACACTATGAAAGAATATGTTAAATATGAATAATGCTTATCTTTGGGTTGGTAACAGTATATGTATTTTAATAACATTATGTCTTCCATATTCTTCAAATTTTCTACATTGAACATCTATCAATTTATGACAAAATATATTTTAAATGAATCTGATTGGCAGATTGAAATTATAATTTCATGTGAGAAAAGTCCATTTTTATCTGCCAAATTAAAACAAAATCTGATATACGTAAATGGTAAATCATCAGTCATCTGGAAAAGTTCTAACTAAATAACTGAATGGAATTTCTTTCTTCCTTACTCTATCTCCTACCACAAAAAATGCTGAGAATTAGCATTTTTCTCATAATTTTATAAGGATTTGAGTTTTGTATTGTTTTTCATAATTTAAAATATTAACGTAGTTACCTAAAGGTATAAAATTGAGTTATTATATATTCTCATTTAAAAAAAAAAAAAAACATACTTTTAAGCCGAGCGCAGTGGCTCATGCCTATAATCCTAGCACTGTGGGAGGCCAAGGACAGTGGATCCTTTGGGCTCAGGAGTTCAAGACCAGCCTGACCAGGAGCAAGACCCCCCTGTCTCTATAAAAATAGAAAGAAATTAGCTGGACTAAAAATATATAGAAAAAATTAGCCGGGCGTGGTGGCGCATGCCTGTAGTCCCAGCTACTCGGGAGGCTGAGGCAGGAGAATTGTTTGAGCCCAGGAGTTTGAGGTTGCTTTGAGCCAGGCTGATGCCACGGCACTCTAGCCAGGGCAACAGAGTGAGATTCTGTCTCGAAAAAAAAAAAAGAAAAAGAAAAAGAAAAAAAAAAAAGCACACTTTTTCAGAGTTAAGGCTCAAAATATATATTTTGTAAAGTTTAGATGTTATAATTCATGATATGACTCTTACACATTAAAAATTTTGAACTTACAAGTTTTTGTATAATTTACATAAATTCCAAACCATGCAACTTGTATTTATATTAAAAAGAATAAATTGATTCTTTCTTTTTTATTGAATCTTATCAATTATTGACTTTTAAGTATAATGGGAAATGAAATCTGTTTGTTCTATGGTATTTTAGAGCTTCATTTACAGAAGTAACTGGCTGAAGCTATCCAAAACAGCAATAAAGAAAATTGAAAAATAAGATTAAGTTCAATTGAATTTTCTGATATAACAAAATCAAAAGAGTCAAATATTTTCTCTGGACATTGAGTCCAACACTTTAAATATTTTTGTAAGTAATTTGGTGCCTATCTGCAAAGTCAAACCATTTCTAAGTGACATTTAAATTTAGGTTGATCCATTATATCATTATGTCTCAAAATGGTGCATTTTACAAGAATCAAGTAGTTAAAATCTGTGATTTAGATATGTGTACATCAAAATGGTTAAAATCTCAAGTCTAGACTCAGAATTATGTGGATTTGAAATTTGAAACTTAATTCTCTCGTTTAAAAATGGTACATACTTTCAGAAGTTCTTCAGCCTTCTAAATTCCATATCCTCATCTGCAAAATAGGACCAAAAAATGTACCTACCTCATTATGTTGTAGAAAGACATAATGAGGTGATATATGACACATTCTTACCCCTGTACTGGGAACATCTCTAAACACTCAATTAATGATACCCATTATTATATGTTAGAAAAATAGCACCACCATTTCTGGAATCACTGGTACCTAAATGCCAGGCATTGCACTCAGAACAAGTTTCTTTCAAAAAGCAAACACCTGCCTGAATAGTGGTCCTTTTATACTACATGTCAGCCTTTAATCACTTTTCTAGGAATAGTTCAACAACTCAAACACAGATCTGGGCATTCAGGAGTAAAGTGTTCAATGAATCCTGCTTGTAAAACAAAAGGAATACGTTGCAATACCTTCCCACCTACTTCTTTTTCTCTCCTGACTTTTTAAATTTTATCTTTGAAATGGTAAACGAAATAAAAGAAACAAATAAACAAATGAGAAATACAAGTCATTGTGAAAAAAATATGTCTATGATTTTTTTTACATGGCATAGTAGCTTACTCCAATTTAAATTTTCATAAATGCCGCCATCTAGTGTTCATTAATTCAACTTTTATTATTATTGCTAAAATATATTGTTAATGTGGAACTAATGTTCCCAGTTTCACAAATAGCATCAAGTCAATTTGTTTCATGATTCCAAGTCTTTTAAAAAGACTTCCTATATCTGAAATAACAAAGTAGTGTTGATATAAGAACAGTCACATTAGTTAAATTCCAAGACTATAGACATGGTGTACAGTATACATTGTGAAATACAAATACATTGTAGTTATAGTTCTAGGTTGTTCTCTCTCTCTCTTTCTCTCTCTCTCTCTCTCTGTCTTTCTCTCTGTCTGTCTCTGTGTTCTTCTCTTTTCTTGCATTCTTTAGAAATGTTTTTCAATTTTTTGCAATTGAAATCTCAATTGCAATTGCAATTGCAAAAAACAAAACCAAATAATTAAAACATGGGCAAAGAACTTTAAGCATTTCTTCAAAGAAGACATACAAATGGACCAGAGTTATATGAAAAGATACTCAGCATTGCTAATCATCAGGGAATTTGCAAATCAAAATCACAAAATATATCACCTCACAAACTCTTAGGATGGCTATTATAAAAACGAACAAACCAACCAAACAGATAAGTCTTGGTGAGTATGTGGAGAAGAGGGAATCCTATACACTGTAGTAGGAATGTGAAATGGCACAGTCTTTATGGAAAACAGCATGGAAGTTTCTCAAAAAATTAAAAATAAAACTACCATATGACCCAGCAATCCTACTTTTGGGTATACGTTAAAAAAAATTGAAATCAGGATCTCAAAGAGGTATCTATACTGCCACTTACATTGCAGCATTGCACAAAATAGCCAAAATTTGGAAAACCAAATGTCCATCAACAGATGAATGGCTAAAGAAAATATGGTACATACATACAATATTATAGTATTCAGTCTTACAAAAGATGGAAATCCTATCATTTATAACAACATGGATGGGCCTGGAAGACCTGCTAAGGGAAATAAGTTAGTCACAGAAGAACAAATACTGCATGATTCCTTTTATATGAAGCATCTAAAATAGTCAAGCTTTTTAGATGGTGGTTCCCAGGGGATGGAAGGAGGGGGATATGGACCATTGTTGTTTAATGGGTACAATGCTGCAGTTATGTAGGGTGAGCAATTTCCAGATATATGCTGTATGTCTGACATAATGCCTATAGTTAACCATAAGGTATTATGCACTTAAATATTTAAGAGGGTAGATCTCATGTTAAATATTCTTATCATAAAAAAACTAACGGAACAAACAAATGAAAAGCAAAGGGACACAAAGCAAACTTTGGACATGATGTATACGTTTATCACCTTGATTGTGATAACAGCAGCATGAATGTATAAATATGTCTGAACTCACCAAAATGTATACATTAATTATGTACAGTTTTTTTGTATGCCAATTATATCTCAGTAAGCTTAGAATAAAAAAGATATCAGTGATGATTGGACAATGAAATGCATTTAATTGTATAATTTTCAATGGTAAATTGGATAGTGTATTATATTAATAAAGTTGTTAAAATGAGAAAAAGATAAAAAATGATTTTCTCTACATTGTATCTCTGACTTCTAGCATAATGCTTGGCATACACTTGATGCTCAGTCAAGTATATCATGATTAATAAAATATCTAATGATTATATGCTAGAGTGTTCTAAGAAGTCCTTATGCATTGTTTCATTTCATTCTTACAAAGTGCAGAAAGTTCTATTATTCTTTCTTTTTATAGATCTAAAAAACTGAAGCTTAGGGAAGTTAGGTAAATTTCCCACGAACATACACACTTCAAAGTCAGTAGTCAGACTCAAGAGTTCTCACTTTTAACCATTGCTGGAGTTGAAAATTACCAAAATTTCAAAAGTGAGTTATCAAACTTGCAAAAACAGTTTAAATCTCAGAGTACCTGCAATTGTGCACACATTAGTATATGTGAATTCATAGGTAAACGTGTTTGGAATCATTTGTGCTCTTTAGAATATAACATCATTTCTAAAGAATTTAAAAACATGCTATGCAACTGAACTGAAAAAACTGAGGGTTAATTGAAACATGTTGCCACTGATCCACAAGATGGAAACATTAAAATATCCTGTTCTTTCTCCAAAAAGTAAATACTTACTAATAGGTTAGATGTTTGAGTTAACTATTTTTTTTTCAATGAATTATCTCTCCAACAAAAACTGCATGCAAAAATATGACAACTACAGATGTGCTTTGTTTATTTAAATTAGAGATTCAGTGGTATGATTTTAATTGCACTATACATTTGTCCTATTACATTATTATGGGGTGTTGCAAATATTTTATGTAATACAATCTGTATCTTTTCCCTTTTCACTCTACACAAACTGCCTCCTAAGCTTAGGAAACTGTCAGTTAGGAAAGTTTTTTGAAATTATTGATGTTCATTGATACGCCACCCATTCATAAGTTTCAGACCATGAATACCTAGGCACTAATGAGGGGGGGGATTGTATTAATGTGTATTTTGTCTTACAAATCCATCAAATACACATTATTAGTTCATCCAACTCATTTCCAAAATAGAAGAAGCCCCAAGGAAAGGTGTGATGATACCAATCCCTTCTCACCAGGACACTGTAAATAGGAGTATCCAATTCCCTATGGGAACAGGACTATCTACAATAGCACTCTCTAATATGAATTTAAGTGATTAAAATGAGTGATGATAGATCAGCCTTAAGCCTATTTTTATAAAATAGAAAGTATTTCTTTTTAAATTTTATTTGTAAAAATATTCATAAGTCATAATTATAACTCTATATAATAATGAAAATTAATTTAAATACCAGAGCTGAAAAATCATATTAATAATTAAGAAAATTTGAAAGAATTCTAAGGGTAATATTGAATTGTTTTTGCTTAACTCAGAGAAGCACTGAGTATTAAATTGTCATAAAGAATATCCATACAGGCCGGGCTGGTGGCTCACGCCTGTAATCCTAGCACTCTGGGAGGCCTAGGCGGGCGGATTGC
>VBSM01002608.1:84620904-84648023 GCA_008086735.1 Cheirogaleus medius
TTCCTGGTCCATGAGAGTTCCTATCCTATTCTGACGGGTCAGAAGGCTTGTCAGCTAATGAGCTATGTACACTCCATGGGCACTGCTGTGAGGCTCTGAGCAAAAGACAGAACTGGCAGTTTCATAAACCTAGAAACTGCTTTATAAGCTAACTATTTGAGAACTCGGAGTTTGCATTGTGCATATGTATATTTCCAAAGATGCTGACCACAGGGTTTTAGATAGAGCAGTGAGTCAATAAATATTGAATGAATAAGTAAATGAATACATGGATAAATTATCTTTAATGAAACATAGTTTGATATAAGGTTGTTGGTAAGCTATTTATAATCAGTAATGCCATATGAAAACCCATTGGCTAAAACTTGCTGTACTGGGCAACATTATATATGGGCATGAGAAGTGTACCATAAACTATGTATGCTTAGATATATGTGTACATGTTTGTACCCAGATTTATGTATATGTATTTTGCTTAAATATGTGGGCCTAAAAATGCATATATACAAAAAAATCCCAAATAATGAATATCTTTAAACAGCTAAATACTTTAAGAATATATTAGTTTAAAAGTTTATTTTTTTCTCATAAGAATATGGGAATTTTTAATTTCTTAATTTTGTTTGTCTTTATTTTCTAACTATTCTAGAATAAATATGTTATTTCTGTAATCACAATAACATTTTAACAGAAAATATTTATGGAGTTAGAGAGATAACAGAGATTAGAGTTTCTCTTTCTGATATAAGATTAAATACTGTCCACAATACTGTCCGCTTTAGATTTAATATATGAAGACAGAAGTTCAGTTCAATAACTGTTCACTTTTTGCTTTATTTTGTTTTGGGTACACACTCCGGGTGAAACTGTGTGGATGTTGGGTCTGGCAGGACAGTTATAGACATGAATAGGAATTAGTCTTTGCCCCATGATTTTAAACAAAGGCTAAACCCGAAGGAATATAGGATTAACCTTTTGTTAACAGGAAAATCTAGTAACTGAAAGCCTCTATTGTGACAACATTCTGATTAACTGAGGCTCTACTGTGTTCGTGTGTAATTTTATATGTGGGCTCCTGAGTTGGCCTCCTCACTTTCTCCCAGAATTGCTCTTGGGAACAGGCAGACAACTGGAAAAGGAGGGCATGTTCCCCTTCACGAGGAGAAAGGATTTGCAATGAACTCAATGGAACCTTTGGCCGGAACATTAAGAAAGATCTTGGTCTCTCTGACTGCCAGATTAAACAAAGTAAAGGATGTCGTTTATTTTACTTAACAGCTCAGTTGATTCATAATACTAGCGGTAAAAGCATCTTAGAGGAATAGGTCAGAGATCACTAATCCTTCCTTAGTGGTTTTCTTATTTTATTAGATTTAAGCTAAAGGAAAAACAAAACAATCCAATAAGCAGCCAAGATGCTTACAGAGAATTAAAATGCTTTCTGAGATTATTTGGGGCTGAACACAGTTTCAATCTTAGCATAAAATAACAAAACAACTCTCCTTCCATTAAATCGAATACAAGAACACTCTGCATTAAAATGTGACATATCTTGGGTTTATAATAATTTTTGCATCTACTGAAATCATTTCTTAGTTGGTTTCACCACCCTCCAGACCTCACTGCTATGCCTCACTTTTGACTTTGCCAGTATCTGCTGCTCACCAGCCTCTCCTGGTTACCCGCTGCTTATAGACAGGGGTCTCAGTGAGTGACACCTGGAAGCCCAGCCTCAGAATTTTCTAGGGTGCAATATAACTCTGAGGATCAATCACAAGCACTCCTGATGTTTCTTTTACATAATAAATATTTAGAACCACTGACCTAGAAACTACTATGTAAATTCCTTAATGTGGCATCTGATATCTTCCGAAATCTGGCCCTAAGCTGGTTTTTTATCATTTTCCACTATCTCCCTCCAGTCATATCAATGATCCAGATTCTCTCCTGCTTCACAATCTCACCACAGCCTCCCAGTTTTACACTTTTCTTCTTGCTAGCTTTTCAGCTTGTTTTGTTGATTTTCTTCCTACTCTACAAAAATTTTGTATTCATCTTCTAATGCTGTGGATTCTAGACCACACCAGAGGTTCCTACTGCCAAGCATCCGTGCCTCTGGAACCAGAGAGAGAAGATTTCGAACCACTGTGACGCACAGTTTAGGGTTGCTAGAAGCACAGAGTTAGTGAGTATGAAGTATTAAGGTCATAAGCTAAGGCTTATACTGAACCAATCCCTTCATAAATATTTTATTATTTGAACTCCCAAATAATTGTTGATTATTCCAGCCTTCTTATGTATGCCTCTAGAGAAAACAGAAAAAAAAAAAATAAAGAGAGAAAAACAATTAAAAGAATTATAGACTTTGGAGTTCAGTAGTTTCAGACTTGATTAGCAGGTCTGCCATCTAACAGCTATATGATTTTGAACAAGTAACTTAACCTCTTTTACCTCAGTTTACTTTTTTTCCCTAAAATGAGCAAAACTTCTCAGGGTGGTCATGCTGATTAATGAAAAATTGCAGAATTCTGATTTTTATTTTAACTGTGTCTCTCCATTATAATTGCTCACAGGATAAGGCAATTTTTTGTTCCAAGTTGATATGTAATAAATGCCTGTTAAACGTTTGTTAAATAAATAACTGGATAAGATGTTTAAAATACCATATCAAATTCCCATAGAATCATTTTCTTTGTTGTTACATTACCATCTGTTTTGGTCTGAGTTTTATTCCCCCAAAATTCATATGTTGAAGTGATAATCCCTAGTAACTCAGAATGTTACTGTATTTGGAGATAGGGGCTTTACAGAGGTAATTAAGTTAAAATGAGGCTGGGACTTAATCCTATCTAACTGGTATCCTTATAAGAGGAGATTAAGATACAGGCACATAACAGAAAGACCACGTGAAGACACAGGGAGAACATAACCATCTACAAACTGAGAAGAGAAGCCTCAGAAGAAACTATCTCTTCTGAGACCTTGATCCTGGACATCTGTCCTCCAGGAAAAAATAGTAACATTATTCAGAAAATAGTGATTTTATTTCAGAAAATAAATTTCTGTTGTTCAACTCATTAGATCTGTGGCACCTTTTAAAGGCATCCTTAGTATATATTACCCTAACCACTGACTTTACATTTACAATCAGTACGCATGAAACGTATACTAATTTGTTTGTGTTTATGGTGTATGTGTTCCTTTCTTTGGTACAAAAATTAGATAGCGTTACACAATTAGAATTTTCACCTAGAAGCAGAACGGCAACAAATTTTTTCTTGTTAAATCAAGAAAAGCTTGAAATGCAGCGTATGTCTCTAATGGACAACTGGCTCCTTATCGTGTAGTGGACGTGCAATGAGTTTGGTAAATGAGCTGTATTGAGTGGCTTGGGCTTCAGTGGATTTGCAGGCAGTGAAGCTTGAGGAGAGTGAATAAACTGCAAACTATTTGGAAACAGAATCATAATTTCTGTTTCAACATGAGGGTGCCAAATGCTCAGTCGTATTCCCTGGTGGTGCTTGCTGGACTCCAAATTAATGGAACTTGTCTCATTGGGTCCCAGAGCAAATATAATCCAAACTATTACGTTTGGATTGTATATTACAGTTTTGAATGTATTTTCTCTTAGACTTTCTTATATGATATTTACTATTATTACGCATAATAATTATTATAAACTCAGCATGGCTATTCAAAGTCTTAGAAATATAGTCCTTTTCTCAAACCCTAGTGCATGGAAAGTACAGAGGAGCTAGGGTTTGAACTCAAGATCTGTATGCTTCTTTCAGTGCTGTGATGCTGGCCCACACAACAAATTACTACTGTACAACATCCATTCCCCTGGAAAAAAAAAGAGAGATTTTAAACTCCAGGGCTATGCAATTTCAGACTGTTTGAGAGGCAGTAGTTGGTGAGTAAAAGTATTAAAATCAGAGAAGATACATCAAATTATCTGATAGGAATTAAAATTTTGTCAAGATATTTACATTTCATGATTTTGAAGAACAGTTCAAACAAATCCCATGTCACAGATGAAGACCAAAATTCAAAAAGTTACTCACTCAAGGTCATTATCACAACTGGAATTTGGAAGTAGCTCTGTGTGACTGCAATGTTTATACACTTCCTACTGTGACATCTTAATTCCCACTCATTTTTTTTCCTGAGGGAGTTATCTTAATCTACTTAATTATCAAAGGCAATACCTTCAAAGGGAAAGTGACTTTAGTCACGGAAAAAACCTCATGCCAGAAAAGTCCTCACAAAGGGAATGGAAATTATCCCTTACATATCATTGACTTCATCAACCCTCTCCTCTCAATGTGGCTGAAGATCATAGGGTCAAACAAAAAGCTTGGTAATCAATAAAATAATAGATAAATAAAAATAAGTCGCAACATTTATGTGCTGCTTACTGTATATGGGAAGAAATTCATAAAATGCCTATAAAAGGCTGTGGAATGAAGAAATTAGGGCACCAAGAGATTAATAATTTGCCCAACATCATATAACAAGTACATGGCAAAACTGGGTTTGAAACTTAGGCATCCTGGCTCCAGGGTTTGCCATTATACTATTTTATATTTCAATTTAATATAGTTTAAATTGTTTCTAAGATAACAAAAATATTTTAGATTAGTTGTTCTTTATTAGACCAGTTATAAAACTAAATATATCCATTCAGTGATTTATGAAAAAAACATATTTACTGAGCACCTACTATGTGATTGGCATTGAGGATACATAAAAACTTAGTTTTTTTTCCAGAAACATAAGTTTTATTGATGGGAAAAAGGCATTAAGCAAAAAAATGCAGGTCTATTTAAACATATTGAGTGCTATATTAAAAATATTCAGGATACTGTAAAAGAACAGTTGAGGAACTAAACATTTATTCTAATGAAACTAAACCTTCCTTTTTAAATCTATTTATATCCTTAATATGATTTAAAAAATTAATATTCCCCCAACATATGTATAATTCATCAATTTTTGTTTTCTCATCTTGCACTCATCATGTTACAGAATGAATCGTATTTAAACTGCTGTACCAAGGATCTATATTTTTGTTAACTTGGTAATAATGCCCTTATTTATCTTCTTATAACAGTGCTTTGGGCAGAACTTTGCTAAGAGCCATAAATTACATCAAAGACTTTGTTTCAGGCATGTTGTAGATGTTCATTTGCTTAAAATAAGAGGAAGACTGGAATTTTTTTTTTTTTTTTGCCTTCCCTGCTTATTTATATCAAAAGAACATCAGGGGAAAATTACTTTCTGGTATTCTAGGCTATGCCTGGTATATTATAATTACATATAAAAACTTTGCCAAGATTGAGGAATAGGGACCAAGGTCAATCTGTGTGTATGTTTGTGTGTGTGCATGTTTGTATGGTTGAAAGTGTCTGGGTTTTTAAATGCTTTATTATATACTCCAATTGAACAATTAAGTCCATTTTTAAGTCCAAAATAGCAAGAGGGCCAAGTGATACCATGGAAATTTAAGGGATTTGAAATCTTTCAGAATTTAATTTAAATCCAAGTTTTAATTCTTATTAAATGTATCTATAGGCAAATTAACTTATCTGAAGCTCTATATCTATTTAACTATTGATATATCTGTCACTCCCTCTGTCTGTCTATATGCAAGGAAGATAATGACAGGTACCTCTTAATGTCCACTTAGGATTCATTGAGTAATTTATCATGTGTCTACAAAGTGCCTGGGACATGGCAAGTAGCTGGCCTGACCAGATTATTTTAGCTCAACTCTTCATACAAATTTAATTTACAGGCATCAGTGAAATCAAAGACAATATGGAGAAGCATCTAATGCCGGAAAGTTTTCTGATTTTCTTTTGGGATTGAATTTCTTATGTAGTGAAGATGGAGAGAATAGCAGATGTTCATTTCTGGATTTTATAACCTTTAAACCATTGACAAAAATGCCTCATTAGGAACTAAAAATATTTAGGCTAATCAAGATACTGGAGTTGGGCTATTACAGTTAAATTAGTATCAAAATTCTTCAAGACTTTTAAATATATCCAACTGTGCTCCCCAAATGTGGACAGAGAATATGTAATTTAGGGAATATAGCAAGAACAGCAATATTCACATAAATTTCAAAATTCATAATATTTACCTGAGATTTCAAATATGACAGATAGAGCCATTTTAAATAATAAAAATAAAAATAAATAAATAAATACTATTTACATGCAAAAAAAAAAAAAAAAGAAATACTACTTTACACCCATTAGGATGCCTATAATTTAAAAACTGGAAAATATACACTGCAGAGTTGTATTGGTGATAAAAATTATAAAAAATAAAAAAATATTTAAAAATTTAAATAAAAAAATAAAATAAAAAATGGAAAATAAAAAATAAAATAAATAAATAAAATGATAAGAAATGAAATATTGAAATTATATGAGTAGTTGATTAATTCATTTATAAATGAATATTTAAAAGGTTCTCCATGTGTTCATAGAGCTCTTGACATGTTGACCCACAGAAAGTGAAATTTATGGACAGTTCTTTGTTTATTCAATTTGGTAAGAAATACATAAGTGCAGAGTCTTCTCACAATGTTAATATTTGTTTCCAAAAAGTGAAAAATCATTCTTATTCATTTCTTTGTTCATTCATTCATACATTCATTCAACACTTACTGAGAATGATCATAGGTATTAGTATTATATAGGTAAGAAAATCTCAATTATTCTTGTGGCTGATCATGTTATGAGTATTCACATCAAGTCTCATAATTACAATAAAGAAATAGGAATAATTTACACCAAGTTTCTTGTGTATGTAGAAAATAAAATAAAAATAGGAATAATCAAGATGGAATGACTAATGCATCATAAATCAATCAGAGGTTTTCTCAGAGGAGGTAGCAATATGAATTGAATCTTAAGAAATTTTCCTACTAGAGAAAGAGAAAAAGAACAAAGATATTGTATGGAGTGGGGAAAACATATATTAAAGCAATGAGGAATGGTGTGAATGGTAGTTAGTGTAAAAGGATGGAGCAGTGTATGGGGTGGTCTCCTGTCTTGTCAATAAAGGTCCTTCTATCTGACTGCCTACACATTGCCCTCTCAGAACTTACTATGTGCCAACCACTGCGCTAAGAAACACATTGCCCTATGTAACACTGGCAACAATTTTAAAGACAAATACTATTATTGACCCATACAGAAATAAAAATTTGAGGTTTAATATGATTTAGTAATTAAGTTTGTTTTCAAACATTCTAATTACAGAGCTAATACTTATAACCTACATGTTATATATTTTTCCAATATCATTGTTGGAATAAAAGAAGAAAACATTAATGTAAACAGAGAAAAAACATAAGCAACGCCATTGATGAAATTTACCTGATAATTCGGTACTTGTAATTTAATTATAGAAATGAATTATTTAAGTTATAAAGAAGTTACTGACTAGAAGGGAAAACGATTATGGGCTCACCATGTAGGAGCTGACAAAAACTCACAAGAGTAAAATGAAGAAGGGTTTCATAAATGACTAATTTGTTAAATTAGTTATAAAAACACTGTCAAGTTCTGAATCAGTGTTTGTGAGAGTGATATCTGTATGAACTGGATTCCCTGGTCAAGCTTGGAAAAGTGTATAACAGCAAGTTCCATAGGTCCTACAAATGATAACATTCTTAATTAAGTAGCTACTCATTTTTCTTGAATGGATGTATTTAATATGTTTATATTTTCAAAAATACCTGCTAGTCAACATACCATTAACTACCTCTTGATTCTCTTGATATCTGTATTAGCTTTGCTGCTGAACAATCTCAGATATTTATAGACTCTATGGGTCAACTGTGGCTATGGTTTAGGATCAGCTAGACTTGGCTTTACATTGAGATTAAGTTTAAGTCTATTGCATGTTTTTTAATTGTTCTTTAATCAGCAATTATTCATATCTGTTCTGATAGAAGATTATAGTAATTATTCATGTCATGGTCTTCTTATAGCATATTATACCAAGAGGGCAGGACAAACCATGCCCATACATTTAAGTCTGTATAATGTTTACTAGTATTTTATTAAGCAAAAAAAACATCACATAACAAAGTCTGACATCATGACACTGGAAAAATATACTCCAGTCATAGTGGAAGACTTCCAAGCTGCACAGCAAAGTCTATGTATATAATTAATCTACCACAATGTGATTTTTAAAACTCAGTAAATTGAAGCACATATGCTTTTTGAAAAAAATTTAAATATTTTTATTCATTTTTTTATATATATTTTTTATTTTAGCATCTTACAGGAGTACAAATGTTTAGGTTACATATATTGCTTTTGCCTCACCCAAGTCAGAGCTTCAAGTGTGTCCATTCCCTAGATGGTGCGCACCACACCCATTAGGTGTATATATACCAATCCCCTCCTTCCGCTTCCTACCTACTCAACACCCAATGAATGTTACTACTAAATGTGCACCTAAGTGTAGATCAGTTAATACCAATTTGCTGGTGAGTATATGTGGTGCTTGTTTTTCCATTCTTGTGATACTTCACTTAGTAGAATGGGCTCCAGCTCTATCCAGGATAATAGAAGAGGTGCTAGATCACCATTGTTTTTTGTGACTGGGTAGTACTCCATGGTATACATATATCACATTTTATTATTCCACTCATGCATTGATGGGCACTGAGTTGCTTTCATATCTTTGCAATTGTGAATTGTGCTGCTATAAACATTCTAGTGAAGATGTCTTTTTTATAGAATGTCTTTTTTTCCTTTGGGTAGATGCCCATTAGTAATGGGATTGCTGGATCAAATGGTAGTTCTACTTTTAGTTCTTTGAGGTCTCTCCATATTACTTTCCACAGAGGTTGTACTAGTTTGCAGTCCCACCAGCAGTGTAGGAGTGTTCCTATCTCTCCGCATCCACGCCAACATTTATTGTTTTGGGATTCTTTGATAAAAGCCATTCTCACTGTAGTTAAATGATATCTCATGGTGGATTTGATTAGCATTTCCCTGATGATTAGAGATGTTGAGCATTTTTTCATATGTTTTTTGGCCATTAGTTTGTCTTCTTTTGAAAAGTTTCTGTTCATGTCCTTTGCCTATGTTTTAATGGATTAATTTTAATTATTATGAGTAAATAATAATTGTCTGTAGTTATAGGGTATATATCATGTTTTGATAGAGGCATACAATGTGTATTAATTTAATCAGGGTAATTGGGGTATCCACCACCTCAAGCATTCATCACTTCACATATGCTTTTTAAGTGAAAAAAATTGCATAATATATTTTGAAGACTGACAATCCTAAATTCTTTGCCATGAGATGATCTGCAAACATTTTTAAAGTTTCTAAATATAATTTTATAGTCATTTCTAATGTTATGACAAATAGATTAATAGAAAATTATAGTATTTAAAATATTTTGTAAATGTATTTAACTAAGAGTAATTTGACTATGATGAAACTCAATGTTTCAGCAAATGAAAAAAATATGATGGTCCCAAATTATTAGAGTATGTGGTTAGATTGCTCTCATCATCAACATACTACAGTAATGTTTTCCATTCTGATGTATGAGCTGATATGAAAGTTAATGGATCAATGAATAAATTAATATTCATAAAGATTATAGTAACTTTTCTTTGAATAATTTTGTGAATATCATTTTGGGGATTATTTTATAGAGTAATAATTAAAACTGCAGACTATGTAAGCCAGTTACTCAATATTTTTGAGTACCATTTTCTTCTATAAAATAGGAATAATAATAGGATTAGGATTATTTACCCTTTAGGATTATTTACAGATTAAATGAGATAATTCCTATAACAGACAAATCACAGTGCCCAGAATATAGAAACACATTGACTACTATAATTATTTTTATTATAACAATTATTATTTCTTGGAACCTCAATTTCTACACGTGTAGCATAAATGCAGTGAAATAAATCTATTTGTAAGCATTGCAAGCACTGTGGGAGCATATTATATGTGTTTTCCAGGAGCCAGTGCCTTGAAATTTCAGATTCCTTTAAACCAATGAATTTGAAAGAGAAGCCAACAACATCTCATGGAAAAACAAGAGAAGAAACTATTGTAAACACAGAAGATAGAATTGAAAATAAAAAATAAAACTCAGGGCATTCAGGCAGGAAATTGGAGTCTGACTAGAGAGAGGAGAGACAGGTAGTTGAAGGAAATGAGAGCAAGTATTGGAGTAGGCAATAAAGGAAGAAAGTGGAGTTTCATAAAGAAAAGGAAGTTGTGTACATAGTTGAAGAGGGAAATCAACCTGATTCCTTTGGAAAGACTGGTAGAATTTTGGCAACATTTTTTTGAATAGTTGGAAAAAGAGATAAAACTATGACTTTAAAAAAAAGCAAAAAACTGTGATTATCTTAATGAAAGTCCCATGGTCTAATATCATCTTCCAAAAGAAAATAGAAATAAGGCTATAACTCTTTTCTCTTGAATTTATAGTCTTTGAAAACCTTTCTAATGCTATATTTGAAACTTACTATGGTCCCTTTTAAAAATCTGCTAAAATTTTTTCCACAGATGAACCCTTTCAAATAGAACATTTATCTTGGAATGACTGTTCTAAAATTGACTGCTAAACCGAAATTTCCAGGTCTTAAGTATACTCTTACACCATCATTTTCGAATTTTGAAGAAAAACCCAACCTTTTTGAGTTCAAATTCTATTTAACAAAAACAAAACATGATTTTCTGTTATCTGAGAAAAATAATTTTTCTGTGTGTTTAACTTTGTCCTTTCTGGGTTTTTTTTTTTTTTAAATAAAAGGACTTCCAGTAAATCAGGACCTCATAAAACTCAAAAATGTCTTTAAATAGATAAATAAAAATCATAGCATATACTCTTACTTTGAAAATGACAGAATAAACAACTAGGGGGAATTATTTAGCATGAGAGGAAAACAAAACCTTTCAAAAAATAATCCAGACCACATTTGTGAACTTGTAAACATATTGGTATCGGTGTATGTATATGACAAGGGATGGGGGATGAACAATTTTTAACTGCTGGTGAAATATTTTAGGCTTTTAAAAATATTAGGTTATTATATGTCCATAGCAATGTATACCTGTATAAGAGTTTTTATATGCATGAAGATATTGACTAATGATTATAAAGACATATTCTTGTTTATTATCAGAAATTATTTAATAAAAAATAAGTTGAAAGAAATTGTAGAATAAACCAGGGTACAAAACACTATTTGAAATAAGTAATCTGACTATAAAGAATCATTTCTCTTATTTTAGGAGTTATCTTGAGTGTTACCATCTTTATGGAACGTACTCTTGAATTGTACATTCATATTTAACACTGTGTTAATCATAAGGACTATTAACAAGTATTTTGGTTCTATTGTTCTAAATATCCTGTGCTTCACCACTGCCTCTGAAGCTAAATGTGGTCATGTGACTGGTTTCCATCAATGAAACATAAGGAGAAGCTTCACTTCCAGGTAGAAGCTTTAAGATTCAGTGTGTGACTTGTTATGTATGCTTTCCTCCTGTCACGGTGATTATTGTAGCATGTGTCAAGACTGAGCCTTTTTTAGCTAGATCCTTGGGTGTCTATAATAACTACAGCAACCTGGCAGCCTGCATTAGGCATATGGAATGACAGAGAAATAAAATGTTGTCTTGTTGAGTCACACAGAGCATGGGGATCATTTGTTAGCATAGTATAACTCAACCTATCTTGACTAATATAAGTGCTCTTACTTTTGTGGTTTAATTTTAATTAATCTGGTATATAAATATTCAGCTGGCAGCTCTTTATAATATATTATTTAGCTAGATGTCTTATTTATTATGTTTATTTATTAGATTACAAATATTTTTGTGTCTAGTTCCCATATTTTCATTTAGGTATTACTTGGCAGAAAGTAGTAACTAAAATGTGTTTTCCAAACAAATACTATTATAAATTGCTACTCAATAAATGTTTATTGACTTTATGTTCTGAAAAAGTATAGAATTTAGACTTCTTTCTGAGCATTTGATGGCAAATGAATGTATCATTTCTGTCAGAAACAAAAAATTGGAAATAAAACAATGTAAATTCCATAATTATTATTTGACTTTGTTATTTATAGCCTGAAAATTAAATCTTTTCCCCAATCCCATATATAAATTAAAATAGAATACAATTTTAAATTTTATTTTGTCAAAATAGGAGCTTACAAAATATGTGGAACCAGAAATAAGAGAAATAGTACCAATAGCAATAAATTTTACTTCTTTAACTGGATAAAGGTCAAATCCCTCTGGCATAAAAGTGAATTCACATTCTAGTAAACCATCAGTGAAGTGGTTTCTTCCTGGTTTTGAGGGAAAACAATTTAATATGTTTCAAAGGCTGCTAATATTTATTACCATATAATACATGGTTTCATTTTCTATTAGTAAAGGTTTTTCCTCACGATTTTTAAAAAGTTTTTTCCACCCATTTGTAATCCAAACACCCTACTTGCTCTTCTAATGAAAAATTCTACAAATTCATGAGGGCTTTTTCAATTGGACTTTTCCATTTGTACTTATAACACACTGGAAAGTATTCAGAAAAGACATCTGAGGGAAAAAAAAGATTCAAAACTGAGTTGTGCAATTTCATAAAATTAAATTGACATTTTAGAGGGCAATCATTCTTGACTCAATATTTGTTTACACTGAGTACATTGTGTAATTGGATATTGAGAATGTAAACGTCCTCAAAACTATAAAGCTGAACTTATAAATGGGTGTTGGTGGTAAGTTTTGGCTTTGACTTCTACTACCCTTTAGTTTTTTCATTTCCTGTTACTGAGAATTTTGGCTACTTTCATATAACTACACCTAGTTCTTTGCCCAACACGGGGAAAGATCAAATCATATCCGTGTAATAAGTGACAAATAAATAGAAGTTATATTATTTGGGATCATGTAGAAAAAAACATGAATTAAGGACCTGAATTTTTCAACCTCCACCTTTAATTTATGAAAATACAGCCTTTGCTCATTACGTTTTTGTATTACTTCAAGATATTTGCCATTCAGGAGGCACTTAGTAAATAAATGTCAAGTGTTCATGTGATATTTTCAATATCATCTTTGTCAGCAAAAAAAAAAAAAAATAGCTTTCCCAAATGAGATAACTGAGGATGGTTTAATAAAGGAAGTATATACAAAAGGGAAATAGGGGGTAGAGAATAGAACATGGGTTGATGCAGTACCCCTGGGGCTGATGGCAAGACCTTTGTCAGAAGGAACAAGTGGCAGGAATGGTTATAGAATCCATCAAGAGAATGGTATAGAGGGGATCAGTAAACAGAACTTATGACCCATGATGCAAGGACACATCCAACTGTGGTGACCTAGCAGGAAGGAAACTAGAATAATACATTCCCTGACTTCATTCCCCTCCTTCTGCTGATGCCTCCCTGTGCTTCAGATTAACCACACGCACCCCCAAGCCAGATAGCAGAAGGGAAACACACAGATGTATTCCATAAAAGGCTGGGCCCCTAGAGTGTAGAGTAGGTTCAGCTGGCAAGCTGAATATATCAAACACATTCTCCTCCTTCCCTTCTGTGAATTGTTGTACTTTACACCATGTAACCAATACCAAAGCCACTCAATACTTTTTCAACATAAAACATTCCTCAGCTAATTAATCAGGAATTGTTTATTGACGAGTTACTTGAACAAATACAGAAATTTTAAAAAGAACAGATTATAATGCTATAGTTTTTTTCACTTAAGAATGTCATCCCTAAGTAGGGAGCAAAGGTTTGCTGAAAATCCAAGATCATGCATAGTGGTCACTGCTACGTTATTGACGTGAATCTATGAGAACAGAGAACAGAGTAAATGAATCTTCCTAAAGGATTTCGTAAATAACTCCTTTAAAACATTGGATTCGATGTGCTCACTAAAAAATAAAAACAGGAAGTTATCCTACTGGGATGGTAAGATGGTGTCAAATTCCAGTTGTATACAATTCAACTGTATGACAGGATATAGTAATTCAAAAAGACTAATAAAGCAGAACAGGTCTATTAACTATATACCAAATGCCCCAATAACACCACCATATGCTAGCCTGAGAATCTGGCTTTTAGAATATTTCCTGCTCATTTAATAGGTGTGCCCTAATTCCCTTTCTTTTCTTCAATCTCACACTGGCATGGCTCCAGGCATTAATATTTCCTTCTGTAGTTATTTGGTGAGGTTCCTCATATTAATAACCAGAAAGCCAGTATCCAGTGTAACAATTTAAAACTCAAGGATGCATTTCCATTACATATTTCTGCCCACTTGACCCTTTCAACACAATATTTTAATGACCAGTAAAGTGAAGAATGCTTATTTTCCTTTTTTTTTTTTTGTAATGGAGTAGCCTGTTATTTGTAGAGCTTACCATTCATTTATTGTTGTCTATGTCACTTACCTCTGTGCTAGGATCTCACAATAACTTTAGGAGTACTCTAGCAAATATAACCACTTTAGGTTAGAACTACTGGAAATGAGTAACACTTAGCAAAAATATCATCCAGAAATACCCGACTTGAATGACACTTCCCATTCTCCTTTATCTAGGCTTCTTTGGGGAATCAATTCAAACCCCCATTGGAAGGTGAGAGAAGTTTGGAGCTGGACACATTTGTACTTGAACCCTTTCTCATCCTCTTACTAGCAGTCTGAATTTGGAGCAGCTCTTCAAATTTCAAGGATCTAATTTTCGCTATTTGTAGATTTTTCTATAGGATATCATAGTTCTTTTGAAGGGCTAGTATATTTGTATATACATATATGGGAATAAACAGCAAATCTCAGTCTTTATCTAAAAAATAGGGTGTAATTCTTATTTCAGATATACTGGGAGGTTGAATAAACTCTTTGATATTGGTAGAAAAGAGCTGCAGGTGTTGGATGTACAATTCAAGCCTCATCTTTACTCAGAAGATGGTATAACTTTGTATAGTTCACTCCCTGGTAAAATAAGGAAAATAATAGTGACCACCAAAGTAATCTGTTGTTAGCCTTCGATGAGTTGTTACAGTTTAAATATTTGGTACAGTGTCAGGGTAATAGCAAGCATGCAATATATTTATCAGTTTACATTAAGGTCTTGGTAAATGTTGATTTTCTTTTGCAAAACCTTGTGTGCCCTCTTTAATAATTTTATAGACCCATAGTAAATCAGGGCCTTTGAAGAAAAGGGAAGTGGTTGCTCACTCTTCTTTTTATTCCTCCACTTCTATTCATTTGTGGCCCTCCAATAGAGCCCCACTTCACTGTCTCTTTTCCTCTCAAGGATTTGTATCTAGCAAGGAGCTGTAAAGGATGTATAGCAAAGGAAGGCTTATAAGTGCCTTTTGGTGACAGCATGTATGCCGAGGGGAGACAAGCCGCCAGGGAGATCTGAGCCAGCTGCCATGGGAAACACATACCTGCATAATCAGGCTACATGAAAGTCAAGAGCTTCCTTCCTGCTGCAGTGGGGGGCTGGGGCTGTGGGGAAGTGCATTCAATCACAGCTGGAAAAATGGGGCAGGGGGGAGGCTGAGGCGTTATTAACCCTAATTGTGATTGAGAACCATGGAAGAGTTCAATGATGTCTGAGGGGCACTGAAATGACCAGACCTGGAGCCTGCAAAGGATGGTTGAGAGAAAGCCTTATACGAGCCAGTCTTTCTTTATCAAGGATGTTGTTAAAATAAAGGGAAAAAAAAACTGGTGATAAGGTCAATAACGATAGCTCGTAATCTCCTGATGCTACGTAAAGATTTTCTAGCTAACAAGCAGGTCACAAAAAACTCTCCAGTGAATTTTCTTGCTGAGAAATTTGTGGACCTGGATGTGTGTGTTTGCACACCACACACCACTGCAGCATGTTTTCTGTGTGCTTATTTATTAGTCTTTATGTGCCACATAAATGTATACCTGTTTAAGATTTTTCTCTTTCTCAAGAGAACACATAGAAGAAAAAAACCCATGAGACTATTTAAAAGAGAAAAGGGTAAGAGATCAAAAGTCTGAGTTAAAATGAAAAAAAAAATACATAGCAAAACAACATAAAATAGAAAGGATATATATCTCGAACTAAAGGGAAATGAGAGTTTTCATTTCTTTTGCTGAGTAGCAACATAAATGCATTTATTCATAAGGCTAAAATGTGAATATAATTTTAATAACCAGTTCCTCCCCAGGAATAAATAGATTTATGTTATCTTTTTTTCCTTCTGAAAACAAACTTTGATGCTAGTTTATTGGGCATTTGAGGGATTTGGGGGCTGATATAGAAAAAAAGGTTTGACTACAATAAGAAGTAACACTCAACAAGCTTTATTGGGAAGCTCTTCGACAGGTTTGCATGAGAGGTGAAGTTCCTTAGAGCACAATACTGTCAAGAGGCTTGTGACAAGGGGACCACCATTCAGAAGTGAGGAGGCAAGGGGACTCTTGGGCAAGGGGAAATCCCAAAGGGGCTTGCATGCCTAGGTGATGCCACTCATCATCTCAATGGAGAGTCTCTGTGTCCAGGAGCGGCAAAGGACTGCTTGGGAGTATTATAACTACAAGACTGTATCTTGTCAATGGCCAGTAGATGTGAGGTGAGATTTCACAGGATATGTAAAGCATGCAAGCTCTAAATGTCAAAAAATCTTACTATTTGGGCCATTTCTTAAATAACCAGGTGTGTAAAAAATTTGAATTTGGCACCAATGAGTTTTTGAACCAGTAAGTCTTGAACTCCATTGAAAAAATAGCCGGAGCCCAATACACTGAGGCCATTTTTCATTCATTTATGTAACATAGTCACACCATCTCATGTACCTATCACTGTTGTCATTATTATGCCATAATCCTCTCCACAGTATCATTCTCTGAGGAACTTCACCTCTCGTGCAATCCTGTCCAAGAGCTTCCCAAATATAAAGGTGTGTCCTGGAATATGCCTCAAATGGGATTGCCAGCCTATACTCGAGCTGGAACCTGGAAATCGTGCATATGAAAGCATTGAGGAACAAGATTGAGTGAAGAGCTAAACTACAGGGTCAAGATCCTGTGGTTCCCTCAAGCCCATTCTTCCTGGCTTTGACCACCAATAATTAATAATAAAGTCATGAAGAGTATGAAAGAGAGATTGGATGAAATGAATACATTTATGTGAACACCCTAGAAATGGAGTGGTTCCATCAGAAGCTATTCCAACAGAATAAGTTAGCCCTGAAGGAAAGGGGAGTATTTATTTTCAGTACGATAGAACTGAATGTGTGAACATAATATAGATGCCATTTGTATGCAAGGCACTCTACCAGGAGGCAAAGATGAGTCTTGTAAGCTAATATGGGGAATGAGACCTGTGCACAATGACCTTACTAAAACAGATGGATTCAGATATGTGAAATAAGAGTGAAGTCCACAGAGTGTGACTGGATTCAGTGAAGGTGCAATCATCTGGTATAGAAAAGCTCCCCAAAGGAGGAGGCATCTGAGTGGTGCTATGCAGGACATGTAGGATGTTTGAAGTGAATATAGGGGAAGATGACATTCCTGTTGGAGTATTTGCAACAGCAAAGATATGAAGTATGAAGGTAACCTCAGAAGAAAAAAGATAATATAATCTGCTTGAATTTTAGGGCATGTTTAGGAGAATAGATTATAGTAGTTCTGGAAAGCCAGCATTTGCTAGGTGGTAAGCTGTGTTTTCATTTTCCTACTTCCAAAAAGAAAGAACTGCTAGGAATTGCTTCTTAGGGTTAGAGTCCAATTTTGTTCTAACTCAACTTAGTAAAGTCATTAATCCTATTATTAAATGTGCATATATGTAAAAAAATGAGTATCCATTGCGTACTAATTTCTCTACAGATAATATGTGATACTGTATCTCTTTTCCCGATACCATAAAGTAATGTCATAACTTAATTATATGCCTTGAATACATTACATAAAATTATTCAAGAACATGCTCAATACTGTTTTTAGAATTCTATTTAGTCCATGGTTTTAATACAGTAACAAACAAGTCTTGACTTCCCTCTGTGGTATGGTTACTATAAGCTTAAATAAGAAACATTTACTTAAGCATTATTCATGCATTCACCATACAATAGATATTCCTGGAAGTTCCACAATGTGTTTGGTTCAGAGTTAAGTATAATAGAGACACAAAGATGTATTAGACAAAGACCTACCTCAAGGACTTCAGAGGTAGGTTTGATATAAGCATAGAATCAATTATTCATTTATTCATTCACAAAATACATTCTGAGCAAATACTTTGTTTCAGATACTGTTCTAGTCTCTGGGACATCAGGTAGTGATATAAGCTATAAACAAACTTAAAGCACAAGAAGAGCTTGTCAGACACTGTTTTAGCTAAGATTACGGGAGATAATTTAGAGTTGGCAAAGACCATAGAGCTATAGCAAGGAATAACTATTTAATTATAACAAGGCAGGCACCCAAAGTGATCACATGGTCTGTCTCTCTATCACAGGGATTACTGACTAAACTAGGATTAGGACCATTGTCTTTCAAATCTTAGTCAGTACTTACTATAATAAATGCTCATGGTAACACGGATGGAAGGAAAGGATACAATGGAAAGCAGAAGCTTGATGGGAAGTCCAGAGCAGGTTCAGGAAGACTCTAGTTTGGGTGGTGCATAGGGTTCCTATGTGAGATCAATGCAGCAGGGTTGAAGATATGGGCTAGAAAGAGATTGTGGATAATGCCGAGCTAAGCAGTGTGTCTTCAATTTCCTCAGGAACAGGGAACCATTGCTTGAATATGTATTCAACTCTCACTACAAAACGAAAACAATTGAAAATCTCCATATTCTTCTCATTCATTATTTAACTCTTTCAATCTTTATGGGACACCTGTTATGTGACAGGCACTTTGATAAGAATAGTCCAGAAGAGACACTCAGCCTAGTGGGCAACATATGCAAGTATCTATTATGCCTATTCAACGAGACAGAGCTGTGATCCCTCCCTGCTCCTGTCCCTCTCTTCATCTCTCTCTTCCTCCTATCAGGGAAGTATGCAACAGTGCCTATCAGAGCACAGAGGAGGAGTACCTAATCCAGTTTGGGGGGAACTATCAGGAAACTTCTTCAACTGATAGTAATGCAGTACTACTCAGCCATAAAAAGAAATGAATTAATGTCTTTTGTAGCAATTTGGATGGAACTGGAGAACATTATCCTAAGTAAAGTATCTCAAGAATGGAAAAAACAAACACCACATGTACTCTTTAATAATTTGGAACTAATTGATGGGCACACGTGGGCACAGAAAGAAGTACAAATCGTTGGAAATCAAAAAGGGAAGGGAGAGAGGAAGGGAGGAGTAAAAACCTACCTAACAGGTAAAATGAACATTATTCATATGATGGGCACACTTATAGCCCTGACTAAAGCAATATAAAAGCTATCCATGTAACAAAAACATTTGTACCCTCTTAATATTTTGAAATTTAAAAAATTAAAAAAAGAAAATAATGCAAGCTAACTCTTGATTGATGAATAAAAGCTTTCCAAGAAAATAAGTGGTTAAAATAGGAAACAAGTTGCTATTAGACATTCACCCCTTAAACAATGATTTTGGTATATGACCTAGGGTCAATGCAACTTTATTCTACAATGTCTGTGTTCCTGAATGCTAGTAATGGTGGCTCTGAAATATTTCAATAAGTTTCTCCCTGACTGAAGTAATGTCTCTCCACTCTCAAACCAAATCTGATTAACGTATACTTATACTGTAATATCTAATTAAGCATTTTCTCCTCTAAAGCCTATCTCAGAAGAATTAATTGTGGATCCTTACCAGACCTGTGTAGATCACTGGACATCACACAAACGTAAGAATGATTGTCACATCACTATTCTGGTATGTCTGTATGTGTCTCTGTTCACCCTCAACTTTGGACAAACTGGGGTCCAAGACCACCTTGTTTAAACCTGTGTCACGATGGTATCACACAGTACCTCTAACAGAGTAGATGGAGTAAATGAATGAAAGAATCCTGCATCAGGGAAATGCAAATCAAAACAACAATAAGAGGTCACTTAACTCCAGCGAGAATGGCTTTTATCAAAAAGTCCCCAAACAACAAATGTCAATGTGGATGCGGAGAGATGGGAACACTCAGACACTGCTGGTGGGACTGCAAACTAGGACAACCTCTGTGGAAAGTAATATGGAGATACCTCAAAGAGCTACAAGTAGAACTACCATTTGATCCAGGAATCCCACTACTGGGTATCTACCCAAAGGAAAAAGACATTCTATAAAAAAGGCATCTGCACTAGAATGTTTATAGCAGCACAATTCACAATTGCAAAGATGTGGAAACAACCCAAGTGTCCATCAATGCATGAGTGGATTAATGAAATACGGTATATGTATACCATGGAGTACTACTCAGCCACAAAAAACAATGGTGAACTAACACTTCTTGTATTATCCTGGATGGAGCTGAAGCCCATTCTCCTAAGTGAAATAACACAAGAATGGAAAAACAGGCACCACATATATTCACCATCTAATCGGTAGTAATTGATCAACACTTACATGCATATATGGCAGTAACATATATCAGGTGTCAGGCAGATGGGAGGGAGTAGGAGGGGGTAGGAGGGGATAGGTATATTCATACCTAATGGGTGCAGTGCTCACTGTCTGTTGAATCGGCACGCTTGTAGTCCTGACTAGGCAGGGCAAAGGCAACATATATAACCTAAACATTTGTACCCCAGTAATATTCTGAAATTAAAAAATAAAATAAAATACAATATTAAAAACCAAAAATAAATAAATCCAATGGTGAACAAAATAGCACTTATTAAAATGATAATTAATGTTAAACTTCAATTTATGTCTTCAGCCCTTGGCAAGCATAGTAATCCACTCCATGATGAAGCAGTCAGGACATTTAAGTAGTTATTTATTACTTCACCAAAAATTGTATTTGAGAGCTACGTTTTAGAGGAAACATTCACTGTGGGCTTGTTAGAGATTTGACATATTAGGAAAATTCAGAAAGGCATATGTTATAGGGAATAGGATTGAGGGTAAAACCTGTCTGTAATTGTAAACATCTCTGAATTAACAAATAATTTACAAATTATAGAGAGATATAAAAAAAGGATCCTGAGACACCTCCAGAAAAGCCATTAAACTATTTAGTGTATTTCTTTGACAAACCATAAGCCATGAGCCATATTTTATGGTCTCAATTACTGATAATGTTCAATTATGTACACTATGTCTGGCATAGAAAAAAATGCACAAAAATATTTCCCTAATGATATTGATTCAGTAAAACAGATGTCTCTCATTTTGCCAATTATACAGGGAAAAATGAATTTTTTTCTTATAAATAACCTAACTATAAGAAATTTACAATGTTCAAAAATAAACAAAATCCTATCACTTGAGTTAAAATACCCACTTCATTTATTTCTTTTTTCCCAATGATGTTGCCTTTAAATCTTCATGTTTTTCTTTTGCACTTTCATTGATTTGTCTCAACCACCCTGATGCTTTCTCCTTCTCCATTCTCTTGTCAGGTTATTTTGTACGCTGTGTTTCTAATCTAATTATAAATCCAGTAAGCAAAGGTTCTAAGTCATAGTCCTCTCAAGGTATTTTAGACATTGGATAAATGCAATTGATGGTAGATTCAAGAAAGTATTTCTACAATGAACTATTGCAGGCCTGTAATTGCAGACATAGCAATTTGGAGCGAATTATAGGTGTAGTAAAGCTATTGCAAGTAGAGCTACTTTGCTAGACCAATGCTAATGAATGGATTTGAAGAAAACTTTCAGTATTAGATTCTTTGTCTAAATTAGTTCTAGAAACAGGAAATACAGCTAAGGAGAATGTGAAACTATTATGTGCTAGACAATGTTATTTATTGAATACTTTAAAACTTAATATTATTGTCTTTATTAAGGGGGGGAAATTTATTCTTTTTTTTTCTTTTTTTTAATTCAGCATATTATGGGGGTACAAATATTATGGTTATGTATATTGCCCATGTCTCCCTTCCCCCTCGAGGCAGAGCCTCAGGCATGACCATCCCCAATACGTTGCACATCTCACTCATTATGTTTGTATATTTTTATTCTAAACATAAGAAAATTGAAGTCCATAGATAATAAGGAATTTGCCCAAGAGTACAGGAAGGCAAGGCAAAGTATGAACCTGGACTTAAACTTACCCTTGTATTATTTTATCCACACTGTACTATTCCTATTGTTCTGTGTTGGTAGCACACATCACTGAGAAGAATAGTTTGGAAACTTTCGGATTTATCTGAACCAGAGTAAACAATTCCAAAATAAATTAACACCAGCACCTGAAAAATTAGCCACCATAATTTGTTGTTTTGTTGTTGTTGTTGTTGTTGTTGCTGTTCCAATTCTGATGAAAAGTCTGAAAGAAAACTTACTTAACTGGAGTCTGAAAACACAGGATCTTGCTTCAAATTTGTATTAATACTTTTATGATTTGTGCAAAGCACCTTACCTCTCTGAACTTTGACTTTCTTATTTAAAAAATATTGATAATAATATCTTTCAAGACTACCTCTTGGGGTCACAGTCATCCATAAAAATAATACCTTACAAACTATAAACTAAAATCTCATACTTCTTTGAAACATTTATTTGTAAACCTTCATTATGCACAATGAACTATGCATCGTTTCTTGCAAAATACAAAGATTTAGTCCCCTTACTCCTTCCTGAAGCCTGCTGTTAACAGGTAGACTATAATAAAAAGGGACTTTCATTAGATGTGTCCACCTTACAGCTTATGTATTTATTGGCTACGTAACCTTAGTATATCTGAAATGTTATAGTCCCTTTTTTCTGATTATCTCTATAGATATATTATCCTTATGCTGAAATGTTAGACACAGGGAAAGTACTCAGTCAGGAAAGTTGATTCAGCAGTTTAACTATATTTGACTGTCGGGTTACTTCGACTCAGAACCTTAGTCAGTCACTGATGGACCCCATTTTTGGTAGAATTACCAGATTTTCCACTGAGCTGAGAGGACTTTCATTACCTCTATTTTCTATTCAAATAACCACTGATTAAAAAAACAAAATTTTAGCTTTGTTATTTAAGATGGAGCAATGAGTCCTTCTCTGAACTTCAATATCACTTACACATTTTTTTTTTAGAAATAAACCTTTCTAAAATATAGCTAAGGCCAGATTAGTTTTTCTTTTTTGTGGGTCTCATTTTAAAATGTGATAACATATTAAAAAGTTGTAATAGTACATCATTATTATTAACTAAAATGATTTTGTCCAACTGTGCAACAGACTATCTGCATTATAGTAAGTATATATTGATTTTCAATCAAATCAAACTTAGGTTATTCTTTTTAATTGCCATTGAGCTACTTTTCCCATATCCTGCATGAAGAATTAATTTATTTAACCTAAAAGTATTTTTATCAATTATTCTCCCTTTATCTAGTTAGCAAATAGGAATTGCTTCAGCTTGGTGAGATATTTACATATTTTGATTCTATTTCCCAGTTATTTTAGTTTTAGCTTTTCATCCTAGCTATACTATTCACAAGCTTGCTCATCCTATAATTATGTATGTTAATAAGTTGTTAATACATTTTTAAAGGATTCACAGATAAGTAAAAATCCTGTAGTCTCTATAAACTTCCAGGAATTAACAATAAACAGAAAACTAAACAGTAAACACTCATGTTTTTCTTGTTAATGTTGGAAAAACAGTTATTTTATGTATTAATTAGGGATATAAATGGTAACTTCAATAGTCAGTAAGAATGTGCAGAGTTTACAAACTATGGTAAGCCATTCAATTGGTTATTTTAATAGTCAGTTCTGATAGTTCATGCTCAATATCTGCCATGTACTTGGTACAAATAACATTTGTGGTGAAATAATTCAAATAAACATCTGATCAGGCTATTCTGACCGGAAATATCAAATAGACAAGTTTGTCCCATATTTTATTTATTGACTCAAAAAGAGTGCTGGAAAATATTACATGTCCTTGTGAAAGGCACACGATATCTTTGGACCTTAGTTTATATTTTTTTTAATCAAAGGGAAGAAATTTCAAATTGATCTCTTCTAACTCTAAAATGCTATAGCTCTGTACTTATAATCAACATATCTCTATTAACCACCTACTAAGTGTTAAATTACATAATCTTATTTGAGGCTAGAAATAAGAAATGGATGTGTGTATGTTTATAGCTAGATAGATCATATTTCATTATTTTTATAAATCAAATTTATTTGTCTTAAACTACATTTTCTGGTTGGCAAGTTGTCCAGTTTAATCATTTGGGGTCAGAGCAACTTCCTCTATTTTCACATGGAATTTTACAAGATACATAGCACTTACAGTTCAAAGATTAAGAAAGAATCTCTAGTTTTCACTACCATTTATTCATCAAAGCTTTGTAGCCTGTTCAGTAGGGAGATAGCTCTGATGCATCAATCGACTCTAGACCAAGCTAGATCCAATGCACACAACTAAGGATTCAGTCTCAAAGTAGCCAACCAGCCATCCTCAGATGAAGTTCTATGACTTTGGAGTGTTGATATCACTGGGGAACATGTGATTACCCTATAAGAATCTTATTACTTCTTCTGAGTCTTTCTAGTGTCAGGGAATGAGAACTTTTCCTGCTGGGTTTAAGACATGCTCATCTCCCCTGGCTTCCCCAGTCCCCAGCCTCATCCATCTTCATCATATCTGACCTAAAGCATTTTGGGGCACTATCTTCTAAAATCTTAAGTCCTTGCTACAGACACAAAACCATCCTCATTCAAAACACATGCAAACAAAAAGCAAAGAATTCACAGCATGGAAGAACATGAAATCTTAGTGAATCTCTCTTTTTCTAAAAGAGGAGGGGAAGAAAAATGCATTTTAATACATGTGCTAGGTAATCTACAGCAGAAAGGGAAACAGAATTTTATGTCTTAATACTTTAAATTATTTTGTAAAATAATGCAATTTACACTACAGAAAGATTTCCATAGCAACCTTATCTCCGTGCAATTGTTTTCTTTCTAAGGTTTCATTTCTAGACAACCATAGTTCTATTAGCTATTTATGTATGGTGACTCAAAATGTTAAATAATTACAGAAATAATAATAATTGTTTAACCCTGCTTTTGTGCCAGAAATCTTGCTGAAAAGTTTATAAAATATTATGCTAACTAATGTAGATTTTATATTTTCATATTAAAACATACACGTTTCTTCAAGCATATATCCATGATTATAAAAATATCTTATGACATGTTTTTTTTTCATTTTTTTATAAAACAGTATTTTATGGACCTCTTTCAATGTCACTGCACACACATCAACTTCATTTTTCTTAAGATGACAATATTTCACAGTGCAGTTGTCCCTTTGTCTGCTTATGGATATTTAATTTGGTATAATATTTTCCTATTACAAATAGTACAACAATAGGTATCCTTTTACATACATGACTACAGACTTCTGTTAGTATTTCAGTAGGATTGATTCCTAACCATGAAATAAATAGATAAAAGAGTAGATACATCTTAACATTTCTCAGGCATTTCCTAAAAGCTATCCCCAAATGTTGTTCTAATTATATATCCAGCAATGTACATGAGACTTATCCTTCCCTTCAGCTCCTCTAAACACTGACTACACTAATCTTTTCTAATTTTTTCAGTTTTGCATGTGAAAGGTCATAGATTTGGTCTTATTTAATCACTAGTGAAGTTTAGTATTTTTAACATGTTTGTTATGTATCCATATCCATAATTTTTTAAAAATTGCTTTTTTATATCCTTTGCTCAATTTTTATTGATGTCTTATTTTATATTATTTTCTGTACTTTGTATATTAGGTGAAAGCACTAAAATTTTCCAATTTTATAGAAGAATATGCCTATATCCCAAAGTCAGAAAGATCACAAATAGACAATCTAATGAATCGACTCAAAGAACTGGAAAAAGAAGAACAGACCAACCTCAAATCTAGCAGAAGACGTGAAATTAACAAGATCAAATCAGAACTAAACAAAATTGACAACAGGGAAATTATACAGAAGATTAATTTTAAAAAAAAGTTGGTTCTTTGAAAAAATAAACAAAATTGGCATGCCTTTGGCTAGACTAACGAAAAGCAGAAAGGAGAAATCTCTAATAAGCTCCATCAGAAACAAAAAAGGAGATATCAGAACCGATCCGACGGAGATACAAGATATAAGCTACGGATACTACAAAAATCTTTATGCACACAAACTGGAAGATGAGGAGGAAATGGACAAATTTCAAGAAAAACACAGCCTCCCTAGGCTCAAACAGGAAGAAATAGAATTCTTGAAGAGACCAATATCAAGAGTCGAAATAGAAACAGCAAATAAAAACCTTCCTAAAAAGAAAAGTCCCGGCCCAGATGGTATCACACCTGAATTTTACCACACTTACAAAGAAGAACTGATGCCTATCCTGCAGAAATTATTCCTCAACATTATAATAGAAGGATGGGATCCTTCCAGAGTCATTTTACCAAGCCAATATCACTTTGATCCCAAAACCAGGAAAGGATGCTACAAAAAAAGAAAACTACAGACCAATATCACTTATGAATATAGATGCAAAAATTTTCAACAAAATCCTAGCTAACCATTCCAGATGCTTATCAAGAAAAAAATCCATCACAACCAAGTTGGCTTCATCCCAGGGATGCAGGGATGGTTCAACATATGCAAATCTATAAATGTAATTCACCACATAAACAAGCAAAAACAAAGACCATATGATTTTTCAATAGATGCAGAAAAAGCATTCGACAAAATTCAATACCTTTTCATGATAAGAACACTTAATAAAATAGGCATAGAAGGGGCATCCCTAAAAATGATACAAGCCATATATGACAGACCCAGAGCCAACATCATATTGATTGGGGAAAAATTGAAAGCATTCCTACTTAGAACTGGAACCAGGTACGTTTGCCCACTATTTCCACTTCTATTCAACATAGTGCTGGAAGTCCTGGCTATAGC
>VBSM01002608.1:84648123-84708212 GCA_008086735.1 Cheirogaleus medius
CAGACTCAACATTGTTAAAATGTCTATACTATCCAAACTGATCTACAGATTCAAAGCAATCCCTATTAAAATCCCAATATCATTTTTCACAGATATAGAAAAAAATAATTTTAGCCTTCGTTTGGAACCAGAGAAGACCCCGTATATCAAAAGTAATTCTAGGCAATAAAAACAAAGTGGGAGGTATCAATATGCCAGATTTCAAACTATACTACAAAGCTGTAGTAATTAAATCAGTTTGGCATTGGCACAAAAATAGGAATATTGACCAGTGGAACAGAACTGAGATTCCTGATATAAAATCATCTGATATAGCCATCTAATCTTCGACAAAGCAGACAAAAACATTCACTGAGGAGAATAATCCTTATTCAATAAATGATGCTGGAAAAACTGGATAGCCACTTGTAGAAGGCTGAAGCAGGATTCACACCTTTCACTTCTCACAAAAATCAACTCATGGTAGATAAAAGACTTAAACCTAAGGTATGAAACTATTAGAATTCTAGAGGAAAATGTTGGAAACATTCTCCTAGACATTGGCCTAGGGAAAGAATTTATGAAGAAGATCCCAAAGACAATCACAGCAGCAACAAAAAAAAATAAATGGGACCTGATCAAACTAAACAGCTTCTGCACAACCAAAGAAACAGTCATGAGAGCAAACAGACAAGCTACAGAATGGGAGAAAATTTTCACATCCTACACATCTGATAAGGGGCTGATAACTAGATTCTACTTAGAACTCACGAAAATCAGCAAGAAAAAATCAAACAACACTATCAAAAAGTGGGCAAAGGACATGTACAGAAACTTTTCTAAAGAAGGCAGAATAATGGCTAACAAACATATGAAAAAATGCTCAACATCTCTAATCATCAGGGAAATGCAAATCAAAACTGCAATGAGATATCACTTACCTCCAGTAAGAATTGCCTTTATCAAAAAGTCCCAAAACAATAAATGTTGACATGGATGCGGAGAGATAGGAACTCCCCTACATTGCTGGTGGGACTGCAAACTAGTTCTACCTCTGTGGAAAGCAATATGGAGATACCTTAAAGGGATACAATTGGATCTACCATTTGATCCAGCAATCCCACACCTAGGCATCTATCCTAAAGAACAAAGGACAATCTACAAAAAAGACACTTGCGCTCAAATGTTTATAGCAGCATGATTCACAATTGCAAAGCTGTGGAAACAACCCAAGTGCCCATCAATTCATGAGTGGATTAATAAAATGTGCTATATGCATACCATGGAGTACTATTCATCTCTAATAAACAATGGTGATATAGCACCTCTTGTATTTTCCTGGATAGAGCTGGAACCCATACTACTAAGTGAAGTATCCCAAGAATGGAAAAACAAGCACCGCATATACTCACCAGCAAATTGGTATTAACTGAGCAGCACCTAAGTGGACACATAGAAATTACATTTATTGGGTGTTGGGCAGGTGGGAGGGGGGAGGAGGGATCAGGTAAATACATACATAATGAGTGAGATGTTCACTGTCTGGGGGATGGTCATGCTTGAAGCTCAGACTTGTGGGGGGAGGTGAGGCAAGGGCATTATATGCAACCTGAAAATTTGTGCCCCCATTATATGCTGAAATAAAAAAATTGGTATTTAAAGAAATTAGGTATCTCGTCCTACTGTCATATACACAATTTTCATCTAGTCTCTTTGCTTGACTTTGAAGCTATACTATTAAGAACTATACTAAATTATTTTCATAGCTTCCTTTTCAGTATTTACAGTTCTCTCATAGAAATATCTTTCCCCTAAATCTTGTTTAAACAGAAATCATATCAAAACAGCAGAAACTTATAGACATATAGATATTCATATTCACTTATGAATAATTATATAGAAAAATAAAATAACAGAGGTAGTTTCTTTATTAAAACTAACCATTATGTTGATGACCAAAACTTGACCAATAATTTTTAAGGTAAATGTACTTAGCCATAAATGTTCTATTTTTCTCCTTTGATCTATGATATAGTTGCTATGGAAATGAAACTCTGTTTCTTTACTATATTATATATGTTGAAATAAAAAGTCTTTTTCTTTTTTCTTAGATTATCATCATCTGTGTATATTTAAAAAACTGCACAGTTTATTTGTAGAAGTCTAAAAATGCATTAACTGAAGAAGAGTCATGATAATTACAGATTTCCTATATTCGATGCAACAAAATACAAAATATGTTCATCAGAAAGGAAAAGCAATAGTTGTGTGCATGTGTGTTTATTTTTACCTGTTCAAAGAAATAAGTTCACTGATAAGAATTGATGAGTATCTTCCAGTTTAGTGTGTATCTCCTTTTATCTTTTAGGTTCTGTGAAGCAATACCTAATTTAAAGTTTAATATCTTTCTTCTGTTCCCAAATGCAGCAGATGGCTCAGGCAACTACCTCCTACTATCTAATTCCTTAGTGACATTTATTATTCATCAGAAAGGAAGTGAGAAAACATTATCTTTCCTTCCAATTCCTGGCTTGCTTAATCAAATAGATTAAAGAAAATATCCTGTAGTTAGAAAAATTATTATATTTAAACCCATAAAAGCATTAAAAAGTAAAACCTAGTGACCACCCATTGAGGACACTTGACTAATGTTACACCAGATAGATATTTTGGTGGGAAAATGAAACTAATATGAAACCAATGATAACAGCTTTTGCAATAGGGCTCAATTTTCAGAGATATTTAACTTTGAACAAAAGAAGTCTGGCCTAGGATGAGGAAATTAGCTTTTGCCCATCTCTAATGGCCACCAATCCTTCCATGTATCTAACTAAAGGCCCTACTTGTAGCTTAGGGAAAACAAGTTGAATGCTGAGTCCATTTGCATTTTGAATCTCAGTGTTATTATCATGTGTGTTTTTCAGAGTCAGTGCCAGGGAATGAGGCTATTTCTGTTTTGTGAGTAGGGAAAGACATAAAGAAGTAGTTTGATAAATATATCATTGCACATTTTTCTGATGTAAAGGTAAAAACCCAATTTAAATTGGCTTAAACAATATGGAATTTTGTTGACTTCTGTAATTGCAAAGACAAAAATTGGTCCTGGCTTCTGATACAGTTGAATTTAGTAATTCTAACAATATCATCAGTGCCCACTCATTTTGTATCACTTGGTCCTCATTTCCAGAGATTTTCTCTATTTTCAGGCAGTTTTCTTCTCAAGATAACATGAGGGTGACAGCAATGTGGAGCCTGGGTTGGGCTCTTCTCTGCATCAATGAGTGAGGCCAGGAAGAAAGAGTAACCTGATCAGCTTATGGCCAAGTCACATGCCTATCCTTGAACCAAAGGTGAGAGTTAGCTGCTCCTCAAGCCCATGGACTAGGAGATAGTTATCTGAAGGAAAATGGGTTTCTGCTTTAAGACAAAGGTGAAGGTCTCAAACAAAACAATAGTTCCCACTATGTAGTGAATATTTCTCATGAAGGGAAATGGAAATTTGTTGGGCTGTGTTGTATAGAGGAAAATATTTGAATCCTTATCTATAGATAGGGTGGTAAGCCATGTCATTTTTGAGACTCTCATACTTTCTGTGTTTAGATATGGACTTTCCAAATTGCCATTGAAATCAGAAGACAGGATATTTATGCAATACAAGTGAAAGAGGGAAAGACAGATGCCGTAAAGGCCATATGGAGATAAATAGATAAATATAATATAATATTGACATGAACAATGGGTATTCATTCATTACTCCTAGAATTACAGGTAAGGCCAGAATCTGAAAAAAATATTAATATGTTGACCACTTTCCCCGAACATTTTTCTATTCCCATTATCTTTCTACTACAGAACTTGAGCCATTTAAAAATAATTATATTATCCATCAATCATAGAAAGAGATAGTATGGGCATAGTGGAAAAGGAAATACAATTTAATACCAGAAAAAGTTGGTAAAAATCCTAGGTCTCTAACCTAACTCTGAGATCTTGGTCAAGGGCTCTAGTTGCTCTAGCCTCTAAGAGAAGTAATGATAAATACTCCTTGATCATATGAATGTAGGGAAGGCTTGGAAATATGGGTTAGGATAACTTCTTAAAAATGGCTGACTCTACAGGACCATATTTTTTTTTAAATAGCTCCAATAAAAAGGGATGTTTTATCAGCTATCAAAAGAGATAAGAGCTGAAGAAACCACACTATTAACACAAGACTCCTTTTATTGAGTGCATGTTTTTAAAACAACTGACTGGGTCTTACTGTAATCTTGAGCTAAAAAGCAGACAGGACAGGCCCTCTGTACACAACACTTTGTCTTCATCAGTGTGGTCCAATAACCCATTGATTAATTTCAGCAGCATTTTACCATTTAAATCATCTTAAATCCCTTTTTTTTCTCTCAAATAATGTAAGAATGAACATCAAAAGAAAAACACTTCTCATCTGTAACAAAACCTATATACTATGCAGGAACAGATATTTTGTACAGGAAGTATTAAATACTATATATTACAGAAGTGGAGAGCAATGAAAGGGCATATTTTATGAAATAATGAAATTCAATTCATGAAGTGTTTTTAAGCGAGTTTTTTGTTATAATTTGCATACAATAAAATTCATCGTATTTGAATTTTGACAAAGACATTCCATAGAGTAACCACCACCATGGTCATGACAGAGAAAAGTTTTATCAATGTAAGAAGTTAGCTTGTGCTACTTTGAAGCCAGTACTCCCCTTAACCCAGGCCCATGGCAAATATCAATTTACAATATACTTTCTGATATAATTATTTTGGCTTTACTAAAAACATAAAAATAGAATCATATAGTGTATCTTCTGTTCTGCTTGACTTCTAAATGGCTAAATCAGTTGCTCCATAGCTTCAACTTCAATTGGTACGGTCAATCTTTATATTAGCAATTTTAGTGGGAGGACAGCGGATCCATATCTTCTTTGGTACAGCATATATTAAAAACGTTTCCTCATTTTTTATTGAATTGCTTTTTTATCGAGTTATAAGAGTTCTTTATAAATTCTAGATATATGTATTTAGTCAGACTTATATTTTTAAAATATTTTCTCTCAGTCCGTAACTTCCCATTTCATTTTCTCATCAGTATCTTTAAAAGAGCAAAAAGTTATTAATTTTTATGAAATCCAATGTAACAAAATATTCTCTTAATTTCCAGTGCACCTGCGTCTTATCCATGAAATGCTTGCCCAACTCAATTCCACAAACATTTCTTCATTAGAAAGATTTACAGTATTTTAGAAGGTTTGTAGTATTAGCCCTTACAAATGCCCATTATTTGTGATCACTGATTTTCTGTATTTTCTATATTATTGATTTCTATTCTCATCTTTATTTGTTCTTTTCTTATGCTGACTTGCTTTGATTTACTCTTCTTTCTTTAGTTTCTTAAGATAGAAAGTTACAGATTTAAAATTTATTTTTTAAATATAAAATTTTAATGCTGGTAACCTCCTTTTAAGTACTTACTATATTCATGTTACTAGATACACGCAATATGCATGTATATATCTATATAAAGTTTTCCATTTTGTTCAGTTTGAATTTCAAATTTCTTTTCTACTTATCTTTGAGATTTCTTCTTTAACTCATGGGCTATTTAACAGTATGTTTCTACATTCCAAATATTGGAGAATTTTCCAAGTATCTTTCTGGAATTGATTTCTAATGATTTCATTGTGTGTATAAACACACCTTAGACGATTAATTTCTTTAAATGTATTCAGACTTGTTTTATGGCTCTGAATTTGTTCTATCTCATTTAATATTTCATGTACACTTTAGAAGAATTTGTATTCTGTTGTTGTTGGGTGGAGTGTACTATAAATGTTAATTAGGTCAAATTATTTAAGAGTTTTGTTCAAGTCTTTGATATCTTTTTGACTATTCTATTTAATTGTTCTTTCAATTAATATACCTGTAGATTTTGTCTATTTTCCCTTTTTTTCAAGTTCCATCATGTTGTCTGAAGCAAACATGTTTACAATTGTGAGATTCTCTTACTGAAATCACTCATTTATCATTATGAGTGTTTCTCTTTATCCTTGGATATAGTCTTTGTTTTGAAGTTCAATTTGATTTTTATCATTATAGCCATGACTGTCACTCTTTTAATTATTGTTTGAACAGTATATCCTTTTTCACACTTTTGTTTTTAACCTATGTATGTCTCCATATGTTTAAAGCAAGTTTCTTGTAAGCAACATATAATTTGGCCATGTTTTTTATTCAATCTGACAATATTTAACTTTTAACAATTTTTTATGTATTTATATTAAAATAATTATACATATGCTCTCTTCTAGAGCTGACATTGTATTATTTGTTTTATTTTTGTTTTTTCTATTTTTACTTTTTAATTCTTTCTTGATTCTTTTGAATTTTTTTGGTTTTATATTTTAATGATTACATTTTATTTCTATTGTTAGATTACTTGTATACCTCAACTTTATTTCTAATAGTTGCTCTAAGTTATAAAATACACTTTAACTTTACGGAGTCTACCTTCAAATAAAAATATATTATACAACTTGATCTGTGCTTCAAGAAAACTATAACACAATATTTAGTATTTTTATTTTCCCCTACTATTTTTGTGCTATTATTTTTATACATTGTATTTTTATGCATAGATACATATTTGCCATTTTCAGCATACTTCATTGCTCGGTAAAAATACAAATTTCCACATGGTTTTATTTTATTACTGTCTAAAGAATTCTCTTAACATTTCTTATAGTGTAGTCTGCTAGCATTGAGTTCTTTCAGCTTTATTTGCTGAAAAGGTCATTATTTAGCTTTTTATTTTAAAGGACATTGACACCACATAATGAGTTCTAATTTTATATAGACACACACACACACAAACACACACACACATACCATTTCATTGTCTACTGGCTTGCATATTTTTGAACAAGAAGTCACTATAGATCTTATATCTATTCCTTTGTGCATATTGTGGCCTCTTTTTTCCTCTGGATACTTTATAAGACTTTTGTTTCTTTTTTTCAGAAATTTCTTTATCATGTGTCTTGGCAATTTTTATGTTTATTCTGTATGTCACTCCTCCACTTTTTGAACCCTAATTATTCATATATTATACTTCATCCTCATGTTTTGTCTTAGAGCTCACTGATGCTCAGATTACTTTTTGTCTCACTCTGCTTTATTTTGCATAGTTTGTATTGCTATGTCTTCATGTTAATTGATTATTTTCTGCTATGTCTAATCTGCTGTTAATCACATACAATGTGTTTTCATTTCTGATATTTTATTTTTCATCCATAGATTTTCTGATTGGATTTGTTTTGTAGCTACTATTTCTCTTCTCATCATGGTAATATTTTTCTCTATCTTGTTAAACATATGCAGCATTTTTACAATAGTTGTCATAATGTCTTTATCTTCTAGTACCATTTTTTTATTTTTGGATTTTCTTCTATTATTTCTTTTACTACTTGTGGGTCATATTAATATTTTCCTGCTTCTTTGCATGTCTGGTGGTTTTTATTGGATGCTAGAATTATAACTTTTATGTTGTTGGTTGAGGGATATTTCTGGATTCATTTAAGCAGTGTTTTCTTTTGTCTTAGTATGCAATTAAATTTTTTACAATTATTTTAATTTTTTAAGGCTTTCAGATTAGGGCCAGAGCAGCATTTTTATAGAGATAAATTAGCCTCAAGATTAAGATAATATCCTTTTGAGAATTCTACCTAATATCTTATTTATTGCTACATTTTTACAATCTGATGGAAACATGAACTCTTCTACTCTTCCTAGCTTTCATAAAAAGCACCAGAATTTATTTATTTTGTATACTCCTTTTAGGTAGCTCTTTTGTTGGTCTCAGATAATTTTCTTTCATACATGTAAGGTCAAATTGTTGAGGAGGGCCTTTCATAACTCTTCAGAGATTCTCTCTCTTTTTCTCTTTCTCTTTCTCCTTCTCTTTCTCTCTCTCTCTCATTCTCTTCATATCTCTCTCCTCTTCAGTACTCTGTCCTATAAATTCTAACTTCCTTGGACTCCCTACATTCTAATCTCTGTTTCCTTTACTCAGAAACACTACCTGGCTCTATCTGTTTTTCTCTCTCTAATCTGTAATCTGAAAACTTTCTCCATTCAGTAAATTTCTGCAAAAAATGGAAACATAGTGCTTAATTTGTTTGTTTCCCTTCTCTCAGAGATCATAGTCCTCTGCTTCCACTTTTCCCAGTCTGAAAATGGTTGTCTTATATATTTTGTCCAGTTATGTAGTTGTTTAAACCAGAAAGGTAAAGTCAGTTCTTATACTCTATCCTGGCTACATGGGTATTTTTTTTAGCTTATTGATTTAGGATGGAATATCTACTGTAAAAACAATATATAAAAATTTCAGTGGCTTATATAATAAAAGATAACTTCTTGCTCACATTATATTTCAAGGCAGGGACATTTGGTTGGGTAGTTCTCCAGGCCAGCTGGCCCCCAGGCAGTCTCTCAGGACTCAGGTTCCTTCCACTTTCTGTGCCAGCATGCTCGTCTGATTTTTCTGCCTTCTGTTGGCATGAAGGTGAAAAGAAAAAGCCTGATAACGCCGATGGGCCAAGCTTAAGAGGTGCTGTGTTTCACTACTTTCAGCATTCCTTTGACCAGAATTTAGTCATACAGCCCCATCAAATGGCAAGAGAGACAGGAAATAGAGCCTTGCTGTGTGTGTCTAGAGTATTTCTGTCCAATAGAAATAAAATGTGAGTAACACATGGAATTGTAAATTTTCTAGTCATGTTACAGTAAGTGTTACAGCGGGTGGTCCCGAGGACAAACTGAGCGGCACACGGAGAGTCGGAGAATCAAAGTTTATTTCACCAGCAGGCTCAGAGCGGCCTGGCCACCAAATTCTGAGCACCGTCTACTCGATTTTTCCCACTTTTTTTTAAGTTGGGGTGGTCCAAGGGGTGGGTTATCCGGTGTAGGTTAGTTGATGTATCATGAAATAGGTTTATATGATGTTGATGCACTGAGCAATAGATTTAGTGTTGTGCTGATGCCAGGCAATAGACTACTTGATGGGCCAGGAAACAGGTTAGTATTATGCTGATGTGGGTCTTCTGTGAGAAGAGGGGGGTCTCCCGTGCCTGATGCGCCAAGTAATATATGGGGGTTTCCTTTATCATTAGCTACATTATAATGTAAAAACAAACAGATAAAATTACTCTTAATAATGTATCTTATTTAGACCCACATCCTAATACTTTATCATTTCAACATACATTAAATATAAAAATTATTGATGACATTTTTTACATTCTTTTTTTCATACCAAGACTTCAAAATCTGGTATATATTTAAGGTACTTTAAGGATATTTCAATTCTGACATAAAATTTTAATTAGAAATAATTATTTGTTATTTATATTTCATAAAATTTGCAGTTAAAATTAGGTTTATATATTTAAGTTCTTTTAAACACTTAATATTTTATAATAACTAAATTGAGTATCTTTCAAGTAAGTAAATAAGTTCTTCAGTTACACTAACTACATTCCAAGTGAGCAATAATCACATGTGGCTGGTGGATACTATATTGGACAATGTAAGTTTAAAGAAAGATTTTGGCTTGTTGACCCAATTCAGCCTGCAGTCTGTTTATGTATGTCCTGAGTGCTAAGAATGATTTTTACTTTTCCTAAATATCTGGGAAAAATCAACATAATAATAATATCTTGTGACATATGAACATCATGTAAAATTTGAATTTCACTGTTGGTTTAAATTAGTTTTTTAGAATGCATTTACACCCATTCATTTACACACTACCTATAACTACTTTCACACTGCCACAGCAGAGCTGAGTAATTGTAAGATAGTGTATGGCCCACAAACCTAAAATTCTCTGTGGTTCTTTACAGAAAACCTTCATGAACCACTACTATAAAACAGAAAAAAAATCATTTTATGAAAAAATTGATACTTTTTCATCTTTATAATCATGAATTACATCATGCCCCATGGAGTCCTAAGGGATGTGATATGGAGATTGTTCTGTATTTATGACAAATGCCACTTAACATGTACTGTATGTTGAAGAGCAAAATTAGAAGCTGTTTTAGGGAAATGATCAATATATGTCAGTGGAAAATGGGTTAAAGATAAATTAAATTAAAAAAACCTAAAATACTGAAAAAATGAAAGGGAGATTGTTATAAGTCTTAACACCGAATCCTTATAGTCACGCGGTGACAATGTTAATGAGGTATGACTGCATGCTATCTTGAACACGTATTGTATAGTCCTTCTTTTGAAATTTAAATACAATTAAAGAAGAGAAAAAATTGAAACATATGGCATAGTTATACTGTGTTTTAAGGATCAAAACGAAAAATGAAAATATCCAGAATTTGGAAATTCTACCTACGGTACCAGGTTGACTATTGGCATCTCAGCACCATTCTCATCCCTTCTGTATTATCATTGTATCATGGAGGCTTGAAACCTGGAAAGTGTATTTCCCTGACTTTCTGGCTAGTTGGGCTACTGCTTAGGCTCTGCTTGTAAGATGTACTTATGTGAAATTTAACACATGGGAAGAAAGGAGAAGCCATTGCCATTTTCCTACAACAGGAGCTGGTAGAAATGTGGGCAGAGGGTAGAGGGACAGTTTCCAACAGGTTCTGCGTGAACAACTTCAAATCACCTGATTTGTTGTTGACAGCAATCAAGATTATTGGAACCATCTACACTCAATTCCCTCACCTTCTGATTTCCTGGAAGTGAATAGATTCTCACTGACTATTGCTTTCACAACAATTTCAAATGTTTGGTAAGTGGCAATTTCTGTTTTAAATTTCATCCTGTTAAAAATACTTAGAATAGTTTGTTTTTTTCCAGTCTGAACCTTAACTGGTACATTTCAGCAACATCGATTTTCTCAATGAGTGGAAGTGTATAGAGAATAGATGTCAGTTCATAATACTCATCTATTTATTCTTTATTTTACTAAATAAATATTGGATAATTAAAATATGCCAGAACCCAAACTAGGTTAGGCCTTGTCTGCTCTCAAGGCACTTCAAGTGTATCTAAGTAAAAACAGAACATAACAATACAAGTGATGTCCTTACAGGTTAGAATGGATTCAGCTCCAGAAGAAAGAATATATAGAATGTCCAAAAGAAAACAGAATTTGAAACTTCATTCTGATACTTTACAGTATTTTTGGAATCTGTTTTGTCAGCCAGGACATTGGTCATATTTTTTTCTTTGCTATTCATAAATTTGAACTACATGGCATTGGCATATCCATTTAAATCCTTGGATGAACTCATGATTAAATATTTAGTATTTGCATGTGTTTGTATGTATGGAGAGAGAAAGAGAGAGAGGAGTCAATGAAAAATTGTTATCACAGATCTTGTCTAGCTTGCTGTTGACCCAATGTTTATATCCTATAGTCTAATGAATCACAAAGAAATTATGTTTAGCATTTGGGCGGGCAGTTTTTGTGAAGGACCATCCAATGCAATGCAAGAACTGTGGCATTTCCAGCTTCCATCTTCTAAATGCTCAGAGCTCCTTTAAATCATTGTAACAACTCAAATTGATTTTCAAAACGTTTCAAACTGTTGGCAGAACCACGCCTGAATCAGTATTATAATGTATTACAAACTTGCCTATTTCCAATAGTTTTAGGTATACATCTTTTCTATTTCATTCATGAAAAGCCTTTGTAACATGATTTTTGAAATGTCAATGTATTAGGACTCCAGAAATCCCCTACATACCATCTCTGTGATGCTCTTCTCCAAAGTAAACAATGTTAGTTTGGCATAAATTAATGTTGTATAATTTATTCACTATAATCATTGCCTGACTCCTGGTTGGCAATTCTTTCTCTTCCAATGCTTATAATTCAGTATTTTAAAATTGCATTCTAATCCTAATTAAAACAGCATGTCATTTCTGCCTATACAATCAGGAAATGTTTAGAAATGTAAATTCTTAATGGTAATGAGAGTACAACAAAAAGTGAAATTTCATATATTGATGACAGAAAGATAAATTGCTCCAAAATTTCTGGATGACAAAAATTATGTGTGTCAGCAGAGTTAAAATATGCACTTGTTTTGACAAATTAATTCCATTCTAGGAAACTCTCATATCCTTAAAGGTGTCATATAGACAACGTTAAGATCAAAGGTGCTCAATCCAGTGTCATATACGAGGGCTGTCCAGAAAGTATCCAGCCATTCTTAATAATATGCACCAGCTACAAATGTACTTTATGAAATAATCTTATCATAGATCATATCAAATAAAAACGTTAGGCTAGAAAATTCTATTTTACAATATCACCTCAAAACAGCATTGTACTGGCACAAGAACAGAGACATAGGCCAATGGAATAGGACTGAGAACCCAGATATAAAACCATCCCCATATTGTCGTCTGATCTTTCACAAAGCAGACAAAAACATACACTGGGGGAAAGAATCCCAATTTAATAAGAGGTACTAGGAAAACTGGATAGCCACATGTAGAAGACTGAAACAGGATCTGTACCTCTCACTTCTGACAAAAATCAACTCATGTTAGATAACAGACTTAAACTTAAGGCATGAAACCATAGGAATTCTAGAGGAAATTCTAGAAGAAAATTTTGGAAAAAATCTTCTAGACATCGGCCTAGGCAAAGAATTTATGAAGAAGACCCCAAAAGCAATCAGAGCAACAACAAAAATAAATAAATGGGACCTGATCAAATTAAAGAGTTTCTGCACAGCCAAGGAAACTATCATTAAAGCAAACAGACAACCTACAGAATGGGAGAAAATATTTGCATGCTACACATCGATAAAGGACTGATAACTAGAATCTATATAAAACTCAGGTAATTCAACAAGAAAAAAATCAAACAACCTCATTAAAAATTGGGAAAGGACATGAACAGAACTTTTAAAAAAAAAGACAGACTAATGACCGAAAATCATATGAAAAATTGCTCAACATCTCTAATCATCAGGGAAATGCAAATCAAAACCACAATGAGATATCACTTAACTCCAGTGAGAATGGCTTTTATCAAAAAGTCCCAAAACGATAAATGTTGGTGTGAATGTGGAGAGATAGGAACACTCATACACTGCTGGTGGAACTGCAAACTAGTACAACCTCTATGGAATGTAGTATGGAGATACCTCAAAGAACTAAAAGTAGAACTACCATTTGATCCAGCTATCCTACTACTGAGTATTTACCCATAGGAAAAAAAGACATTCTATAATAAAGTCATCTGCACTCAAATGTTTATAGCAGCACAATTCATGATCACAAAGGTGTGGAAACAACCCAAGTGCCCATCAATACACAAGTGGATTAATAAAATGTGGTATATGTATACCATGGAGTACTACTCAGCCATAAAAACCAGTGGTGAATTAATACCTCTTGTTTTATCCTGGGTGGAGCTGGAGCCCATTCTTCTAAATGAAGTATCACAAGAATGAAAAAACAAGCACCATATGTACTCACTATTAAATTAGTACCAATTAATCTACACTTATGTGCACATATGGAAATAACATTCATTGGGTGTCAGGCAGGTGGGTGGGGAGGAGGGGATGGGTAAATCCACACCTAGTGGGTGCAGTGTGCACTCTCTGGGGCCTGGGCTCACTTGTAGCTCTGACTCGGGCAGTGTAAAGGCAATATATGTAACAAATGTGTTTATACCCCTGTAATATTCTAAAATAAATATATATATATATATTTAGCACCTCAATCATGAGTAAATATATGTATAATAACATTTTTATATAAAAATACATTAAAATATTTGACATTTCTTTTCTACCATCCCACTTGAAGAGGCAAAGAGATATTAGGATATTGTATGTGTTAATCAGCATTTACTGTATTGTATGCATAAAAAACAAACATCACAACAAAGATTTATTTATCACTCATACTACATGAAGATTGAGTGTCATATCCCAAAGACTCCACGATCCTGCTGGTCTTAGATTGTCTCTCTTCAGCTTGGTTTCAGTGTACAGATTGAGTTTAGGTTTCCTCTGAAATGACCCTTTCTTTCTTGAGCTTCCTTTGGTGTAGGGCAAGAACACAAGAGGATAATGTGATTCCAATGTTGCATTCCAATGTGCATTCCAAGAATGCAAGAAGACAGACAAAAACAAAAGTAGGCACTGCTTCTAAAAGCTTTTGCTTGGGCATCACACCCAAGCCGCTCATATTTCATTGGCTAAAACAAGCCACATTCAAAGCCTAAATTCAGGGGTTTCCAAAACTTTGCTCCACGTAGGTAGTGATGGCAAAGGAGAGAAATGGACAAACAATTCTCCACAAATCTGAAAAATATCCACCATAGTGAGGTGGGGTCTTTACATTTGTTTTTGCTTTATTTACTTGTTTACTGCTTCACCTTTTACTGTATTTTTCAAATTTTGCATATTTTGCTTTTAAATATAATTTCAAAATGTTCATATAATACAAAATTTATAATATCCATTATCATCTATAACACCAAAGCCTACATTTGATGATAAACTTCTCACCTCATCTTGTGTAATTTTTCTTTATTTTTTTATTTTTTTGAAAAAAAATCCTTATTTTATCTGTTTACTTTTAGTATGCTTGGCTCTTCTTGTTCTTCATATTTCTTAAATTAATGTACCTTCATTCAGTGAGATAACTTTAAATTATTTGCAAACTCTGAGATAAAATTGAAGATCCAAGTGTAACATGAGCAGTTAGCTTGTCTTTTAACATTCATTTGTACTCGTATAGACAATAACAAGTACAAGATCATTTGTTACCCATGAGAAGATGATAATAGAGAACTGGTAGCTCAAAAATGATGGAAGGTTTCAAATAGAATTCATACAAAATAAAAAAGAGATTCATTAAGAGATGGATGAAAAGATCATCAAGAGAGAATGGAGGTCTAATTTATGCTGCGGGTTGTTGGGATGATAGTGCTGTTACTTTCTGGAGATTACCTATATGGTATACTGTTCCCTAAAATTGCTCTGCATTTGGGGACTTCGGCGGAAAGCTGAAAGAATCAACCAGTGACTCTTTCATTGTGAATTCATTGCTGAGTTATTTTTTTTTTTGGAAAGATATAATTAAACCTTGATATATTTACTAGTTCATATAATTATTTTTTTCCTAATAATTATAGGTTTAACAACAATTTTGTTTATATCTGTTTTGTTTAATGATGCATAGACATTTGGGTCATACAAACATGCTTTTGGATTTTGGATCTATCATTATCAGACATGTTATGACATTTAAGTTACTAATGATCAGGCAATAGAAAGTAATTATCATCAGTAGCATTATTAGTAGGAAATAAATATAGAAAACTCACAATAAGGAAAAGGAGTAAATAGATGGTTTCCAAGAAGAAAGAAAAATGATCTTGTTGGCAAGAATGAGGTAAAAACAAACAAAAAACAAACGAACAAATAAAGGAATTCTTTGGGATTTTAAATACTGTTAGATAAGAGAGAGAAGAATCACTTGATGCCAGGAGTTTTAGAAGAGCTTGGGCAACAGAGTGAGATCCTGTGTCTACAAAAAAGTTGTTTGTTTATTTAAATTATCCTGGTGTGGCGGCATGTACCCGTCATTCTAGCTACTCTGGAGGCTGAGTCAGGACTATCTCTTGTACCTAGGAATTCAAGATTACAGTGAGCTATGATCAGAACAGTGTATTCTAGCCTTGGCAACAGAGTGAGATCCTGTCTCTAAATATAAATATGCGTGTGTGTGTGTACGTAAGTGTGTGAGTGTATATATGTATATGTGTATATATGTGTGTATATATATGTATATGTATGTGTGTGTATATATATATATAATCAAACAAATTGATAAGAGTAGGAGACTGTAAATTTGTGGCTTAAAACTGTTGAGAACCTTCAAAACACCACTGGAAGCAAAATGAATTTAATTTAAGAGTGATATAACTGGACTGTGATTTAAGTTTGGAAGTGGCAAACTAATAACTTATGTTGGAGAAAGACTGTGAAGATACTGTTGGCCAGATGAACTAAGGGACATTCCAAAGAGCCACACAGTGAACAAGTTTACCCAGCAGTGTTCAAAAACGAAACACATTTTCCATTTGGCTTAGATGGATACTTACTGATCTTGGCCAAATCGACCACTTGTCTTTGCTTGGTTTCCATGTTCTTCCAGCAATACTCCAACTAGTAATCCAGATTCCCAGGAACTACAAGCTTGGAGGAGAATTCTGTAGATGAGAGGTAGAATGATTTTTGTCAGTTGGAAGGAACGTCTCTTTTGAAATGAATTCAGTGGTGGTTTGGTTTATATTGTTCTTTCTCTTACGTGCTAAATTATTATGAGTCCACCAACTCAATTTCATGAACACTGAAACACTAAAAAAATGTTTAAAGGTACCAAGATAATACCATCTAATGAGGTTTCTTTTTGAAAAATTGATTAACCTTCAATTGTCACCACCAATGCCATCTTCTGTCTCCCTACAAAATCAGTCATCTCCCACTTTCCTACAATAAACAAATTATAGACAATCTCTATGATCTTAAACTGAGTCAAGTAAGCATAGCATTGAAAATGCATCTTAGTGCTAATTTTTAAATGTCAGAAATACTTCTAATCAAATGTAAGATCCCAGATAATTATTATTCTCTTGATTTCCTTGATGTGATAACATGAAAATTTGGTGGATCATTAATAATCTTTATGAGCACTGTGGCATAGGCCCATAATAACAGCATCTTGAGATTTATTTTTCTTACTACATCACCTGATTATATTTTAACTGAAATTCCATTTGAATATCTCTAAAACAGCATTTGTTCTGAGATCTCAAAATGTCATGTCATATCCTGAGCTGTAAAGAGCTATAATATTAATTTACAACCCCAAACATATGCTACTCACCGGGAAATACAAGAGCCTACCAGTGAGTGTCATGCTCACAATACTAGTGGTTTAATTGTTTGGTCTTGCTATTTTCTTTTTCCTACATGGTTTTAAACATCTGGGGGATATTAAATCATTTGCTCTTTTTTGTGGGCTATGTGGTTTATAGAGGCACAATGCATAAAAAAAAATTAAAAGATAGAATTGGAAATGAGGAAATTTCATCCATAAATGGAAAACTCTATGGTCATTTAATGGAATGAACACATTAATAATTTGTAACTTTCCCACTGCATCTCTAAGTCTTGGCACTGAACGGAAATGCCAAATGCAATGTTTCACGACCTATTTTTTTTCCCCATAAATATTCATTCTTTTTACAGTTGGAGAAAAATATTGTCGTTTATGTGGAACAGAAAAAAATCACTAAAATAAAAACATCTGGTAAAAATAAGCCAGTATGTTAAGATCTAAAGGAAAGCTTTCCTGCTTATTGTATACTGCTTTTTCCTCTTCAAAGGTCAACTTCTTCACAGAACTTCATATATTTATTATATGTTATAGTTTAAGTTAATAATACCTCTACCAAATCATGACTTCCTGTTCATTGTCTTGTGGTACAGTTTTCTTATAACATTAGAGATGTTATAAAAGGCGTAAAAGGGAACATACTGCGTAAGGAAATGGTTGGCACACGAGTCTCTGCTTCTAAGTCACTGCTAGAACTTACCAAATCCATATTTTGACATTCAATGATGTCATATCTCTTTCAAGGTCAATTCAAAATACATATTTCATCTCTGGTTAAAAGCAATTTCATGGAACAGCACCCCACTTCATAAAAGTCAAATACGTATATGGTGGAGAAACTATGGAAAATTCATACACCACAGAGTGGTCCATGGATTTTTGGAAAATAGATTTGAAAATAAAATGATGTAGTTCATCTGCTGTAATTTATTGAGAATTGCTTACAAGACTTGATTTTATATTTTTGTCTTTTAATCCTTACCTATAATTTACAAAGATAATAATATTATTTGCCCCCATTTTATAAGTAGAATTGACTGTATTTTTATTAGATAGAAACAAACAGATACTTAATTAGGCTTCATATGTGTTTGAAAATTATTTCATTAGCAAGTTTTTCTTTTTTGTCCTATTTTTTAAAATTTATTCAAGAGTGGCTACCAGGTTTTTAAAATAAAGCTTTTAAAAATCCAAAGTGGAAAATCATACTTGATAGTTACAAAGATTTTGGACTCTAAAAAATCCACTCCACTCTGAATAAGTTGTCCACCCAAATAAAATAATCCCATCTTCTTGCTAGTGACTTAAAGATATGCATGTCTCATTTTGGCTGAAGAGACAGGAAACACAACTAGTTAATTCTAGAAAATATTTACTTACCAAAATAATGAGACATTAGAAAAAAACTGTCACCTCATGCCTTTGGCCATTATTGTATTAGATGTGATGTCTAGAACTGATGCAGCCATGTAGAGCCATGAGGGTAGCCAGATCTAATCTGGCAGCATGAAAAACCAATTCAGGCATCAAGAATTGTCAGTACAGAGAGAAAGGAAGAACCTGGTTCCTTTATGACATTATGAAGCTTCTAAGTGATCTAAGTTAAAATATGTTCCCCTTGGCTTTTTGTTATATGTGAAAAAGAGTTCCTTTGTTCTTTAAGTTAATTTGAGTTAGAAATGTCTATTGCTTGGAAACCAAGGCATTTTAACTGATACAAAAGTAACTAAATTTTTTAAGCACTAAGGCTCTAAAATGTGCTGAGTACTTTATGAATTTTAATCTAGCTCATTTTCCACACAACTATTGAGGTAGAGGTTATTATTCCTACTTTAATAATGCTAACATAGAAGCTAAAAGAGGTCAAATAACCTAAATCAATTTACACACCTAGAAAGTGATGGGTCTGAATTCAAACCCAGATTTTCTATCATCAGCATCCTACTTTTTGCTGATTGTGAGGGTTCTTTTAACTTATATGGAATTTTTTGCAACAGTTTCTATTGGATTACTAAGAAATACCGTGCAAAATTTTCCTCTCTGCAAATTTCTTTTATCTATAAAAAGCAATAGGCCGGGTGTGATGGGTCATGCCTGTAGTCCCAGCTACACCGGAGGCTGAGGCAAGAGGATCGCTTGAACACAAAAGTTTGAGGTTTCGGTGACCTGTGATGACAACATTGCACTCTGTAGCCTTGCTGATGGAATGAGACCCTGACTGAAAAAAACAAAATATAAAAACCTACAACAATAATAAAATTGAGTTTTATTAGGTAGCCCCATCTTTTTCACAGGAGCTGATCAATTTTATCAATTAAGCCAGATTATATTTAATCTTTACTACACATCTTAGATTATTTCATAGCTGCATCATGTGGGAAGGATAAATGTGACAGACATGGTCCCCTCCTTCAAAGAAAATGCAGAAAAGTATCTGAATTATACATGTGGAAATCAAAATTTTCATTTCCTTAATCACATGTTGGTATTTGTGTCTAATATTGCCTTCTACATTAAATCTTCTGGTTCTCCTTTACGAACCAGTTGTTATCTGCTCTTTTAGTCATATAACTCCTATATACTACTTTTCATACACAAGAAGACACATGGAATTACTCAGATATATTTCATTTAGCCCACATAATCATTTCTCAGAGTTGTTAAGTGTCGAAATAGCATCTTGTTCATGTTGTTGTCCTTCAGAGTACCTAACATTTATTCATTTAAAAGTATTTATTGAGTGTCTAAATTGTGCCAGGTACTATGGTAAGACTTGGAATACAGATATGAATATGTAGTGTCTGGGCCCATAATCGACATTTGGGAAATCTTGTTGAATTTAATTCAATTTACCCCACAATAATGCAGAAGTGAGCCTTTACCGATCATCAAAAGAATTAGGTTCATATAAAACATAAGGTTAATGACTAATAATGGAGTTAAAATTTAAGGTTAAATGCAAAGATGGTACACTGCATTATGTAATTTCCTCACATAATGAAGATGGGTCATTAAGGATTCAGTGCTTTCAAGCCTGCTTAACCCAAACAACGATGAAAAAGAATCTAAACATGATTTCCCAGCTTTCAGATGGATGAGGTTAAATTGGGCAAGACAGCAAATAATGAGGGATAATAATGAAGAACTCAAATCATTCAGTACATTAACGAAGCTGATGTGCAGTTAATACCAAAAAGGATGTATGGCTGTGCTGCGTGAGAAGCAGAAATTGCTTCTGAAAGGGGCAATGGAGACACATCCACACCATGTTTCATGTTCAGACAAAGTCGTTTCTTCCACATTCAGCTCACATGTCATCTCTTTTATTCCTCGTTTCTTTGTCCCACAAGGTATATTCTCTACCTTTTCACAGTGTTCAGTCTATACTTTGTGATGCTTCTCCTGTTGCCCATGGGATGAACTGTTAACTCTCTAAGATGAATTCAACACACGTCCATAGAGTCCCGTCTGGTCTAGGAACAATATATGCTATCTCACCTTGACCCTCACACCAATTCTGTGATATGGGGCCAAGGGACAAGAGGAGAAGTAGAGTCTCAATGCCTTAATTAAATTTCCTGAGGTCACACATGAAATGAAGAGCCAAGCTGGGCTTCAGACTTAGGTATGTCTGACTTACAAATTTGCCCATGGCCATACCTCCCTGAATGTGCACAATCTCATCTGATCTCGGAAGCTAGCAGGGTTAGGTCTGGTTAGCATTTGGATGGGAGAAATTATTATGTTTCCTGCAATCTTAAACTCTCTTCTCAGAGTAAGGTTGTTATTTAGATAGATTTTTCATATATTGGGTGCTTCATTGTATTGTTTCATTCAATGAATAAAATGTTATTAATAATAAATAGGATAAATAATTAATAAAGCATTTCTATAATGAATTTAACTTTATATCCTCAACGAAAGTATTAGTGGAAACTATGCATCGATTCAGAATGCAATCCCAGGTGATGGACACTTTTTGTTAGCTGCGGGTCATCCCTTCTATCAGAAAGAAGACATACAAAAATTTTCCAAGACCTTTCTAATTATCTATGGATTATATTATACTACATAGTCTTTCCAGTTTCACTTGCCTGGCACTGAAAAATATACTTGTTTTTCATTTAACTGCATCTAAATGAGAAAAATCAACTAACTAAAATATGTCCCTGATGTTTATTTAGTTTTGTTTGTGTTTTGTATTGGTTTTCTCTAAGAGAAAGAGGCTAATGGCATCTCAATATGCTGCTATTGAGAGTTAGTTTGTAAAGGTAACTTGCTGAATACATACATATAATCATTTAAATTGCTGTCTCTGTCTTAATCTATCTAACTTTTGTCAAAAAGACAAGGTTACATAAAATGTTTATGTTAGGTATGTTAAGCACACTTTATCTTATTTGCCCAATATTTTTAGTTATTGGGGAAGAGAAAGACTATGCAATCAAAATTGCTATCAAAATCAAAGAAACAGTGAGACATTTTATAAAGAAAAAAGTCACATAAAATGTCAGCTTTTACATTTTTTAATTTAGACTTCCAAGTATTTTAAGATTGTCGAATATGTAGGTGTGTATATATATTTACATACAACACACACAGGTGTTTTTATTTTTACAGACCTGATGCTTGTTTAGTTCACACAAAATGAGCTAAACTTTGCTTGACATGACCAAGATTTGTTATAAGGAATTCCACTGTTGAGAGACTGAATTTTTTCAGCTATATCTTCACTAATTGTTTATCTGCTGGGAGTGTTTTTGGCTTCCAGTAACAGAAAAATCCAAGAAATAGTAGTCTAAACCAATGGGGTTATATTCTTCCCATGTAGCCAGGTGTCTGGAGGTAATGATTTCTGGTGTTGCTTCAGCCTTTCAGTGAAACCACCAGGGTCTCAGACTCCTAATTTGTCGGCTTTCCTACTCTTAATATGTTGGGGTTTGTCTTCAGATCTCCGCTGGTGCCCAGTTCCGTGTATCATGTCCTCACTCAAGACGAGAAGAGATGGGAAAGGAGTGGCAGCTGCCGCACCTTCCTTTATATCATAATAATATTAGGAAACCAAAACCTCTCTCCAAAACCTCAGTATGATACCCCTTATACCACAGCCAGAAGTGAATTGCATAGCACTTTTAACCACTTGTTCAGCTGGCCACACCAAACAAAATTGGGGTGCATAAGTTAGAAGGAAATGGATGAAGTATATTAATAAGCAACTAAAAAATTGCCATAAATTAAATGGCATTTCCTGTTTAGGAAGGTTAAAGGAGTAGAGAGGATAAAGGGTCAACTGGGATCATAAAGTGTTTTAGGAGAGGAAATGATTTTGTCATGTCCTAGTCTGTGGCAATGAATGCTAGAGCAAAAGAGAGCCCATGTCAGGCTATAAGGAGAGCATAGAGATTAGTGTAAAAGACTGTATGAAAATTTGGCTACCTCATTTTATATATTTGTAACTTGTTGGCCAGGCATGGTGGCTCACACCTGTAATTCTAGCACTCTGGGGGCCCGAGGCAGGAGGATTGTCTGAGCTAAGAAGTTCAAGACCAGCCTGAGCAAGAGCGAGACTCCATCTCTACTAAAAAAATAGAAAGAAATTAGCTGGACAACAATATATATATATATATATAAAAAATTAGCCAGGCATGGTGGTGCATGCCTGTAGTCCCAGCTACTCTGGAGGCTGAGGCAGGAGGATCGCTTGAGCCCAGGAGTTTGAGGTTGCTGTGAGCTAGGCTGACACCATGGCACTCTAGCCCAGGCAACAAAATGAGACTCTGTCTCACAAAAAAAAAAAAAAAAAAAAAAGAAAGAAAGAAAAAGAAAAAGAAAAAAACCACATGTATTTGTAAGTTTTTTATTTCAATAGGTAATGCCTTAAACCATAAGTCAGCAAATTCTAATTCTTTGTGTGTGTGTGTGTGTGTGTGTGTAAGGCTAGATGGCAACTATTTTAGGCTTTGAGGGCTACATGGCTTCTATTGCAATAACTGAACTCTGCCATTAGAGTACAAAATCAGCCACTGATAATATATAAAGAAATGGCTGTGGTTGAGTTCCAGTAAGACTATTTAAATAAGGGTAACAAAATAAAACAAAAATAGCAATTTGGCCATAGTTTGCAGAACCCCCCTGAGACTGAAAAAACAATATACTATGAGAGAAAAATAGAATAATAAATTAATAAGAGGAAAGAGAAAAGGATATTTTTATCAATAAAATTAAATTGGGGGAAGTTATAGAGTGCTTAAATTTGAAGAGTCAAGGCCAACAGGGCAAGAAAAGATCTTGAGGATCTCATTGTCTGTTTAGGGTAAGCATGCCAATGAAGAGTACACACAAATGTCCTGGACTTGAGATGCCAGAAATATTAATGATGACAACCTTACATATATAGTGCTACCTTGGGGACTCTACTCCAAACAGGGAAACTTCCTTGATCAGTAAATAAAACCCTCTCTCTCTTGTATTACCTAGTTTCTTCTCAGCACTTAATACTATCCAATATTATGTTACAAGCTTACTTGTTAATTTATTTATTATCAGTATTCCTCACCCTTACTAAAAAAATAAGTCCATGGATTGTTGAGGACTTGCAATATGATTATGTAGTTTAAGAATTAACCTAAGGAGAAGGAGTACGTACCCAGCCCAGAGCGGTGTGAGAGTCATACGTTCTGGCTTAGGTTCACCTAACAAACAGGGTTGCTGCTTGAAGGCAAAACAGAGTTTGAGCTTCTGCACATAAGCAAATGTTTCCCAGCCCCACAGCCCTAGGGGTCTGGAGGGCACTTGATACACATCTTGCCCTTATGGGTACTGCCTGAGCTCATGGAATGGCTGTAGTCAAGGACGGGTAAGATTCCTCGAGGAGGAACAACCTAAGACAGGCACAACCGCAGGGGGCCAGGCTGAAAGGGATGGGAACAGAAAGTTTCCCTTTGTGGCTGCATTGCTTATCTGTGCTTATCTCAAACTCTGGCTTATGGCTGTCGCCTTAAGCAACTGCATTAAGACCCTGAGTCATGGGACATCTGTGTCCTTAGGCTACGTGTTCCAGAATCTATGGCCATTGTTGCAATGCCTGGGTGGTCACGTATAAGGAAGTAACTTTAATTTTTAGGGTATAAAAATAAAATGACTGGTGTGTTCAGTGCTGCAGTCTTGTACCATCTTTGTGTGTGTCCGTGTCTTTCTTTGTGTGTTTCTTTGTGTTTTGTGTTCATCCCCCGTCCTGCAAACGGGCCACGACAATGGGTTCTGAGACTTCAGCTCATTTTATTTAAATTTTATTGGTTGATTGTGAAATCCTTAGTTCTTAGAATAGTACATGATGCCTAGCTGGTGCTGAATAAGTATTTTTTTAAATAAATGAATGAGTAATGAATTAATAAATGATGGTCTAGATACTTTGCTGACACTTAAGTTTTGTCCAAGGCCTTGCTTTCAAGTGTTTCCACTGACATAGATGTTCATGTTTGATGTTCTGGAAATCTCATACATTTATGGTGACTTTTATCTTTCAGTCAAATTTTAAAACTACGAAATGAAAAGGCTATGTACGTATATGGGAGAATCCTACAACTGATCTCCCCTAGATATGGAGTGAAGACCGTGTGTATTGAATTAATACTCTGTGCAAATTATTCTGCTCCTTGTCCTGGAGCTATTTTGAATGACAACCTCTGGTTCCACAAGAACCAACAGAACTCACTTTCAACAAATGCAACTGGAATTGAACTGGTCAAAATCTGTATGTCACTCCTCCATCCAGTCACCAAATGTTGCTTTCCTCTCTTGGCTGTACTTTTATGGTAATATTTTGGGATTATGACATTTTTTGTAGTAATAGAAAAGGTAGGATACAGAATAAAATATTCTACCGAGCAGCTGGGCTGTTCGGGGAAGATTTTTTAAAGTTTCTCAAATTTGTATTTCTTATGAGAAATACATTGAATTACCATTTGCCTGTTTCTCTCAAGAAAGAGGCATAAATTAAAATTATTTCTGACTACTTATGTTATGGATATTTAGATTCCAGAAAAGAACAGGCTTTAGTCAATCACTTTCATGCCCTTGTGCTTTTGTTCATGTCGAGCCATTTGGTCACCAATTTTGCAAAGTCGTATCATAGTTTTTAAAAGTCTAGGATAAAATAATAACCTATTTTTCAGTGGCTCTTAAATAATAACCTTTTCAATGAGTGTTCACCTACTTCTGCCTGTATGCTGGATATCTTGCATTCTTTCACTGAAATGTTCAATATGCTCACAAAGTATGCATTTCTACTTCACATACAAAAACACTGAGACTCAGAAAGATTAAATAATTTTTTCACCATCCACCTAATTTTGAAGTAGAAATGTAGGTATCATTTTTACAAAGTCCTCCTCCTCATTCCCCACACAGAACTGAATTGCAAAGTTCTAGCAAGTTAATCTCTTTAATATTTCTCAAATTCATCCATTTTTCTCATTCCCATAGCTATTGTATTAATTTAGTCCACTGTCATTTGTCACCTGGGTTACTGACCCATTGTCTGACTTGCTTTTCTTAACTCTGGTATTCTTACCACACAATGCATAATACTGCTACTACAATACATTTTCTGAAATGAAAATGGATATTTCAACTCTGTATCATACGGAAAGAAAAATCATTCTTACTCTTTTTCATTCTTATTCTTGATCATTGTTCAAGTCATTCTTTCCTCTTTTGAGGGAAGTAGGTGGTTGACACAGATACTCTTACTCTGTCTCAAATCTCAAACATCACACAACTACTGCAAAACCTACAAGAATTACAATATCACTGGCAAACTCAGGAAGGTGTTCCAAAGGAGACAAATGTAAAGAAAGGACATATAGTTCAGAAAATTAGAGTACAGCAAACATCAGAGACCACTTCCCATGACTAAAATGAATTAGCTGCAACAAACCAAAACACACAGATAATACCCACCAACATGTGGCTCTTCCATTATAAGCAAGCCATTTATTTGTGAAGAAGATATGATGATGAGAAGGGATTTCTGTGATTAGTCTTTGAAGGCAAGATATCATTATAGAAGTTGTGTTCATTGCCAGAGGTAGTCTTTCGGATATCTCTGAACAATGCAAGAACTTATCACATTTATAAAAATCCTAGACTCTTACATTTCAGTGAGAAAAAATAACATTATCTTTCAGAGTTTAAGAGTGTCAACTATGTAGCCAAACTGTCTGTGTGTTTTAGGCTTCATGCTCACACTAATTGGCTATGAGACTTTGGCCACATTATTCTGCATTATTCTCTGTGATTCAAGTTTCTTCAACTGTAAAATGAAGATATTAATATTACCTAGGAAGAAAGGGAATTATGAAAGTTACATGAGCTAGTATGTGTGTGTGTGTGTTGCCAAGGACACTACCTGGCATATATTTGGATATAATATTATTATTTTATGTTGCACTCTATACATACATTTACTTTTCTCAAAGAATGAGAGAAAAAACAAAAGCTCTCACCATAGCTTATTATAACTTGGAAGAAACTTTAGTGCCACTAAGATTAGAGACCTGAGAGGTGCTATTGTTAAAGTACTCATTCCTATTAAGGAGATAAATTTAAACATTGAATGTAGGCAGTTCTAGTCTTGGTTTGGTGTTCTTTGAAATGTCAACGATGTTCAACATTTTTCTGGAGAGTAAGTGGGGAGAAAGCTCCATTATCTCTGAGGGAAAGCCAAAGAAACTTATAAATCAAATGATTGACACAATAAGACATAGCAAAGAGACTCAGATTAGAATTGTAACCCAAGACCCCTCTTCTGAAAATTGTTTTCCTGCCTACAAAGTGATGAACTATGACTTTTGAGAGTAGTATACAAAAATATATATCTTCCAAAGTTCAAAATAAGTCATACCCTTAATTTCAGATTTATGACCAGCAAATACAAATTCATACCACATTATCATTAAAATCACAATACTTTACTCTGTTAAAATGGTCTAAATATAAAAGACTAAAGACATCTTGCATAACTTTTTCATTATTCTTGGAAGACTGCACTTCTAGTTCAGCATATCAATATCTAACTCAGTCAAAACCAATATTTTGGAAAGAAAGAAAAAAAATCTACTGTTACCTACTATTAGGTTATTACATAAAGCAGAGCCATTTCCCTTACAAAAGCTATGTATCCAGAAAAATATGAAGCATTTGAAATGTATAAACAAAGAAAAAAAAATATATATATATATATAAGTCTGCAAAACTTCAAAGGAAGAATGTGATTGAGAGAGAAAAGGAAACAGCTTACAATTTGGCTCAAAATCCTTACTTTCTTTTGGTATCTGAAGCATCTGAGACCTAATAGAAAATCTTCCATTTCTAGAGGATAAGAAAATAAAAGTTTAGGATATTTCTTTGTATCATTAGCATTTTGTAGTAAATTCTATAGATGGGTCTAAGGCATTCCAAAGCGTTTGTGAAAAGATTTTCTGGATAGTTTGGGGGCTTCAAAACTAAAGAAAATCTAGCTCTGAAGATGAAAGGTTGTTGGAGACTATTTTTTCCACTGCAACCCACAAATCACTTTGAGATGCCCCTCACAAGTCGAGGTGCATGTGACCTGTCTCTTTCAGAATGTAAACTGCAATGCGTAGACCAGCCAATATTGTTAGCGTGTCTGATTGCCTGTCGCTGTCAATCTTGGTGGGCAACAGAGAAATCACTGTTAACGACTTCAGGGTTTGCATGTCCCGTGCTTACTTATTACTGGAAAGAATAAAATATAATGAACCTGATATGGACAAGGAATGCAAAGAATAAAATATTTCTTTCAGACTGTCGGCAAGCAATGGAACAAATGAGATTTATGGCAGAATTGGATCTGTGATTTATAGTTTTCTTGTTCTTCATTTAAAAGAGGAAATTAAAACCACACTTGCATATGATTCAATCTTTGATCACTAGAGAATAGCTGCTGCAAATTAATTATTATAAACTCTATTACCCTGTTCACCCCAGGTGCTGCATCCATAGTACCTTCCAACTGTTATCCCAGGGGAAAAGGTGTCTTTAAAAAAAAAAAATTCTGCAGGAAAAGTAGCCAGAATTTGGTGTTCCACTGAGCAGTCATTTATTATTTAAGAAACTAATTGAATAATCTCATAGAAAGAACAAAGTCAAAAGAAATACCCATATTAAATTGTTAGCAGCTCACCAGAGATTGTGGGTGTTTATTCTCTTTTCATCGTCTATAAGCCTAGAATCAAATGCTTAAACTAATGCATAAAAATTTCCAGATCTTCAGCTCTGACAGTTCCCACTTAATTCTATAAGTAAATGTGGAAAATATTTATTTCATAAAGAAAATATTTTTTTCTTTTAGTTTCCATTGAAGGCAATAAAACAAATTGGTTGATGAAAATATTTCCAGACAAAAACAGAATATATCAAGGAATCTTCAGAAAGGCCCTAAAATATTCCAAAGAAAGAATCTATTTAAAAAATGCTTAAATAAATATTTCACTACAAATTAAATAAAACACATGCACTTAATTATGCAATTAATCATAAGAAATCAACACCCTTTTAAAAGAATATTTAGAAAACTACAGATAGAATAAAATTTAAATTATAAAAGAAGAAATATTCTACGAAGGGTTAATTATACATCATGCCTAAGGAATGTCAAAATCTGAGGTGTCATATATTTGAAACTGTGAGCTGTAAGTGACTGTAGAGAAGTTGAATATGATTAGGGACCTTAATGATATAACAACACAGGACTGATTACTTTAACAGACTAGGCTGAATCTTAAGATATTTTTCCAATTGGAATATTTATGCTTTAATTTTCTCTGATTCGGTCTATACGTGGCCATGTTTATAGGTAGAAAAAGAGGAACAAATCTGTGAAGCACTTGAATAATAGTGAAGAATTATGATTCTGCTGATTGCACATGATAGAAACTTATGATAGTGTGATAGAATAAGAACTATGTATTCGTTTGGTCACTGTCCTTGGCATATAGTTCCTAAAACCCTTGTAACTTGGTAAGTGATAAAAGCAGTAGGGACATCTTTTATTGTAATATTTTGGTTTTGTTCTTAGCTTCTGAAATAGCTGGAGACACATAGGTGATAGGAGCATCTTTTGTTATTCATAACAAGCCTTTTTCAACCACATCTGAGTTTATGTTAATGAGGGGACATTTGGAAAGCCCTTAGATAGCCACAGTATAGAGGCTGGTTGCCAGGTGAAACAACCATGACATTAGAGGGTTGGAAAGTTCCATAAAACCCAAAGGGCAGGGGTTCCTAGAGTTTTTAGGTTGATGAAGAAGACTGCATCTACATGCCAGGAGGGTGATGCACCCCAAAACTCTGTGTGGACAGAAACTCCTGTGCTTATGACCTTTCCAAACCTCACCCTATGTATCTGGCTGTTCACTTGTAGCCTTTAATATATCCTTGGCAAAAAATCAGTAATATAATAGTAAGTACCACTCTTTTCCTGAGCTCTGTGAGTCATTTCTAGCAAATTACAGAAACTGAGGAGAGGGTTATGAGAACCTCATATTTGTAGCCAAGTGAGACAGAACTTGTGGGTAACCTGAGGACCCACTACTTGTGATGGGCATGTGAACTGGGAGAGATTCTTGTGAGATTGAGTCCTTAACCTGTGGGGTCTGCCCTAACTCCCAGCAGTTAGTATCAAAATTGTGTTACATTGCAGGACACTCAGTCAGTGTCTACTGAGAATTGGAGAATTGGTTTGTGTGAGAAAAACACCTGCAATCTGATGTCAGAGCTGAAGTATTGAAAGTAGTTATAGAGTAGAGAGAAAACCATTTTCCATTCAAAAATTAACTCAGAGTAGCTTAAACAAAACCAGAAAATATTTTCTCTCAAGTTTTTTTCAGACAAAAATGAACTTTATAGTTCTTAGGAAAAATGTGCATCCCTCTCTTGGAAGTTCCAGCAAAATGCTAGGAATTGTTGAAATTGACCTAGTTTGACTATTATCCCATCCCTGGATTAGTTCTTGTTAGTTAGAATGGAATAAAATGACCAACCAACCTGAATCCTGTGCCTGCCCCCACTCAAATGCCAGAAACTGCAAATATGGCATAGGTGGTCTACAAAAAAAATCAGAATGTAATCTCCAAAGAACATGGAAGCAATGCTGGAGAGGAAGAAAACAACAGATGTTCACTACAAGCAAATTAAGAAATTTTCCCAAAGTATGTTACTTTTACATCTACTGCCAGTTGAACTGCACAAGATATAGACAAGGCCTGCCAGGAAAGAAGATAAAATCACTAATTTTTATTATATGTTAATTAATTTATGCCTTTTAAAATACAGTTTAGTGTTACTATTCATTTGTTATGGGTGTATATGTTTTTAGGGGTTTATTTTACACATTTTGTGGAATTTGTAAAAAGAATAGAAGTTTTCTTCATAAAATTGTAATATTTTAATAAAGTATTTTTAATGCACACTTGTCACACTTAAAATATAATAAGGAATATAGAATAAAAATGAATTACCCATAGCTCTACTACCCAAAACACTTTGCCGTCTATTTTTTACTCTGTTATTTTTTATTCCAAATTTGTGGTTATTTAATTTTTTATATATTTAAATTTTTATTTGATGCTATTTGTATGTTTAACCTATATTCTGTATTTAATATTACAGTACAAATATCTGCTTGTTATTGTAAGCTCTTCACGGGAAGAATTTTAATGGATAGATAAAATCCTATCCACAATATATCCTAACTTCCATATTTGAAAATTGATTTTGTTCCAATGTTTTATGGTTATAAATAATACTGTTAGAAATATCTTCTCACCAAAGCTTTGTTTTCTGAATTTCAGATTATTTCCTTAAGAAAATTTTCTTGAAATTGGATGCCAGGGTAAAAAGTTATGGATGTGTGGTAATTGGGTAATTGGCCTTTGCTTCTTAATTTGTTTTTCATTGATTTGATGGTTCTTTAAAAATATATGTAAAATATTAACTTTAAAAATATTGGAACATTGAACTCAGTATTCATTTAACAAATAATTTTGGAACACCTTTTGGGTGTCATGGAGCACATTGAAGGTGTTATCTAATCCAGCCTTAGGGAGAAAGAGAAGACTTCTAAAAAGAAATGATGTGTAAACTGGGATCTGAAGTATGAATAGGAATCAAGGGGAGAATTAAGTATAAAAGGAGAATGTATAAGGTAACAAGTGCTTCTCACCCAGAAGAAATAAAATGAGAAGATGCATGGTATGCTTGGAAAATCACATGCATTTTAGTATTGCTGGAGACAGGAGACTGGGAGGGATGATAGTGACAGATTTCAAAAGAAAATCTGTAGGCACAGAGGGGAACCATGAGAGATCCAACAGAGCTAGATGCCTTCCTGGCCCTGCTCTCTGCTACATCACACTACATAATCTCTCAGGTTTTTGTCTCAGTTTGGTGAACTTCCCTATCTGATATAAATTCTGAAAAGTAGTATTTTTTAGCACAAAGGAAAGGCTAGAAAGGAAAGAGTGGTGTAGTCTTTGATCAATATTGTTCAGTGTCTGATTTAGGAATATGGGTAGGGAAACACCTTTGACCTAAAACCTCTTGCTTCTCTAATCACAGTGAAAATAGTGTTCAAGAATTTGCTTTAGTACAGGATTTTGAAAGACTAGCTCACCTTTCGGTTGACATAGATTAAGAAGCATATGTGTTTTTTCTAGAAAGCACAAAAGAATTGGGTGTATACAATGGACTTCCTTGTACCCTTTGCCCATTTCAGATTTCAGGTCTCAAAGAGACTTATTCCATCTATTGGAAAAATACATTATTAGCGAATAATTTCTACATGAAGAAATTGAGTTCTATCAACTCTGCTTACCTTTTAGTTTTACCTTTCTCTGGGGTTGGATCATTCTGGCCTCACTTTGAGATGGTAGTCTGCAAGCTGCCCATCAAAAGCAGTGATACAAGTAGATACACATGCATGAATATAACCGGTGCATCTGTTGCTACCAACTTACCCATAAGAAAGCCTAGGCCATGTTTTTAAGGAACTCTTAGTTAAAAATTTGTAAAAGCAAAATACTGGTTGAGGGAATGGGGAATAAATGGTTTGCCATAGATCCGGGGCCTTTTCCTGCTTTTGTCTACAACTTATTAGAGACCTTAATTGAACCACTTTCCTGTCACAATCTCCCATCTGTGAAATAAAGATAATTATTGCTGCCCTTTTCTTTGCCCTTTTATAACTTCGCAGGGGTGTTCAGAGATGTTATGAAGATTAATAAGCCAAATGCTTATAGAGTGCTTTAAGCTCCCCACAAGGGAGAGAATAACAAATTAAAATCCATTGCTCTGAAAGCAGGAGAAGCTAGAGACCAGAGGCCAGAAACTTGACAGTCCCCAGCTCTGGCATTTTTGTGAGTGCTAGGAGGGGACCTTTCTTTCCGTGTTCATCAGTATCAGACGTGGCCCATACAGTATGGGTCATTGGCCTCATACTCCAACATGTCCTTACTGGTTTAACTTCAGTCCTTAATCTAAATGTCCAGACCTTGAATTATTTATAGTATTTTATATTTTTGAAGGAGGGAGCAGGTGTGATACACTATATAATGGTCCCTCAAATAGATCCATATCCTAATCCCTAAAACCTGTAAATATGTTTCCTTAGAGGGCAAAAAGACCCTTGTGGATGTGATTAAGTTAAAGATACTGAGATGAGGAGAGTATGCTGGATTACACAGGTAGTCCCAATATAATTGAAGGGCACCTATAAGAGGGATGAGGTTAGTATCAGGTGATGTGATGATGGAAATAGTTTGAGTGATACAGGGAAGGGGCATTGGGCCAAGGACTGCAGACATCCTCTAGAAGCTGAAAAAGGCAAGGAAACAGATTCTCTCCTGAAACTTTCAGAAATGAAAACAGCATTAAAAATACCTGATTTTTGATCTCTGACTTCCAGAACTGTAAGGAGGGAAAGGTATGTTGTTTTAAGCCACTGAGGTTGTGGTAATTTGTTATAGCAGTAATAGGAAATTAAAGCTGTAGACATGGGGTAGTAGGCTGAATGGTGGCCTTCATAAAGATGTGCCCATATCCTAATATCCAGAACCTGTAAATGTGACTCTATTTGGTAAAGGGGAATTTACAGATATAATTAAGTTAAGGATCTGGAGATGAGATCATGCTGGATTTCCCAGGTGGGTCCTAAATCCAATGATAAATGTCTTTATAAAAGATAGAAAAAGAGAAGACACAAAAAAGAGGAGAAGGCCACCTGAATATGGTGGCAGGGATATATGGACAGGCCAAGGAATGCCTGGAGCCCCCCAAAACTGGAAACATCAAGGAAGTATTTTCCCCTACAGCTTTGGTAAGTTGCACAGCCCCCTGCCTCCAGAACTATAAGAGAGAATAATTTTATGTTTTTGTAAACACTGGGAATGTATATGCCTATACACACATAAATGTATTATATATATATGTTTATATGTATGCATGACCACTTCAAGGAAACAGGTATGCAGGTATGGGTGGTCTTTGATTAATACATGAAGAAAAAAGACAGACTCAGCTCCACCTGTCCCTTTTTAGAAGGGACCTCTACTTATATATTACTTCCCTGAATTGTGTCATATAACTACCATCTGCTGTGCATTTGAATGAAGTGAGAATGATTTTAATAAAGAACCTTGGTGAATGAATATTGCTTGGGTAACTAGCAGTATCTAAGATACTTTCCCCTTAGACAATACTATTTTGAGAGTACTTGTTACCCACTAGATGAGGAGTATACACCATTAACCTGCCTAAGTGTCAATGTTACATGTATAAAATGGGGGAGAGAAATAGATTTCAACCATCCATAGAGAAATAGCTAAGCTGACCTATTACTTGTACACTGCAAAATATTGAAAAAATAAATTGAATTTTTATGATTATGGGAATTCAAGTTGAGCTAGCATTGGAAAAGTTTGATTGCTAGAAAAATAGTGTTTTTATATCAATAATAATTTCCAAATTTTTATACCAAATGCATGATTAATAGACACCCACCATGACCAGTAAACTGCCTCTTTATTGGCCTAGTCCAGGAATGAACAAAGTCTGAGAATAGAATGAAGTAGCATTACGGAAATGTGTTCACAAAAACCCAATGTCCTTCTCACAACCCCAGTATACAGATAGTCCTTATTTCCCGGCCTTCTTTGCAGTGATGTGTGTCCACCTTCCTGAACAGAAATGATGGATGCCAATCCCAAGCCTGATCCTTGAAATATTCTACATGATCCTTCATGCTCTCTCTTTCATTATTCACAGCCTGAATAGAAAAAATAGAAAGTAAAGGCAGCAGAGTCACAGGATAAAAGAGCTTAGGTTCCTGAAGACTACATTAAACAAAGCTTTTGATGACCGATATCACACTGCAATGTCACAAAGAAACAAACTGTTATTGCACAAGAAATTATTTGCGATTTGGGAGTTGTTTGCCTTAGCTGTTGATTTAGCCTGACCAACACAAATGGGTGCACCAGTGCCGAGGCAGTGAGAGCCCCCCAGGGTGCAGGAAAAGGAGAGATGGTACATTATATGTAAAGAAATTTAAAACAAAAATAATAAAAGAAAACTTACTAAAATTCAGTCTGCATTACCACTGCACATTTGCAAATGTAAACGATATCAATGATAAAATTGTTCTTCCCATGCAGAAGAAGGGGGCTGTGCATGCATGAGGGTGTGGACGACAGAAGGCAAGGGGACCACTCTGCTCCCACCCCACCCCTGCTTGTACAGGGATGTTACTGGGGGAAAACGAAACAAAACAAAGAAACAAGCAAACGAAACAACACAATACTCGGTTTGGGGATAGAGCTATGGCTTCCTGTTTCCACCCTGTCACTTAGTAAATGAGGTCCTCTGGTCCTTCCACCTGGAAGTGAATTTTACACTTAATTCACTGAGGTTTCTGAGGATTAGATGAGGCAACACCTGTGAAACACTCAATAAATTTCATAAATATCATATAAATAAATGCTAGAATTATTATTATTTATTTTTTAAATTATTTTTATATTCCCAGGTATGCAGGATATTCTTTATCTCATGTATAATTGGCTTTTCTTTAAAAAGAAATCATTATTTCTTTTCCATATATGTATACATATATAAATACATAGAAACAGACATATGAGAAGGACCGAAACTGCTTCTTACAGATAAATATTGACTTCTTGAAGTACCATATTATTGGAGGAGAGTATCTTTTTACATTCCTTTTAATTGTGACTAGAAGAAGACTAAGTATTTCTACCACTTACATGTCTTTTTGTTACCTTTCTCTTTTGTATCCATTCTGCAGAGAATATTCACTAAGCATCTGCTGTACTAGATCCTGGCTTCTTGATAGATAAGGCACCATCCCAACTGCACCAGGATTTAGAGTACACAGGTCTAGAGGCATCGACATAGAGAAGAATTTGTAAATGTGGACAGTTGCAACAGCAGATTTGCACGTTTTATAGAGCAATATATATTTATTTACTTTAACTTGACAACTCAAATTTTGTTGCCAAGTTTTTATTTTGCCAGACACAGACATTAAGAAAATCCAACTACAAAGGCCCTTTCATAAACTATAGAACAATTTAATATCAGATATGTAAGCAGGTCACCTGTTTAGAATAAAGTTAGATTTTTAAATTGATGTATGGGACTTTATTTTAAAACGCACAGTTTTTCACACATTTTTCTGGTTTTATCACAGACTGCTGAACAGTTTATTTCAAGGTACAGGCCCTGGCCCCCAGACCTTCATGGGGAAATGGAGATCTTGGGAGATATAAAGGAGAGGGCACGCCACCTCCCAGAGGATTCAGTCAGAGGATTCTATGTGACTGTTGGTCTCTGGAGTTGCAGCCCAGGGAATAAGAGGGAATTCTAGGAAGGCAGGGGCATCGTGGAGATCATCAGGAGACTCCACTTACTGGGCATTGTTCATGGGCTGATGCATAAATGATGACAAGATACAAACAGTTGGGCAGAGGGTGGGAGGGCTGGAGATGGCCTTCCAGGCAGATAGACAAAAATAGTGCAGCACTGAAGTTACTCACTATGAAGGGGTCATGGTGGATGAGGGTCAGGAGTTTTAGGGCCCCAGCAGAGGAAGTGATGGGAACACGACACTTGCCATTCCTCTTTCTGCGTTATTTCTTTTCAAGATCTTGTTTTTCATTAAATAGGAACAGATTGTAATTATACTTGAGGTAGGGGAATCACCTTATGGTAATATGAAAGCAACATTTTTAGACTAATTACAATTTCAACACCAATTGTGATGTCAAACACTAAAGAACAACACATTCTAAGCATTTTTAATATTAATTGTGATGGGATGGGCTTTTCTATCACATGTTGCAGTGGAGAAAGAGAAAAATAATTTTAGGAATAAAGAAGAGGTTTGAAACCATCTTTATAATGCAATTCATGTTTGGAAAGGAGACAGATGCACGTTTAATATTAAAGTAAAGCAAGTGTTTGCCAGATAATAGCTCTCCTCTTCAAGTGACCTGTTTCCATTGTTGCTGTTGTTGTTTTAAGATATCTGATCAACAAGAAAGAAAGAACAAGTTGTAACCTATGGCTAAGACCAGCTCTTGGTGTTTTTTAATGTGTCCCATCATCCTGAACTGAAGCTCCTACCACACGTTCCTCAGCAGCAGAACTCCTCCATAGGGTCAGTACCGGATCTGTGCTAGAGGATGAAGATTTGGGGAATCAAACCAAAACAAAACAAAAATGAACAAACTACAACAATAAAAATCAGAGCCCCAATTCAGGGACCAAAGAGAAGATGAGGTCAAGGGAAATGGGTAATCTAAGAGGAGGTTGGAATTTCAGCTCTGCTAAAAATATATATATATATATATATATATATATATATATATCTTTATGAGGCTACACAGAAAAACAGTTCTACTTTTTATGGTATATGCATAGGAATGAATGTGCCAAACTTGAGGTAGCATAGGTGACTTCTTTAACCCCCTGATAACCCTCTCTTTGGGAGATGCCCTTCTTGAACTGTAAGGAAAAAGACAGCTGAAAATTCTTTGAAATCTCACTTCTTCATTTGTCAGCTGGTGAAAAGAAAAAGAAAAACCTACCTGCCCAACTACAATCATCACTAAAACCAGTGATGTATTTGAGATTGTCTAGCAATAAAAATGAAGAGGCTGTTCTCCTTGGTATTTAGCTAAATGAGTTGAGAACTTATGTGTGCACAGAAATCTGCACATGAATGTTTATAGCACCTTTATTCATAGTTGCCAAAACTTGGAAGCAACCAAGATGCCCTTCAGAAGGTGCATGAATAAACTGTGGTACATGCAGACAGTGGAATATTATTCAGCTCCAAAAAAAATGAGTTATCAAGCTATAAGAAGAAATTGAGAAAATGTAAGTGTCTTTTGCTAAGTGAAAAAGCCAATCTAAAAGGCTACATACTATATGATTCCAGTGATATGATATTCTGAAAACGGCAATATTATGGAGACTGTTATCAGTAGTTGCCAGAGGATAGGGAAAGAGATGTGAATTGGTATAGCACAGAGGATTTTTAGGGCAGTGAAATTAGTCTGTATGACACAATAAAGATAGATTCATGTCATTATACATTTGTCAAAATCCATAGAATGTATAATATCTGGAGTGAAATCTAATGTAAACTTCAAACTTCAGGTTATAATGACGTGTAAAAATAGCTTCATCCATTGTAATAAATGTTCCACTCCAGTATGGGATGTTGATCATCGAGAATGTTATGCACATGTGGGGGCAGGGAGTATATGAGAAATCTATACCTTCTACTCAATTTTGCTGCGAACCTAAAACTGCTCTAAAAACTTATGTCCGTAAAAGAAAATGAAGAGGTGAGCCAGAGAGTGTTGGTTACCTAATCAGTAAAACTGGCTCCCTTTTTTATTTTGGAAATTAACCCCTCATCAGATTTATAATTTATGAACATTTCTTCCATTCTGTAGGTTGCCTATCCACTCTGTTGATTGTCTCCTTCGCTGTGCAGAAGCTTTTTAGTTTGATGTAGTCTCACTTATCTGTTTTTCCTTTTGCTGCCTGTGCTTTTGTGTCATATCCAAGAGATCGTTGCCAAGAACAAAGTCAAGAAACTTTTCCCCTTTGTCTTCTAGTTTTACAATTTCAGATCTTATGTTTATGTATAACCAGTATTAAGTTAATTGTTTTGTATGGTGTATTCTAAGCTAAAGGTTCAGCTTCATTCTTTTGTATGTGACTATCCAGTTTCCCCAACACCATTGCTGAAGACACTGTCCTTCTCTATTGTGGATTCTAGACATCCTGGTCAAAGATCATTTGATCATATATCTATGAGTTTATTTATGGGCTCTGTTCGGTTCCATCGGTTCATATGCCTATTTTTTTGCCAATATAATACTGTTTTTAATTATCGTGGACTTGTAATATGTATTGAAATCAGAAGTATGATGCGTACAGCTTTGTAATTCTTGCTCGAAATTGCTTAGGCCAGTTGAGATCTTTTGTGGTTCCATTTAAATTTTAGGGTTGCTTTTTCTATTTCTGTAAAAGAAAATGTCTTTGGGATTTTGTTAGAGATTACACTGAATCTTTAGATCACTTTAAATGTGATCTAAAGGTGGTATGGACATTTTAACAATATTAATTCTTTATATCAATGAACACATCATGTCTTTTCATTTATATGTGTCTGTTTTATTTCTTTTGTTTTATAGTTTTCAGTGTACACATCTTTCACCTCTTTGGTTAGATTTATTTCTAAGTATTTTATTCTTTCTGGAGCTATTGTAAATGAGATTGTTTTCTTAATTTCTTTTTCAAATATTTCATTGTTGGTGTATAGAAATGCAACTAATTTTTATATATTGATTTTCTACCCTGCAACTTTATTGAAATTGTTTATTAGCTCTAATCGTTTTTTTGTAGTATATTTAGAGTTTTCTGTACATAAGATCATGTCATATGCAAACAGAGATAATTTCACTTCATTATCTCTGATTTGGAGGACTTCTATTTATTTTTCTTACCTAATTGTTCTGTCTAAGATTTCCAAATCTACAACTCAATAGCAAAATACCCTAAATAACTCAGTTAAAAGCGGGCAAAGAACTTGAATAGATGTTTCTCCACAAAAGATATATAAATGACTAAGAAGCATGTAAAAATATTTTCAAAGTTGCTAATCATGAAGGAAATGCAAATCAAAACCTCAATGATATATCACCTCATATCTGTTAGGATGGCTCTTATCTGTTTATTGTAGCACTATTTACAATAGACAAGATTTGGAATTAACCTAAGAGTTCATCAATGGATGAATGGATAAAGAAATTGTGGTACATATACACAATGGAATATTATATAGCTGCAAAAAGAATGAGATCCTGCCATTTGCAACATCATGGATAGGACTGTAGAACATTATTTTAAATGAAATAAACCAAGCACAGAAAGACAAATCTTGCATATTCTCACTCATGTATGGCAGCTAAATATTAAAAACCATTGATCTCATGGAGACAGAGAGTAGAATGATAATTATCAGAGGCTGAGAAACATAGAAAGGAGAGGGATAAAATGAGGATGGTTAATGTGTGCCAAAATATGTTTAGATAGAATGAACAATATTTGATAGCACAACAAAGAGACTATAATCAACAATAAGTTAGGGTACACTTTAAAATAATTAGAATAGTGGATTGGAATGTTTCTAACACAAAGAAATGATGCATGCCTGAGGCAATGGATACTCCGATTATCCTAATTTGATTAATTCACATTGTATGCCTGTATTAAAGCATCATATGTACCCTACAAAATATAGAACTAATAGGTCCCCATAATAATTAAAAATAAAAATTAAAAAAACTAAAACAATTGTAACAAGTATTGGCAAGATAGTGGAGAAATTAGAACCCTTAAATACTGTCTGTGGGAATATAAAATGGTGCAGCTTCTATGGAAAACAGGAAAGAGTAGCCTCAAAAAATTAAAAATAGAACTACTGTCTTAACTAGAAATTCCACTTTTGGTATGTATCTAAAAAATTAAAACCTGGATCTTGAAGAGAAATTTGGACTCCCATGCTCATTGCAGCATTATTCACAATAACTAAATAATGGAAACAACCCAGATATTCATCAACAAATGAATGGATAAAGAAAAAGTGGTATATACATACAATGGGATATAATACATTCTTAAAAATGAAGAAAATCCTATTATTTCCAACAACATACTTGGATTTAAATGACATTATGCTAAGTTAAATAAGTCAATCCCAGAAGGACAAATACTACATGATCCCTCTTATATAAGGTATCTAAATTAGTCATATGTATATAAAAGTAGATAGTAGAATAGTGATTACCAGAGGATGGTTGGAAAGAAGATGTAGAGATTGTTGTTCAATGGGTATAAAGTTACAGTTATACAGGATAATTAATTTCCAGAGATCTACTATGCAACAAAGTACCTATCATTAACAATAATTCATTGCGCATCTAAAAATTTGTTAAGAGTGTAGATTTCATGTTAAGTATTCTTACTGTAAACACTCACACACACACATGCACACACATACACATAAAGGAACGCAAGGAAATTTTAGAGGGTATGGATATATTTATTATCTTGATTGTGGTGATGGTAACTGGAGTTTATACATGTGTCCAAACTCATCAAATTATATATATTAATTATGTGAAGTGTTGTTGTTATCAATTATACCTCAATAAAGCTGGAAAAAATAACAGAAACTGTCACATGACCCAGCATTTGTAGTCATTGCCAATTATCCAAGAGAAATCAAAAATTATATGTATGTAAAATGTGCTTATAACTGTTCATCGAAGCTCAATTTCTAATAGCAAAAATTTTGCATCTATCCAAATTTCCTTCAATGGATCTTAAATAAATAAAGTAAAACAAAATGAAACAAAACAAATGGAAATGAAATAAAATTTTAAAATATGCTTCCCTGCTTGCTGTGATGATACTATCTAAAACACACCTGCAAATACTGATATGATGTTTGAGTGGGATTCAGTCAACATGCAGATGTAACACACCTGTTTTTATTTACTTCCTCCATGGACTTCTTTTGGCTGGGGAAGAAAAAAAGTCTCCTATACTTCTCTTGTGGATTTCTGGATGAATATGCACATTTATAATATATTTGCATATTATGTGGTCTGCTTTACAAGTTCTTTGGCACGTATTAAAGAAAGAAGGCCCCCATCCCTCAAAAGATACACCATGCACTGACTAGTCTAAGTCCTGACATTGGACTAATAGAAGCTGAAAAGGGAAGTGAAAGAACAAACTACCAAGCACTGGAGATGAGAAAGATCAACTCTTTCTAGATGATGTTGACTAAAGTCAGATAAATGAATTTGCTTGTCAAAAATACACTTGCTTCTGTAACAGATAACCTTTCAAATCTTGGTGACTTAAAAATATTAAGTTTACTTTGTTTTCCATTCACAGTATCAGGGGGATGCTTTTAGTCAGCTAGCCATCTATATGGTCACTCAAGGACCAGGACTCTTTCCAGGTGTGACTTTACCTTCCTCTGGGCCCACCCTCAGTGGACTTTCCATTGGTGGCTGAGGAAAGAGAGGCTCTTGCATGGGTTTATGGGAGGTTTTAGTAGGACAGTTCCAGAAGTGTCTAACTCACATTCTATTGCCTAGAACTTAATAAGTGGCCACAATTAACTACAAGGAGGACTAGGAGAAGTGGACTGTGTCCCAAGGAACAAAAGGGAAGGAGTTTTCCCTACAACCAGTTGGTCTCTGCCACCTAAGGAAAGAATGAAAGTGAGCAAAGCCTCACCAAGTCAAAGTGGATTTCGGTCTGTGCACGAAGGTGTGAGGGCTGGCAACTGATTTGGAAAACAGGGTATCAGGTGATTTCATGAGAAAAAAATTCCCCGTAAGGGCTGGGCACTAGCTTGGCCACCTATGGACAAACTATTAAAATAGAGAATATTATGAACTATTTTAACACGTAGAAAAAAATAAAACTGATGAAAAAAACCTCAGAGAAAAGGCTTTTCTCTTTTCTGGCCACTGGAAAGCTATGGAAGTGAGTGGCACATTTTAGAATGATCCAAAGAGAAAAACACATGTTAGGACACAGAGAGGCAACAATTGAGGAAATAGAGAAAATAAGCTGAGCATCTTCAGCTTGGTGTTGAGATACAGAGATTTTGGACTTCCATGAGAAATCTTTCTATCATAGCTGACCTATATGTTAAAAAATTGCACATAGTTATTAAATGTGTATTCTGATTACTCAGTAGATATTATGCTATTTATTCTCTGTTAAGCATACCATTAGCCACCCAGAACTCAAATTCCCTTCTTACCCTCAGGCATCCACTATCAGTGAGATTGGATATAAATTATAAATCAGAGGCAGCTGACCTCTGGCTGACTCTGGACTTACATAGTAGCCTGATTCCCACTTATTTTCCTTCATCAGGACTTATACCTAAGAACTTTGAACTAGATATGTTATTTATTTTCCTTTGGATAATCTTCAGACTTAATTGACCTGATAGCTTCACAGGCATCAATATTTGTGTTTGTTTTGTTTAATGAATTATTGCCACATAATAAGATGCAAAATTGTGGTTTTTATGCTGAAAACTAGTTTTATTTCTAGACTCTACTTAGCGTCTCTGAACCTGATCACTACTGCAGCTGTGAGTCAGAGCTATACAATCGTTCTTCCTTGGAAACTACCTGTCTCCACATTTAAAGAAAAAAAATGGAAATATTAAAACTATTAGATTCAATTTTTAAGTTATTCCTGAAGAAAACATATAGGCCAAAACAGCTATTCTATGAAATTAATTTCTGTATTAGAAGCCCCAAACTAAGCTAGCTACCAGTACAGAACTTTTATCCTATCTCCACTTATCTCTCTTCTTTGAGAAAACTCATCCTCCCCTTCCTATTCTGAAAACTGTCATTCTTTCATAAGTTCTTAGCAACCTAGCCTCAATGAATGGTCTAGGAGAGGACACATTGACTCATGATGGGCCAGTCAAGAACCTAGCCTGCAATTATTCCAAGTAGAAAAGTTGGACAAAAGTCCTTTCCTTTTGTATGACACAGCTGAGGATGTATGATGCCAGGAGGTGTCCATGATCAGGAACAAGTGTGCCTATGGACAAGCCCATTTAAAGGAGGAAAACCTGAGTGGAGAGAAGGAGAAAGACAGCATGGACCACTGCTCATGAATGATACTCTGCCTTCTCAGTGTTGATTTATTCAGCTAATAATTTCAAGTTTCTTTTAAAATTTTTATTGATGAATTGATTGAATCTGTGTGTGTGTGTGTGTGTATTTATCCAAACCAGTTTAGATTGAATTTTGAAAAAAGTTATAGCAACAACAGAGCCACAATTAAGACATCTAGGGGAATTTGTGTATGAGAAGGGTACGTATTATACACAGATATTTTTGTCACTGTGAACTCAAAATTGGCTTTTATGAGTAAGCGTTAAGGATCCCAAAGATGGGTCATGCTTAAGAAATATGGAGCACTCATTGATAACCTAGACAAGATATACATTGTCCAAGTTTCAGTTTCTTACTCTTTAAGATGAGCACTTGTCCACAAATTTTGTACAAGTTATCTAAGGTAATAAATATGAGTTATCTAACAAAGTTTTGCTGATATGTTCTTTACCATAAATAGACATATATTTATGGACATTATGTAAATTGAGGAACATGAAATCCATTTAAAATTGGGCTTATAGGGCAGAAGAAAACATCAATTTAACAAAGAAAACAAGTAATTATCTTTTTTGGTATCCAGTTTTTCTTAGTGATGTCTGAGCTCCAATACAGAATAGAAGGCAATTTGAGTAAGTTTCCAAAATGACTGGGTTCGAATTTATGCAACGATATCATAACCCTCAAATTATCCATTAAAAGTATGTTCTATTTTATCTAATATTATATAAAGATTAATCAAATTTACTTTGAGACAGCTGGAGCCCTGCATGTCTGATCTGCAGGTTGTCTGTGACCTCAGCACAAGGAACATAGAGTGCCCTGAAATACTTCTCCTCCCCACGGCGCCAGGATGAAACGCAGACAGCAATCCAAGTGCAAACCTGACTTGGCTCTTTAACGTAAAACAGACCTGCTTCTGTTGGGCCTTTTTAAACCGCCCTTTCTTACTTCAACACCCCTGAGAACAGAACATCAAATACTAGTGAAAACAAAGGAGGTACCTTGGGCTTGAACTCAAATATCCTCACATCCTCCTCACTGTGACTCAAATACAACAGAAGTTTGAATATTTGAAAGCAATTCACCAGTGTGCTCCATACACAACCTGCTTGAAAAGATGGATGCGTGCTTAAGTTTCTCTGAGAACTTACAATAACTTTGCATTGCATATAAATACTAAGAAGAAATCCACTTAAAATATAAAGCATTTTAAAACATTTAACATGGACTAATATATATAACACTTTGTCCCATGATTCTGCTCATTGGGAAATTGCATAAGCAGGATATCTGCCTATCTATGTGTGTGGGTGTAAATGTGTTTATATACATTATAAGTACATATATATACATGAATATATTTATATATATAAACTATACTACATATATATGTTTTTGAATATTTAGCAATGGAGACTTGGATAAATTATTAATTAGTGATTTTAAGATATATTTAAAAAAAAAAGGTAGTTTGACAGAGGAGTGAATCTGCTTGAATCTCTGGGAATAAATTTTATATGAATAAGCCCAGACAATTTGGGGTCTTTCAATCTTAATGGAACTAGGTCAGATCTTACTCAGACTTCTGTTTTTATTAATACACTACATACAAGTAAGCCAGGATTTAAAGAAAATTAAGTACAGAGAAAATACCAGAATACTGATTGATTCTGTGAAAGTATTCAAAATATTAGGTCTTGATTTTACCCAATTTCATTTTTTTAAACAAATGACTTTTTATCCCCTTTGTCAGGAATTCATCAACAGCCTGGAGGCTTCAGAGGCCTTGTGAAAGACTCCAGTTTTCATCTCCTGCCTTATCAGCCCCGCCACTCCCCTGTGAATCCCATACTGCAGCCAGATAGACCTGCTCTTGCTTCTCCTTCCATTTGTCGGTGGACACAGACAGGACTCACCTGATCACTCAATTGTACCATCTGAGGTTTTGTGAACCAAGACCTCTCTCATCTACCAGTTCTTCATTTATAAAAGGCTAACAATGATAACACCTGCTTTGCAGCCTTATTGGGATACTTTCGAGTACTATTTTGAAAGCACCTGGTATATAGAAGACACTCAAAGACACCCTTTATAGTTTTGCTATTAATGCCATCTACTTCTCTCTCTAGACTGTGAGTTGCTTGGGAACAATATCTTATAAATCTTGCTTCCCCTGGACCTAGGAAAAAATGTGTGTTACATAGAAAGTATTCTCAAAATATTTTTGAGTAATTGAATAAAGGAGTGTGTCTCCCCTCGATTTGACTCACTTCTTTCTCATCATCCTTTTCTGCCTCTTTATATGTTACTATTTTGGCAAGCACAGTTCCAATTCCTCATCATTCATAATCATCTCATGCCCTGGTCACTCCTTATATTTTATGCATCATGATTTCTAATTTTGTATAGTTTTCTGACTATATCATGCAGTTTGACCTTAATTCTTTTGCAGCTTCTGTTCCCTTTGTATAAAATAGCCTCACATGTAAGGTAAACATTTAATTTAATAAATATTTCTGAGCACCTACTATGAGGACTATGCAAAATGCTGTAAAGAACACAGCTTTGAACAAATTACTCATGATCCCTCCATTGATGGAATCATCTCCTCTGAGAAAGGTCTGTGCACTCTTTGATAGTAGCATGGAGGTTGGGAGGTAGGGGTGGTTGGAGACAGTGGGAGAGTTCTGTCCCTGCAGGGAAGAGTGTTTTATCACTGTCATTGTTTAGAAATTGTTTAGAATCGTTTACTCAGGACAATCATAGAAAGCAGAATAACTATTAGTCAGTTTTATTATTATGTTAAATGCATAAACTTATAGCCTGTACCCAGCCTAGATGGCTCCTTGGCACCCCTAGAAACAGTATTAATAAAAGGTGAAGCAGCTTCAGGCATAAGGGGATATAGTCATCTTTGGGCATGATAGAGGGTAGAAGATAGGATGCCAGTTTCCTAGTATTCATCATGAAAAGCATCTGATGGCCTCTTAGACTTTTCCACTTGGGAGCCAGGATACATTGAGATCATGAGAGCCCCCAACTTTCTTCCACCATAAGGATCCAAAGCCCTGCCTTTTCTCTTAGAGGAAATTCTGGACAATAACACAGAGCTCAAGAGGATACAAACCCTTGTAGGCATTAAGAGGATTGAATGGGCTGTGGAGGGTGAACAAAATGAGACGATGTGAGAGAAAGTCCATGACAGTGGGAGTGAGGGAGTCTCCAAACATTGAGCAAAGCTACTGGAAAGTACAGGATTAGCACACCTGAAAGGAGTTTGGGATGTAACTTTAAGACTTGGCAATATTCTCTCCTGGTACTCTACCATCCAGTGAGCTTCAAATGTTTAGGACCATGCTATTTGGACTTAAAGGACTAAAAGTATATGTGATTTCTGAAAGTCTCACTAGCTATCACTAGGACTATGTAATCTGCAACCTACTATCACATAGAGCTTAATCATGGAACTATTCATATATATCTATCATAGTTAACTAACAAAAATGAGTTTTTGATAATTATCTTTCTTCCTTCTCTCTGTTGTTATGGAATTGAGCTTATTAGTTCTTTCCCATGATTCTGGAACTAAAGAAGTGGGCCATCTCCCCTGCAGCATTCATGTTGATTGCTTCCAGAAACTCTGGAAATGTTTGTTGACATATCTAACTCCCACTTCTAATGAGCAATGGAAGAGCCAGGTTGATTCACCCAAGAAATTGTGATCTCAGAGAACATTTGGGAAAAAGTATCTTATTGCATACTTGAGCCCCGTTTGTTTCTTTTACAATTTGCCACCCACTTTGCTAGTAAGGATGGAGCAGCTGGGTTGAAAATGATGGATTGCCCTAAACGGGCAGCTACTGAAATCCTGCAACTTCAATAGGTCACAGCGAACAGAAGATAACAGGCTCTACTGGCAATAGAATAAATTGTCCTGTTGGGACTTTACTGTTCCCAAGTGACCCTGCACTCTTTCAGATGCAAAAGTCCAAAATATTTCCCTTTCTTTGACTTTTTTCTCATGTTCTCCCCAGATTTTTTCCTTTGAGGACTTTTAAATTTGAATTTTATTCATTCTTTTACACCTAAACATTCAATAGCCTTACCTACAGAATAGCAGTCAACCTTGCTGGGATTTATTGTGCTTCATTTTATGACTGCATATATGAGGAATATTAGAAGTCTCTTAATACCTGTCCTGTTAAGAAGCTATTCTTTGTGTTTCATCTGCACCTTCTTGTAGTTCTTAGCGCCATTCACTAATTCAACACACAAAATCTGAATTCTTAGATATATATACATATATATATATATATATATATATATTATGATGCCTGACCTCCATCATGGTCAAAGACCATAAGAAATAATGGATTTATACTTTGATAAGTGCAATAAAAATCTAAATGATATCACAACAAAGCTGAGAGTCTCTCTGCTGGCTGTAAAGTAACACAAAGAAGGAGGGTATTCTGAACTGATTCTTGCAGAAAGATCCAGTGATTTGCCTAGAAATTCTCCCTTGACTAAAAATGTATAGGCTCAATGAAGCAGTAGCTTTACCAGAATATAAGTCACATAAAATCATATTTATACTTTTAAAGTATATAATCCAGAGGTTTTTAGTGTGTTCATAGAGTTGTGTGATCCTCTTCATTATTTAATTTTTTGAATATTTTCCTCACTCTAAAAAGAAACCCTGTATACTTTCGTAGTCCCTCATTCCTTCTTCCTCACAACCGCTGGTAACCACTGTTGTACATACTGGTACTTTAAATGTACCTGTTCTGTATGTAACATATAAATGGCATCTATAATAAGTGGTCTTTTCTGTCTGACTTCTTTCATTTACCATAATATTTCAAGATGTATACCTGTTACAGCATGTCAACACTTCATTCCTTCTTATGGCCAAGTAATATTCCATTGCATGCATTTGTAACATTTTGCTTATCCAAATACCTCTTAGTTGAAAGGTATTTCAGTTGTTTTCATGTTTTGGACATTGTGAATAATGCTGCTATGAGCACTCATGTGTACATTTTTGTGTGGAAATATGTTTTCAGTTTTCTTCAGTGTTCAGCTAGAAGTGAAATATCTGAGTGACATGGTGACTCTGATTTTAACTTTTAGTGGAAATGCCAAGTTGTTGATAAAAGGAGCTACATCATGTTACATCCCCACCAGGAATGTATGAAATTTCTGAATAGATATTCTGATTTGTGGTTTCAATTTAAATATTCCTAATGACTAATGATGTTGAAGATTTTTTCATGTGCTTATTGGCAATTTTTATATCTTCTTTGGATAAATGTCTATTCAAATCAGTTTCCTATTTTTAATTGGGTTATTTGTATTTTTGAAGTTGTAATAGTTCTGTATATATTCAGAATACTAGACACTCATCACATATATGATTTGGAAATAGTTTTTACTATTCTGTGAGTTGTATCTTAACTTTCTTCATAATATCTTTGAGTCCCCAAATTCTTAATTTTGATCATCTGATTTACTTATTTTTTTCATTTTCTTGTGATTTTAGTGTTCTATCTAAAAAAGCATTTCCAAGTCCTATGTCAAAAGATTGACTTCTATGTTTTCTTTCAAGAGATTTATAGTTTTAGCTTTATATTTAGTTCTACAATCCATTTCAAGTTGATTTTGCATTAGTTTTAGGTAGGCATCTAACCTCTTTCTATTTATTCTTTTCTCTTTTTTCTTCTTTCCTTTATTCTTCTCTTCCTTCCTCCCTTCCTTCATTCCTTCCCTTCCTCATGCCCTCTTTTCCATCTTTCCTACTTGCCTTTTTTTCTTTCTCCTTTCTTCCCCCCTCCCCTGCTTCCTTTCTCCCTCCTTCCTTTCTCCCTCCTCTTTCTTTCTTTCTTTCTTTCTTTCTTTCTTTCTTTCTTTCTTTCTTTCTTTCTTTCTTTCTTTCTTTCTTTCTTTCTTTCTTTCTTTGTTGTCCCAGCACCACTTCTTGAAAAAAGACTATTCTTTCTTCACTACTTGGTCTTGGCACCTTTGTCAAAACTCAGTTGACTATAAATGTGAAGGACTCTACATTCTCTTTTGTGAATTTCTGTCTATTTTATGCTGGTGCCATATTGTTTTGATTACTATAGCTTTTTGGTAAGATTTAAAGTTGGGAATTATGGTTCTTCCAACTTAGTTCTTTTTTAGATTGTTTTGGCTATTCTGGGTCTCTTACACTTCCATATAAATTTTGGAATCAGCCTGTCAATTTCTGCTAAAAAGAGGCAGCTGAAATTTTGATTCTCATTACTTTGAATCAAAAGATCAGTTTGTGGAATATTACTATGTTAACAATATTAAGTCTTATAATCCATGAACATGGAAAATCTCTCTATTTATTTAGATCTTCCTTAATTACTTTCAACACTATTTTGTAAAATTCACTGTAATAACCTTGCATTTCTTTTGTTAAATTTATTACTGAATATTTTATTATTTTTCGACTATTGTAAATTCACTTTCTTAATTTCATTTTCCAATTATTTATTTTCACTGCATAGAAATGCAATTGATTTTCATGTATTGATCTTTTATCCTGAAAGCTTGCTTGCTGAACTTGTTTATTAGTTCTAATAAACAGCATTTATTAATAATAATAGAAGTGTTTTAGGTGTGGGTATAGGGAAGATGATTTCTCAGGATTTTTCATATACAAGATCATTTCATCTGTGACTAGAGATAGTTATTCTTTATTATTTTTAAATCTGAATGCCTTTTGCTTCATTTTCTTGGCTAATTGTACTGACTAGAACCTCCAGTACATTTTAAAGTACTCATTTAAAAAAGTGATGATTTTATCCCATACCATCCTCCCACCATTCCACCACCCACCCTTCCAAGTCTCCAATGTCAATTATTTCACTCTCTGTGACCATGTGAACACATTTGGCTCCCACTTGTAAGTGAGAACATGTGGTATTTGACTTTCTGTTTCTGAGTTCTTTTCACCTAAGATAATGGCCTCCAGTTTCATCTATGTTGCTGCAAAAGACATGATTTTTGTTTTTCTTAGAGTCTATACTAATTTACATTCCCATCAACAGTGTTTTGTCTTTTTTTCTATTAACACGGTATGATAGACTTCTTGATTTTTCAATTTTGAATTCTTGCTATAAATCCTACTTTGTAATGGTATATTATCCTTTTTATATGTTGCTGTATTTGGTGTGCTAATATTTTGTCAAGGACATTTGCATTTATATCCTTTAAACGTTTGGTTTGCAGTTTTCTTATAATATCTTTGTGTATTTTTGGTATCAAGTTAATACTGGATTTATAAAATGAGTTGGGGAGTATTAAACCTATTCCTGTTTAGAATAGTTTATACGTGTTCTAACCATATAATGGAATAAAATGAGAAATCAATGACAGAAAGAAATTTTGGAAATTCACAAGTATGTGGTAATTAAACAACACACGCCTAAATAATCAATGGATCAAAAAGTAAATCACACATGGAATTAGGAAATATTTTGAAGAGAAAGAAAATGAAACACAATATACCAAAATGCATGGAGTGCAGCTAAAATAGTAAATAGAGGAAAATTTATAGTTGTAAATGCCTACATTAAAAAAGAATGATCTCAAATCAATAACTGGACTTCTTGTAAAACTTCTTGCAAAGTAAAAACAAAGTAATCATAAGGAAGGAAATAATAAAGATTAGGGTATAAATAAATGAACTAGAGAATAGAAAAATAATAGACAAAATCAACAAAACTGAAAGTTCGTTCTTTAAAAAGAATAACAAAATTGGCAAAACTTTAGTTATATTAAGGGAAAATTTATCTTCTAAAAAAAGGATAATCTGTTATCACAAGTAATTTTTTAAGAGTTATAAAAGTTGTCATTGATTGATTTGCTATTTCTTTTGGAGCCATTTCTTATAAGCAGAAGGTACTCTCTTAGGGTAACCTTCTATATTTTACCTTAACCTAAGAGGCGAATGTCTAATTTGTCAAAATATTGGCTAAAAATATCAATCCATAGAATTCAATGCAAACTCAACAAATTCATTTTTAAAGTGTGTGATCAGATACATGATTCAGAGTAGATATATTGTAAACCTTTGCTTCCTACATGTCTGTCACTATTGCATTTATCATGGTTGGTTTTCTGTCTAAGTGGCTGAATGAAGCAACCTGCTCAAAGTGTTCACTGACTTATAAGGATATGCAACAAGTAACATGTATGTCTGTTATATACGATAACAGTTTCTTGGAGTTGGAAAGATATAAACCTTGAACTATTATAAATTCTGACAACATGGGCAGGTTATTTGATCTTAATGCTTCTAAGCACATTCATCTGAAAAACTGTGAGGAAAACAAAACATATACCAAATAATTGGTGTGAAGATTAAATAGCCTGATATAATTTAAGCATCTCACACAGATATGGTACATATTAAGCTTCAAATTATTATTTCTTCTCCTTCATCTTCCTTTCTTTCCCCTTCTCTGATAGTATATGTTTTTATATATGCTTAAATGCCACAGGAAACAAAATTCCATCAAATGAACACAACATCCACTTAGCTGGCAAATGAGCCTTGTGGACATTCTAGTTATAGGCATAGCAATTTCCTCTGAAAATTATACCATGTGGCTAGAATAAAGCAGATGTTTAGCTGACCTCACCTTCATTCATGAGAAACTGATTGCTTATTTGTTCATCTGTTTTCTTCCAAAAGAAGTAAGCCTGGAAGAAAATTGCTAGCTTCATGGTTTTAAAAGAATCATTGGTTGTTCCCCATCAGCATATTAGTCCCCATTTCATGCCATATCATGAATTTGATTTGAGGGCTAGATGGTACACTATCATCATAAGGGTTAATGGCTCACATCACAAACCCTTCTTCCCACACCCGGAAATAACTAGAATCTTTAACAAAGGAGGACATATGGGAAATGGTTGCTTTAATCAAACACGTCTTTGTGTTGCCTTTTACTAGTGAATTACTTCTCATTAGCTCATATTATGTGATACAGTAACCATAGTGATGATCTGTCTATTTCATAGATGGCATACAACATACGGTATCTGGGCAGTTGTGGTGCCATTAGTGATTGTCAGATGATTCCTATCCCTAGAAAAACTGATCAGGTGGTTACAAAACAAAATTTATTTCCACTCTGTGCCAGAACCATTGAACATTGGAATGGTTAGAGGCAAAACTCCAAAATAGCATTATTCAACAGAACTTTTGATGATGATAAAAAGTTTTAGAGTTGTACTGTCTGGTCTACTAGTGACCAGCTACATGTAGAGCTGGAGCACTTCAAATGTGATCAGTGAGACTGATCACATGAATTTTACAATTTATTTAAATTTAATTAAAATTTAAATTTAGAGAATCACATGTTGCCAGTGGCTACCATACTGGACAGTGAAGCTCTTGACTGACTAGAAAAGTGACCATTTTCATAATGAAAGTTGAAGAATTATTGGAATGTACTCTGTCAAAAGAAAGGCTGCCTTACCAATTCTTATAAGGTCTGAAATTTTATTGAGATTGTGCAATTTAAAAATGAATCAAGAAGTATAATACGCATAGTTACCCATTGTTAAGATCATAACCTAGGTGTTATTACCAATAATTTATCTTTCTCCATGTTTAATTTTTAATAGTTCTTTAAGCTACCATCTCTCATTCTTTAACTATCATCTCTTATGCTTCCTTTTCTCTTCCTATACCTTGTTTTTCTCCACCCAATTCTATATTCATCTGAGATCCCCAATCTACTTTCTCCTTATCTTTTATATCCCTTATCTCTTTCACTTCCCCTTTATCTGGACTCATCACAATTCACCATTAAAATCAATCCCTTGCATAGACCTTTAACTCCATTTATCCTCTTTCCTTCATCTTCCCGATGACGCCCTAACCCTGATTAAAAACCAAATCCCCTTCTCAGTTAACACCTGCATCGAAGCAGCTGACTGTTATTGGAGAAAAACATACATGTACTAATATGTCTCATTTTATATCCATGATTGCTTGAGGGACCATCGTCCTTTAGGAACAATTAAATTTCCTTGTTTTTCATTTGCCTCTGTATCAAGAAAATTTGAAGTCTTCAACTCTTAATCCCCCAACATTTGCTGTCTCCTTCTGAGTTTCAATGGCTGATCCTCCTTAACTCTCAGAAAACATAAAAAGGAATCTGAAGAGAACTTGCACAGGTACCCATGATTAATCCCACCAGCCTGGCCCATTCCTTTAACCTCCTTCCTATTCCAGTGGATCAACTCACTGTGCTTCTCAAGACAACTCACTCCCCTGTGCATTGCATCCCTTCCCAGTTTCTCTACTCCAAGAGTCACTCCTGAAATTACTCCTCCCTTTTCTGTATCATAACATCTCCCTATGCACCTGGTCACTCATGTGTGCATATAACATCTGTAATATCTCCTATAAAAATTTTTCTGACTCCCAATCTCCTCAGAGCAACTGCCTTATAATTATATTTACATCCTTCATAAACAACAACAAAACCTATAGTTTCTACTTCCTGCCTTCATATCCTTCTATTTTCTCTCCTCTGATTCTCTCTTAAACCCAGGGAGCTACATCCACCAACTACATCCACCAATGCTTTTGTAAATTATCAATGACCTCCATTCACTAAATTCAATAGTCATTTCTAAGTTCCTATCCCCCTCAAATGAATGATGTGGTACCTATTTGAATACTCTATCTTCTCTGAAATATGTTATACACTTGGCTTTTAGGGAATCACCCTGTTACAATTCTAATCCCATATTCCCTGTGGCTTCTTAGCTAGTTTCTTCTTCAAGGAACTAGAGACTGGCTACCAAACATGATCACCTGCCAGGACTGACCCCTGGACTTCTTGTTGCATCACCATTTAATCCTTTGGTGATGTCATATTTAATGGTTCCAAATAGCAAATATGCTCACATGTACCCAAATCCTGAAGTACAGACTCCTATGTCCAACTACATATTCTGTATCCCTACGTGGCTATTTAATGTGCACCTCAAAATTAACGTTCCTCCTTTACTGATCTTCCCACAAATAGAACCTTCATTCTAATTATCCCTCTTCATATTGCTTCCACCTTTGCTCTGACAAGTAAAAATAAAATCCTAAGTTCCACAACCAACTGAACGGACCCTCTCTTGGCCAAGGGGACCCCAGAGAAACCTTAAAACCGAGTTGGTGACCATGATGGGATGGGATACATCTCCCTTATTAATCACCATTAGTCTGTCTTCCCTAAGGGTTAAACAGAAACCAACTCCTAGAAAAGACTCACTCCACTGCTGATTTCAGCCAACCTCGTGACTGCCCTTCCCTTTTGTGGTTTGGGTTTACTAACCAGCACTCCTGGGTCATACAGTCTGTCCGTATAATGCTGTGCCCTGTGTCCTATTTGCCTACTCCAAGTCCACTGAAGTTCCCATCTCCACCAACTCATTTGGTGAGAACCACAAATGCATAGGCTATGATAAAAAAAAGGATTAAAAAAAGAGAGATCAAAGAATGAGGGAGGGATGCAAGAGGCATTAAAACATGCAGAAAGTTAAAAGAGCCAAAATACCATGGAGTTAAGAGAATAGACTTTAGGTTTTGCCTTGAGCTTGAATGCCAAAGCTCACAACTTACACACTGAGTGACTTTTTAAAGTTGTTTAATCTTTTTGTTCTTTAATTTCATTGTCTGTGAAATGTTTATTATGGCTCTCCGTATCCCTGCATTCTGCATCTGTGAATTCAACAAACCATACATCAAAATTATCAGGAAAAACAATTCTGTCCATATTCAACATGTACAACCTTTTTTTCTTGTCATTATTCTATAAACAATACAGCATAACACCTGTTTACATAGCATTTACATTATATTAGGTATTATAAGTAATCTGGGCATGATTTAAAGTATACTGGAGGATGTGCATAGGTTATATGCAAATTTTATATGAGGAACTTGGGTATCCTTGGATTTTGGTATCCATGGGAATAACCTGTAACCAATCCCCCAGGGATACTGAAAGGTGACTGTAATTGTACCCATAACATATGGTTATTAGGAGGATTAAAGAATATACCACTTCTAAATCGCTTAGTATTGGTAAGAACTAAAAAACAGGTCGTTATGACTACATCCTGAAGTGAATTTTGTCAGTGCAGGGATTGACGTTTTCACTTCTGTATCTCCAGAGCCTGATACAGTGCCTGGCATATAACATATACCAAATAAGTGTTGATTAAATTAGAAAGCTGCTGATTCTTACTTTCCTTTCTAAACAGAAACGTATTCCTCTTCCCCAATAGTCATTATTGTGTAGTGAGGTGCTGGCCTTGAAATATGAGTACATACTTGATCTTCTACTTTACTGACTCAGCTTCCAATATGTTAAATGAAATTAATACCTTATGATGTACCTATCTCTCAGAAGAATTGCAGAAATTAAATTAACAGTGTAGAAGACTTTAGGGAGAAGATGTTACATAGACATAAAGAACTGGCATTATTGCTTGTTAGTACATACGCATGCTTCTGATTTTGCTGCTCTGCAGTTTAGCCTTCAAACAGTAAGAAGAAAAATTCTTTTCAAAATGAAAGCCACAACATGTCATTCACTCAGTGCTAACCATGAATGGCTTCCCAACAGATCAAATAAATCTGAAATGATATCCATGGCCTCCTCTCCAGCCTGGCCTCCTCCCAGCCACCCCTCACTGCGTTCCGGCTCTTCTGGCCTTCTGGCTGCTCCTAAGTGTGTCAAGCAGAGTTTAACTCAAGGCATTTGCATCTGCTGTTCACTGTGCATTGAATATTCTCCCCCATAACTCATTCCCTTATCTCATTCTTGAGTCTGCTCAAATACCATTCCTTGGAAAAGACCTTCCCTGGCAACTTCATTGAACATTGCATCCCTTGGTAACTTTTACATTTATCTTACTTTGTTTCTTCACAGAACTAATATTTTATGGCATAGTGATATGTGTTTTTATTGCCTGGCTCCTTTATCTTATGAAGGGAGAAATTTTTTTTTACTGAAAATGTTTCCATCCCTAGCCCATAGAACAGTGCCTGACTGGCACATGATAGGTGTACTCTAAATATTGAGTTGAATAAATAAATGAACCTGTGGCTAGGCACAGTGGTTCATGCCTGCAACCCTAGAACTTTGGGAGGCTGAAGCAAAAGGATCACTTTGAGGCCAGGAACTCAAGACCAGTCTGGGTAGCATAGCAAGATCCCATCTCTACAAAACAAATTTAAAAATTAGCTGGGCATGGAGGCACGTGCCTGTAGTCTCAGCTACTTGGGAGGCTGAGGCAGGAGAATCAACTGAGCGAGCCCAGGCATTCAAGGTTGCAGTGAGTTATAATCATGCCACTGCACTCCAACCTAGGTGACAAAGCAAAACCTGGTCTCTAAAATGAATAAATAAATCAACTTGTGACAGATTGGAAGTCACCTGACTTATTCTAATGAAAAGGGTACTGGACTTAAAAATTAGGAGATCTGATCTCTAGTCTGGCACTGCTTTGTAAAGTATGGTATTGGGTCATTCACTTAATACTCTCCAGCTATCATTTTTCTCATTTGTAAACCAAGAGTTGAATGGAATCTAGAGTTTTCAAACTCTGCTTGGTATAGACTCTAGGGAGGAAATTGGCTAGACAAAGGGGATATTTTTGATTTTGGCTTTAGAACACAGTCCCTGCTTCAGCTAAATTTTTTCTGTTTCTACCTATTTTATATATTGGGCTACTATATAGGCTAGTGTTAGTGTTTAATGAGCAGATTTTATGGCTAAGTGGGGAAAAAAAGGAATCGACCATCTAATATGATTGTTTGTTTGCCTGCTTGGAATGACTATCTCTGTTTGGTCAACAAATTTATCATGATCATTATGTTAAACTAAAACCTAACTGTAAATATGATTATCAATATAGTGTTGTTTTGGCACAGATTGATCTGAGACCACTTTTTATTTTCTGAACTGAAATTTATTAGTTTTGTTTATATGATATATGTTGCATAAAAATGGTGAAGCAGAAGAAAAACATTTTAAGCAGTAATTTAAAATATAGCATCAGTTATGGTTTGGGCTTCTTATGATCAGGACAGAGCCAAGGTAAGAGTGGTAGAATAGAGTGTTATTCAATCACACATATTAACCATTTTTAATTTCCATAAATCATCTTAGACTTTCTAAATATGTTAGAGTTTTAATCTCGGATCCAGGAAATAGACCAGTGATTACTACGTTTTAATAGCACATGTGTAAATAATACTTTGCCAAAATGAGATGAAAATTTCAGTGTCAGTTCCTCTGGGTTTGCCTCAAACTTTCTATAAATGTAAATTAAAATAACCATCCCACCCCTAAATATATGGTTCGGGCAGCTCTCATTCTTTCTCTTAGATAAGTTTACATAAATTTACTAGGCTTGCTGCAGGGAGGTTGGGTAACTCCACTGCTGTAAAACAGCTTACTGAAGTGTGGAGAGAGTGGTTTGGAGTTTGTGCAGTGTTGTGGAACTTGGAGGAGAATGATTGCTACCAGGTGACCCCGGTTGATCTTTACATAAACCCATCTTGGAAACAAACTGTGAACACCTATGCGATGAGATGACTCAGCACTGCTAAGCCTCCCTCAGTTCCAAACCCATAGTATTCTGGACTGGAACTCTTGGACATCTGCCCATGCTTTGTGTTCAAAGCTTGTGGGGAATGGGAGAAGGGACCATTAATAAATTAAACAACAACATAAAAATGCATAGAGTTTAAGTCTCAGCTGTCCACATCCTAAGGAAATTATAACTCTGTCAGTTCTGTCTTAGATATTAGGCAAAATTGACAAGAATGTCAATTTGCTTCCCACATACTATGCTGACCTAATTTTCCTTCACCAGTCTTCGTTTTCTGTCGACAAATGCTTAGCGACAACATGCACACACAGATGCAGGCTGTTCTGTGTGAGACGGGCCAGAACAATGTGTAGGCCCCTCAGCGGCAGCGTGTTAATGATTGCTGACAGGGGTACCCTTCCGTTCGTCCTCAAAATATGGGCCTCTGGGAGGGCCTTGAAAAATAGGTGGTAGGTGGAACAGGAAATAAATAAATAAACCCATGGATACTCTAAGTGGGTTGAAACCCTTCTCCAAGGCAAAGGAGGGACCTGCATCCATCACATGGTGACATTATAAATCTGTGTGCTCTGCAAGGCAATGACATGAAAAATTAGACTGAACAAGCCACAGATGCACAATTTGTCAGCTTCAAAGGAAAGGTTAATGCAAGTTAAATATTGACATGTCAGCAATAAGGACTACGCCAATTATAAATTTACACCAACACCGCTGCACTTTAATGACTGTGTGACACTGACAGGTCAACATAGGGTGGAAGAATGACAATGGAAGAGAACATAGGAATTAGAAATTAGCACACTTGGGCTTTTTAAGATCTCACCTTGTTTTCTCTATTTTACCTTAATATTACTCAGGGTTGTCTAGAGAAAATAGAGTCAATATATATGTAAATATATACATATATTTACATATATACACACATATTTATAGATATATATGTGTGTGTGTATATAATGAAGGAGTTGCTGATGCGATTATGAGGTTGACAAGTTCCCAGATATGTAGAGTGAGTCAGCAAGCCGGAGACCCAGGAGAGCTGATGGTGTAGTTCTAGTTCAAAGGCTAGTGGGTTTGAGACCCAGAAGACCTGATATTTCAGTTTGAGTTAAAGGGAGGAAAAAGCCAGTCTAGTCTCTTAGTTAAAGGCAGTTGGGTAAGTGAGGTGATCTCTTACTTGCAGGAGGGTCAACCATTTTGTTCTATTCAGACCTTCAACTGATTAGATGAAACCCACTTACATTATCGTCAGCAATCTGCTTTCTACACAGTCTACTAATCTCAATGTTAATCTCATCCCAAAACAAAAAAAAACATTACAGAAACACTCAAAATAATGTTCAACCAAATATCTGGGCACCCCAGAGCCAGTCAAGTTGATGCAAAAAATTAACTATCACAACCCTCATCTAAACTCCCGTGTGAGAAAATACTAGTATCTAACAGTTATTGACCACTTCCCATGTATCAGGCATTGTGCTAAGTGCTTTACATGTAAGCGCCAGTAAAGGACACCACAAGTCTACAAAGCTATTAATATTAGCATTTGCATTGGCTCCATTTGTCAGATGAGAAGTTGGGTAACTTGCTCAAAGTCACAGAGCTGGTAAGTGAAGGGTCCTGGATTGGAACTCTGGATTTGAGCCTGGCTCCTGAAATCATGTCAAAAGAAGTTCTCTCTGGAGAAGAACTTATTTGTATTCAAACAGATAGTCAGAAACTTCTATACAATGTTATAAGAGTAGAAATCTTCATTTCATAATAATATTTTTGTTCCTTCTGTACATTCCTCCTATGGGACATTTCAGGAACTATGTGAAAACTATCTATTGAAGGATAACAAAAATTCATCATTGCAACTTCCCAGGAGGAAAAGGAAAAGATCAGTGTCCAAGCAGATAAAAATCAATCATTTCTCTTGAAATTTAGTTGTGACTTTTATTTGAAACAAATCCATTCTACTAAATAAGGAACTAGGTGTACATTTTGAAATGTGAATCTTTTGATCCGATTTCAGCTGATGGCATTTAACTCAAGTATATGCTTCTGTGACTAACTTCTGCACATGTCACATGTGTGTGGTTACATTTCTTTTTTTTTTTTTTT
>VBSM01002608.1:84722885-84784874 GCA_008086735.1 Cheirogaleus medius
AAAAAAAAAAAAAAAAAAAAAAAAAAAGACCAGCAAGAAAAAAATAAATAAATAAAGTGGGGAGAAGTATTCTCCAAAGTACACATTAGTGCTATTATTAGAATGGGAATGGATATTGAACAAACACAAAACAATAGATATGCTCCACAAATAACAGAGTTAATAGTTATTGAGTGCTTACTATGTGCTAGCTATTACTATAATTACTTTATATAAAATAATTCAGTTAATCCTTACAACTTTAAGTGAAAGGACTATCATTATATCTGTTCTATTAGGCACAGAGCAGTGGAATAACTTCTCCGAAGTCACATGTGGAATGCTGCCTTGCTCACATATTCTGAGCATCTGAGCATGACTGTGATCTAGCAAGATGAGAACACAGAAGTATCAGGTAAGAACTCAAACCTAATGTACAGGGGATACAGCAGCTGTTGAGCAGTCAGAAACCAGCCCAAGGATGAGGAGAGAAGAATAACATTGTAGGTAAGAAGAATAGACATCTAAAAGCTGACTAGCATAAAGACAGAGAGAGACAGAGAAAGAGAAACACCTGGGAAAAAACACTTTTTCTTGATAGATTGTAAAATGAAGATGAATAAGAGACCTCCTTCCCTTGCCCAGAAGGTACTCATATTTGGACTGGACCAACATCCATGGCTGATAAGTCTATGCCATTTGACATGGCTCAGCCTATGGCATTCACCCTCATTCTTTATGTTATGGAGCTTTGCCTTAGTCTCTTTGGGATGCTATAACAAAATACCACAAACTGCTTAGCTTATTCTCACAGTTCTGGAGGCTAAGAAGTCTAAGATCAAGGCAGATTTGGTGTCTGGTGAGGGCCAGCCCTCTGGCTCACAGATAATGACTTCTTGCTGTGTCCTTGTGTGGTGGAAGGGGTGAGGGACTCTTGGACCTCTTTTATAAGGGCACTAATCCCATTCATAAGGTCTCCATCCAAATGGCATAATTACCTCCCAAAGGGCCCACCTCCTAATACTATCACTTTTAAGGTGAGAAATTCAATATATGAATTTTGAGGGAGCATAGACATTTTGACCATAGAAAGCTTATTTCTGTTCCTACACTCAAAGCCCTGCCTTGCTTCCACACTATCACATAGGCTTTGTGTGCCCTGGGCCTCTTTCCCACACATGATTCCCTAGGGAGCGTCTACTCATTTTCAGATCTCAGACGAAATGTCCTTTGGGGGCCCTAAATTAAGTTCCCTTGCGCTAGCCTCTGGTGTTTGCCCATAAGCTCTAATGACTTGTTATTCCAAATACTTAGTGTTTGCTTTTGCTGATATGCAAAAAGCCTACTGGGGAGAGTTTTTCAGCATGTAGCTACAGGATCATAGGTGTTAGTTCCAGAATTTCATGTTCACTCCCTTTCCCTTCTGTTTAGAATCAAATCATTCTATTTATTTATTTATTTATTTTCTAATCATTTTATTAGTGGATAATCAAGTATCAAATAATTCCTCTTCTCCTCTTCTCCCTCCACACACATATGTAAACACATACCTCCCATCCAAAAGTACCTCTTAATTAAAAAGTAGCAGTAGCTTAGGCTCATGTTCAAGTATAGCCTTTTGCTCTGTCCTATTTTATCCCTCAATCTGGAAGGCATGGCCTTACCACAGCAGTATTAGCAAAAGTCTTTCTAAATTTTACACAGTAGCATGGAACGATTAAATGGTATTCAGACTACGCAAGTGCTTATAGAAAGAGCTCAGTAGTGGCAAAAATAAATAAAAGGGAATAGGAATTTTTTTTTTTTTTGAGGTTTAGCATCAGACTTTAATGCTGTCACACTGTATATTGATAAGTCACACACTTTGGTCTCATATTGGCAGTGACAACTTACAATGAATCTAAGGGTCTGAGCACCAGATTAGCCTCCAGGGAACAGACATTTGTTCCAACCCCCGACACCCCAAGGTTTATCTGAATTCCACCATGGCCCTGATACAGAGAGCAGCGCTGCATGGACTGGTTTCATTTGAGTGCACACCAATTTTACACGGAATTATAAAAACATATTTACAAACGTTCCACAGTGCTCCTGTAATCAGAAGAAAAGACCCTTTTATCAAAAGGGATTATATCTAGGGCTGTGCAAAATTCAAAAGGATCAGATCCTTTTGAAGAAGTCCAGAGTCCATGAGACAAAAAAATTTACCCGGGCCACCAATAAGCCACAAGTGTGCCAAAAGATTGCCTTACAGAAAAGGAAAGAGTGTGACCCATGAGTGAGCACATTCAGTTTCACTAGAGCCAGAGGGCAGAAATATTTGTAGGTTATTCCACCTCTGAAATTCTTAATCTGGCCTTGTCCACTAAAGACAGAAGAAAAAAAAAGCAGGGCAGACAGAAAGAAACTACCAACCCTGATGATTCAGGATGCTATTATGTTCTGAATATTACCCATTTTATCTTTTTCTTTATCAACTTCTTTACTGAGAGAGTTGCAATGGACTGAATGTTTGTGTTCCCCAAAATTCATATGTTCATAATCCAAGTGCCATGATATTCAATGGTTGGGCTTTTAGGAGGTAATTAGCTCACCAGAGCTAGAGCCCTTATGAATGGGATTAGCACCCTTGTAGGAAGTGGCTAGAAAGATAGCCAGCTCACTTTCTGCTACATGAGGGTACAATGAGAAGTTGGTGGTTTGCAAACTGAAAGAGGGTCCTCGTCAGAACTCGACCATGCTGGCGTTCTGGAAGCTGGAAGTTCTCAGACCTCCAGCCTCCCAAACTTTAACAAATAAACTTCTGTTACTTTGTTATAGCAGCCAGAGCTGACTAAGATAGGAGCTATACTGTGAAGCACAATAATAATCTTATAGAAAAGCACGTGTAACTTTGATTTATATCTAGGCAAAGACCTAGAACCCCATAATACAGAACTGCTATAACGTTTGGAAAACATGCTGTGGTGTGGAGAACATAGTATGGAAGCCCACCCCTAAATGCCACTAGGAACATATCTATAGTAAAGATGATGTTTAGGTTATTCAGCCTGCCACAGAAAGGAAGTATGTACCCCCAGGTGAACCCAGGTGTAAAGGGTGAATTGGAAGACACTTCTCATAGGATTTGGACATGGGTTAGATGATTCTAAGCAGGGTTGAGGGAAGTGGGACCAGTTTAGGTTCACATGTTGTCAAAAAGTGAGGGAAATTTAATGACTGGATATCATGGCGAATTTTATCCAGAAGGCAGAAGAAGTAAAGTCAAGCTAGAATGACCATACTAATGGAGTGGCCATCACTCGATTTAAAAAAAAAAGTATATCAGGAGATGAGGACATTTAGTTCCAGAGTTTCACATTAGTCATTGTCATTTTTGTGGTCATGAGGAACCTTGTTTATGTCTTATCCAAACATGGTCAAAGTGACCATAGTCTTTCTTTAAGCATTGTTTATGTTCTACGGGAGACACTGAATTCTGGTTGTTAGTAAGGGTATTTCTCGCTTTTCCAATGATTCAAGTCAGAATGACTTGTAATAACTAAGTACAAAATGACTAAGTAAGTCCCAGAAGAGAGCCAGTAAAGCAGTTTGTACTCTAGCAACAATGCCACAAATGGAGAGATGCAAGTCTAATCTCTCTACCATTAACCTGTGGAATGAATTTAGTCAAGTCACTTAACCTCTGAGGTCTAAGTTTCCTCAAAAATAAAAGAAGAAGAAGGATTAGTATTATTTTCTCACCAAAAAATGGTAAAGGTTGATAGGTTCAGATGTTATAGATATGAAAACCATTTTCATTTCTGTTCTTAAATATTATTCTCTCTCACCTCTCTGACCTCAAGGTGCAATTTTACCATTGCAATGTGATAAGACCTTACACACCAATCCTAGAGGGAATGGAGTAAGACAAAGTAAGCGCAGGCAAAATTTTACCTTTGATAGACCCCTAATCCTTGAGCATGCCTCAGGGAAAAAACAAAGAGAAGAGGCAGCACTTCCTTCCATACAGAAAAGAGTCTAGTACTCTTGCAGATCTCTGACCACATCAAAAGGGAGTAGAAGAAATTTCACTGCTATGCTATTTTTAAGACACAGTAACCCAGCCCATTTATTCAGTGTGTTCAGCAAATGTCTCACACTCTGACCAACCAGGTCAGTAAGGCTGCCTTTCTTAGGAAGAGCTGGTAAGAAAGCTACCAAGTTTAGAATGGAGGGAAGCATCTTTCAGCAATCCTAGGCTCAGAATCTGACATAAAGGATGAGCTCAAAAAGTACTTGTTGGTTATATGAAACAGAGGAAGAAAGAAAACAATAATTTGTAGTGTTTTACTGTCTTGTGACAGAAGAGTGTCATGTTTAAGGACATGGATTTTGGAGCCAGAAGACATAGAATCCATTACTAATCCCATTATTAACTCTCATGTCATATTAAACAAGTCACTAAGACTCAGTGTCCAAAGACTATTCAATAAGGTTTTTGTAAGAATTAAATGCAGTAGGACATAAGGTTTGTAGCACAGCTCCTGGCACACATGGAGCACACAGTCAATGGTACCATTAGCAGAGTTGTGGAAGAGACCAAGAAGTTGTGATGCTCCAGAAAAAACACTGCCAAATGAAAGGTGGGATGTCTTAATAGTAATGACCTATTTGGTCAGTTTCTTTGTTTTGCCTGAGAAGTAGTCAGTTTCTCCGGATATGCCTTGCAATGTAAAACTTAGAGCTGTACAGGTGGAATTATTTGCCTATCCTACTAGCAGTAAGGTGGAAATAATTACTTCATATATTCTTTCATTTAGCAGGCAAGCTTTTGAATGCCTTCTATGGATCAAACAATATGAGAACAACTGAGAATTAAATATGAAAAGATGGTCCTTGTCTTTATGAAACTATCAGACACTATTGACGTTTAATATTGATAATAGACAATTTAAATAGATGTTATTATAAAATGAAGATGCTTTAGAAGATGTCTGATAGTCTGATAGTCTATAGCACGGTCCGGAAGTCTTGTGTCGTGACAAAATTAGCACCAGAAAAGAGCACCGGACAAGCACTTTGAATTTCTATTTTTCCATATTTAGAAGAAGAAAATTGGGAAAGATGGTTATGAAAGTATTTTCTGGACACAAGATTAGATGTGTCATTATCTATGTTACAAATGGAATTAAGAGAAATTTGCTAGCTTTTTTTTTTTTTTTAAGACAATGCCTTGCTCTGTCCCCCAGGCACAAATTCGTTCAGCACCACACCGAGCTAATTTTTGTATTTTTTTTTTCTGGGGGTGGGGGAGGTGGGGGGGTGGGGGGAATGTCTCACTATAGTGCTCAGGCTGGTCTTGAATTCCTGGCCTGAGGCAATCCTCCTGCCTCAGCCTCCCAAAGTGCTAAGATTACAGGTATGAGCCACAGGGCCCTGCATTAACAATTTTAAGAAGAGAGAGTTCCATTATTCCTATATTGAAGAATAGGTGGATTTTGCTTCGGAACAAGAGATTACATTAGCCGACCTCTGAATATCTTTGCTAGCCTTGAAGTCTTGAGGAACATTGAATTATTGGAAATTCATCTTGCCATAAGGCTTAAAACAAATCATCTTCAGGGTTCAGTGATTCTGATTTTACTCAGAAATATCATCAGAATGTTCTCTTGCCTTTTGTTTTCCAAAGATTTTTTACTTACTTGTCTAATCAAAATGTAATACCTGATGGCTAAAATAGAATGATGCCTTGCAAAGCACTGGTTTTTTTTACTTTTGGTAATGTCCAGAAGGAAGCCAGTAAAGCAGTCTGTGTTCTAGCAACAATGCCACAAACTCATAGTTAGAGACACAAGTCTATTCTCTCTACCATTAACCTGTGGAATGAACTTAGTCAAGTCACTTAACCTCTCAGGTCTAAAATTCCTCAAAAATAAGGGAAGAAGAAGGATTAATAATATTTTCTCATCAGAAAATTGTAAAGGCTGATAGCTGCAAATGTTCTAGATATGAAACGCATTTTAATTTATTAGCAAAAGGCATTGAATTTTATGATATAAATAACAAGTATTTCTGGTACACTGTTTAATCAGCAATTCATCTGGATAAAGGGTATTTGCAAGCTTCTGGCTACTCACTGCTGTTGGTAGATTGAAATCAATAAAGCATTTAAACTTTATTGATTTTATCTCAGATTTAAGGGCTACCTGTATATAAAATACATTGAAACTGAGATGAAAATATACAATCTTATACTGTTTAATGATATTCAGAGTGGAGCTGATTTAGAGTTTGTTTTAAGAGGGGAAAAAACATAAAATCTTGTGATTCATCTCTTTCTCATGTTAAATAAGTATTTATTTGTTAAATTACAAAAATGATGCAAACAATAGCTACCATTTACCAAGACCATACTTTATAGCAGAAGCTGTTCTCATTTTATTTTTAATTCTCACAATAACCCTACAATATAGGTAGGTAGTGTTAGTTGCCTTTTAGAGGTAACATCAGGAAAAAAAAAAAAAAAAGAAAAAAAGACCATATCCTATAGCTGGTAAAAGGTGGAGTCAGGCTGTGAACCCAGGCATAGCAGGTCTAAAAGTTTCTGCAGTGTTCATACTACACAATTCTTCCTATCTGTAATTTATCTCACGAGTCAGAAAAAGATGAGGGAGCATGTAGTGTCTTCTCTCAAAAGATCTTCTTCTTCCTCCTCACTGATAAATCAAGTCTCCTAAATTCATGCATACTCCAGTTAGTCCCCTTCCCTTGAATCCGGGCGGGCCATGATGTTAGCCTGTAACTAAGATAAAGGAATAGACTTGCGGGTGAGTGACTTCTGAAGCCATATTAGAGGAAGCCTTGAAGCTTCTATAGGGCTTTCTTGCTCTCTCTGGTCGAATGTTTCTGAGCCTGATAACCCTCTTTCTAGCTGGCCAGTCTGGTCCCAGCAAATCCAGCACCATGTTTCTAGTGAGATCCTGACAACTTGAAATTATGTCCGTGCAAGTGCTCGACAGGAGAACACAAGCGAATGTGAAGAATCCTAGGTTGCAGTTTCCTTGGTTCCTTCCTTCCTTCAATAGAGATGGGCAATATTCCCTCTTCCAGGCACTGGGGATCCAGGGATAAATGAGACAAGGCTTCTGTCTGCAAAATGCTCCATGGGATGGACAGAGACTCAGATATACTGACAAACAATTGAGAACTGAGATGAGGAAGATTCTCAGAAAGACTTTTCAGGTGGAAAGTGCAGCATGTGTGGTGACTTCTAAGAGAGCTCATGTCTCCTGGTGAGAAATATAAGAAGTTTAATGTGCCTACAGGTTAGTGTGAGAATGGGGGGCATAGAAGCTGATGAGGCTAGTAGGCAAGCAGAGATCAGACTATGGAGGACCTGCCATGCTTACGGAGAAGCAAAAGGAAAAACAAAGCAACAATGACATAAAGAAACACAAGCCTATATTTTATAAGAAAATTTTTAATAAAGTCTAGAAACTTTCTATGTTTGAAGAGTCTATAACACTTTTCTCAGTCTAAAGATACTAAGATCTTTTCCTATGAGATGGAAAGCTATTAACCATCGTTCCATGGCCTTTCATTCTAATAAGGAAAGAGGGTAATACTAAATTAAAGCAAATTTTAAAAATTATTCAGAGTATAATATTCCAGGCATTGTGCAAAGTGGTAAGCAAATCAACATAGTCTTTACACTCTTAAAATAAAAGTAAAGGAAATATCATGAAGCAGTGGAGGAGTTGGGGAAATTATATGGATTCACAGAATCTCTATATATGTTAACCTCTAAAATAATTTTAATGTATATTTATAGTTTAGTACTTTTCTAAACTACTTACACTATTAACATACGTAATTTTCATTCTATGTGTGTACTATAGGAATTATAGTATAATCCATACCTACACCGATTTTAAAAACCAGGAAACTGAAGTATAATGAAGTTTAGCAACTTGCTCAATATTCCACAGCTCATAATTAAATGTTGGAACCTAAATTCAAACCCAGGCAATTTGTTTCTAATATTTTCTCTTAATCACTACATAGCACTACATTATATTGCCTTTGGAAGTGGTTTTCAAATTGCAGATTTTCACTGCAGATTTCCCCAGTGCCTTACCAGAAATGGTATGGGCTTGGTGTGGGACTCAGAAACTACAATTTAATAAGCATTCCAAGTGATTGTGAAGGAGGCTGTCCTTGGGCCACATTTGAAGAAACATTCCTCTAAAACATAGATTGGCCATTTTTAGCAATTCTAGGTTATTGAGATGGATTTTAGTGACACTTACTGGTATTGTAAAACGAATCATATATATAGATAGGAGGACTAAAATTGGAGTTCTGCAAAGCTTCCTGGCCTCCTTCCCAGCCCTCCACAAGGCATTTGTGCACCTACATAAACTTCCAGAATGTAAGGGCATGAATCAAGACTCTGCCTGCCACTTCAGGAAGAAAGTTCCTCGTTCCTTCTCTATGTTGTTTTTAGAGTGAAATGTGCCAGTGCTTGTGTTTCCAAGCCCGCTTGCTAAAATCGTTTAAATCAACTTCACTCTATTAAAATCTTGATTTTATTTTCTTAACCATACATTTTCAATTCCAAGATTGATTAATTTGAAAGCATAACTGAGACACCTACACTTTGCAATTTTACAACTACGCTTTTCAAAATAATTCATAAACATGAATTTCAAGCAGAAAATGATAAAAACAGATAATTGCATAACTTGTGACACAAAGCAACCCCCTATTAGCAATGTTCTTCCATAAACACAACATGAACACATGTGTATATTAATTAACATGCCACTTTATTTGACACCTCTAGTGACTATTTGCACGTTAGCACATTCCTTTTGATCTTATCAGTCTGTAGACTCTAATTTGCTATGCAGCACAGCAAATGCTGTCTTATGACTCACCCTTGGAGAACGCTGAAGGTGCATACAGATGAAGTCTCTAGGTGACATATCAAATCAATTTCCCTCATGGCAGAGAATCTGAATCCTACTCCTATATGATGTGGTTTCTGCTCTATTTCCCACCTATAGAAACCGCTGCCCAGATAGGGGCAATGACTCAGGGTGAAATAAAAGGAAGAGTGGAGAGTATTTCTATAAGATTGTTAAACATAATATAAGGGTTATATGCAAACCCCTTCCATAAAGCAATGGTCTTGCCTATTTTTCTTGCCCCCTCCCTCCCTTCCTTTTTTCCTCCCTCCCTCCCTTTCTTCCTCCCTCCCTCCCTTTCTTCTTTCCTTCCTCTTTCCTTTCTTTCTTTCTTTTTGTTTTTTTTTTTTTCTTTTCTTCCTTTTTATTTTCTCCTTTTTTTTCTTTGTATTTGCTCTGGGTATATTAATTTTCACTAAATTTCATCTCTAAGAAATGGGAAAAGAAGGCTATTGTGTATTGTGCTCAGGAATTGCATGGTGTTCCACATTCAGACTACAATGCAATCTTTTTCTACAGGAGAGTTAGGTATCCTTACCAAGTTTATTCATTTGTTGATTGATGCATTCATCAACCTAATTAATTGAATAAGTACCTTCTATGTGCAGATAGTCAGGTTGTTGGGCTATAGTTCCTGGAATATGAAAACTATTTTCATCTTGGTTCCCCAGCCTTTCCTAAAAAATAGAGAATTTTTTTTTTAAATCAAGATTACAGAGGGTCAAACAGACTTATGCAGAATAGGAAATTCATTAACACTTATAATGAAAGAGATCGTAGGATATATCTTACTTTGGGAAGGAGTTTGTCTAGGTGTTCAAATTATATCATCATCATGCATGACTCTATATCATCCTTTTCTTCTCTCCAACCCCTCCCGCCCCCCGTTCTCTCTTTCATCCCTCTTCCTTCTTTCATTCTGTCTTCCTCTGGATTAGCTAAAATTCTCAGGTTTCTTATGGTGAACCTCAGAATCTCTTTAAATTTGTCTTCAAATTTAGTAGAAATAGGGTTTTTTATGTTAATAGTGTTAACAGAATCCTGAATTTAAGTCTCATCTAGACACCTTAGGTGATATACATACCCCTTTAAAAAACAAAAACAGCACAACCCCCTCCCGCCAAAAAGACAATATAAACCACCATGGTACATTTTTATTAGTTAGCCTTGAGCCCCTTTCTTCTTAGAAGTGGAAACAAAGCCCTACTTAAACTACGTTATTCAAGAAATATGTATTAAGCATGTATCATGCGCCAGACAGATTGGGGTTTCATCAATGTCTATACTTAAGCTACTTCTGTTATGATGAATAGAGAACAGGCAGCCAATTCCCACATTAAATCTAAATTATTACATGAAGGAAGGGAAATGGTTGCTGGTCAAGCAAAAAAGCAAGCCAATGGTCATTACAAGAAGATGCATTTTTATTAAGAGTAGTTTCATGTTACACCTATACTCCCAGTTCGGCCTATCTTACAGACAGGGTAACTGAGGCCCAGAGAAGACAAGCAATTCAACAAACAATTGAAGATACTGTAGTTGGGCCCCTCATACTACACTTTTAAGTCAGGGTTCCTCATCTAAAATAACGTGGTGCTTTTCTTCTCTTTTTTCTTATTTTGAAATCAATTTAGGGGGCAAAAGTACAATTTTGTTACATGGATGTATTGAGTACTGATGAACTCTGGGCTTGTGGTGTATTCATCACACAAAGAATGTATATTGTACTCATTAAATAATTTCTCATCACCCACCTCCCTCCCATGTCCCCACCCTTTTGAATATTCAGTGTCTATTATTCCTTATTCTATATATCTATATATTCCTTATCTATATATGTCCATTTAGCTCCCACTTATAATTGAGAACATATGGTATTGGTTATTCTGTGTCTGAGATGTTTCACTTAAGATAATGGACTCTAAGTTCATCCCTGTTGCTGAAAAAGACATGAATACATTATTTTATATTGCCAAGTAGTATTCTATAGCATATATATATATATATATATACCATATTTTCTTTATCCAGTCATACACTGATGGACATTTAGGTTGATTCTATATCTCTGCAATTGTGAACATTGCTATGATGAACATGTGAGTGCACATACCTTTTTGATACAATGATTTCTTTTTCTTGGGTAGATACCTAATAGTGGGATTGCTGGACTGAATGGTAGTTCTATTTTTAGTTCTTTGAGGAATCTCCATACTGTTTTCCATAGAGGTTGTACTCATTTACATTCCCATCAACAGTGTATAAGCATTCCTTTTACTCTGAACTCTCACCAATGCCTGTTATTTTTTGACTTTGTAGTACCAGCCATTCTGAGGTGTAAGATGATATTTCATTCTGGTTTTAATATGCATTTCTGTGATGATTAGTGATGTTGAAACTTTTTTCATATACTTGTTGGCCATTTGCATATATTCTTTTGAAAAATGTCTATTCATGTATTTTTCCTAGTTTTAATAGAGTTATTTGAATCTTTTGTTGTTTGAGTTCCTTGCAAATTCTGGGTATCAGTCCACTATCAGTTGCATAGTTTGCAAATATTTTCTCACGTTCTACAGGTTGTTTGTTTCACTCTGATGATTATTTCTTTGGCTGTGTAGAAGCTTTTTAGTGTAATTAACTCCTATTTGTCTAGTTTTGGTTTCGTTGCTTGTGTTTTTGAGGACTTAGTCATAAATTCTTTGCCCAGACCAATGTCCAGGAGAGTTTTCTCTAGATTTTCTTCTAGTATTTGTATCATTTCAAGTCTCACATTTAGGTCTTTAATTCATACTGATTTGATTTTTGTATACGGTGAGGGAAAAGAATCAAGTTTCATTCTTCTGCATATGGCAAACCAATTTTCCCAGCAATGTTTATTGAAAAGGTTGTCTTTTCCCCAGTGTATGTTTTTGTTGACTTTGCTGAAGATCAGCTGACTATAGACACGGGGCTTTATTTCTGGGTTCTCTATTTCGTTCTATTGATCTATATGTCTATTTTCGTAATAGTACCACACTGTTTTGGTTACTATATTGCTGTAGCATAATTTGAAGTCAGTATGATGTGATGCCTCCAGCTTTGTTCTTTTTGCTAAGGATTGCTTTAGCTAGTTGGACTATTTTTTGGTTCCATATGAATTTAGGATTGTTTTTCTAATTATGTGAAAAATGATGGTGGTATTTTGATAGAGATTTTAAAATGCTCAAAGGAGTCCTAAACATGGAACCAAAAGGTCAATATTTACCATCATAAAATGCATGAAAGTATAAAAACACATGAATCTTATAAAACTATTACACAAAGGAAGAAGAGAAAGAAATCAAGTCGTCACATGACAGAGCTTCACCAAACCACAAAGGTAAACAGAGAAAAAAAATAAGTGAAGAATTTATAAAACAACTAGAGCAATTAACAATACGAAAGGAACAAAACCTCACATATCTATATTAACTCTGAACATAAACGGATTAAATGCTCCCAAAAGAATGTGATACTTTTCTTTAGTTTTCTACTGTTTAGCATCTGACATCTACTCATGTACATGGCCAAGGATAATGCTGTTGATGTAGTGATCATATTTTTCTTCTTACTTGGAGGCAAGATAAATGTCAACCCCTTTCTGGACTCTATTATTATTAAGAATTTCTGAGTACCATAATCCTTGAAAAGAGTATGTGGGTCCTACTTATTCTCTGAAATTTAAAGAGATATGAATAAGTCTTGAGCTAAAGAAACAAAACCCCTGTTCAGTGTTTCTATTTAAACCAAATTTCAGCTAAACATTCCCTTTTAATGCATCTGCCTAAATTTTCCTCTACCAGGCTCCTTTTTAGGAGCAAAATTCCAAACACAACACTCTTATTTTCCCAACCACTAATCCTTTCCATTTCTCATGTACTTCCTGTTTGATGACCGTTTGCCTGACAAAACTACATAGGGAAATTATTCCAATATGTTACCTCTCATTTTATTCTTGGGAAAATTCTTAATATATGTTAATGATCAGAGACATGTCTTTTACCCATGTTTATTGTAGAGATCTCATTATTTACTTTATTTCAGACCTCCATTATTCTAATGCACTTTAGAAATTACATGACAGATTCTCATGCCTGCAAATACTTACTAAATACATTGATCTACACGAAGCCCCAAACTGATAAAGTCTCACAACTCTATCCCTTCTCCTCCAACCCTTTCCAGAGGAAACTTAATTTGTGAGAGTTTAATTTGTTGGAGTAATAGCAGCAACATACAGTAGGATCTTCAAGGGCATCTATGATTCTTTTTAATAGAAGTCCTGGTATTTTCCACAACTAACTGCAAAGACCTGTGGCCTCTTGTCTTGTGGGCCATAGCTCTCATAGACAGATAAGGTACCAAGCTCTTATATTCTTCCTGATCTTGCCTTCGCTTACCTACCTACTACTTCTACTACCAAAACTGTATATTCTAATGGTATGGGTCTGTTGCTATTACCCTGCACATCCTAAATTTTTAAATGCCTTCAAGTTTTTGCACACTTTGATCCTTTTGTCTATTACTACCCCGTCTCCTGTTTGCTTGCCTAGTTTCTTGTTTTTATTGTTAAAAAACTCGAGTTACATGTCACCTACTCTAGGAAGCCTTCTTTCATGATATCTCCCCTTCAGATATATAGGGTGATTAAAAATAATTGAATACATTTAAAAAAGTCTTATTCTATTATATATAAACACTAGTAAATTAAGACAAAAAATAATTTATATCACAAATAAAAACCTATTCCCTGATGGCTTTCAGATGAGTTGTATAGAATCTTCATAGACTAGATCATTAAATTTTGAAAACAATCTCTCCACCACCCAATTGATTCTATGAGGTGAATATGATCTTAATACCAAAAACAGACAACAATGGTACAAAAAGGGAAAATTACAGACCAACATCACTCACTCCCATAGAGGCAAAAAATAAAATCAAATATTATCAAACATAATTCAATACTATTAAAATAGTTATAAAAATAATTTTATTATAATAAAAGATAATCATAAATAACTTAGATTTTATTTAGGAATATAAGGGTGGTTTAACATAAGAAACATATATTTCACCCATCAGGTTTATAGACTAGGAAAAAAAATAATTTGGTGAAATTTAACATCTATTTATAATAAAATTTTTTACCGAACTAGGATTAGAATAGAGCTCCCTTAATCTAGCAAAGGTATATGCACTCTACTTCCCCAAAAACTAAAGTACAGAAAACATCAATATTTACAATTGTATTTATCAATGAAAAATAAAGTAATTATTTTTTAAAAAGAACAGAAAACATCATCGTTAATGATAAACAATTTAGAAGCCTTCTCCCACCCCCCAGTATCAGGAGCAATACAAGGATGCCACTATCAGTGCATCTGCTTACCATTATCCTCAAGACATTAGCAGATGTGGTAAAATAGATAAATGAGAAAAGAAGATAACAAAGCAGCCATTATTTATGGATGTCCACATTTTTTAAAACACCTTTAAATCTGTAAATAACACAACAAATTAAGTTTTAAAAAATGACTTGGCAAAGTGGCTGAGATAAAAATCAATATAAAATCAATTGTATTTCTATAGAGCTAAAATAGACAAAAAATGCTAGATAAAGATAATATTTATAAGGGCAACAAAAGCTAAAATAAATATCTAGAAAATTTTTTCAAAATAGGTACAATACATTTAAAAGAAATATCTATGACTTTGATGACTAACATAAGAGAACACCGAAATAAATGGAAGGAAGTACCATGTGCATGGATAGGAAGGTTCGTGTCATAAGGGTGCTATTTCTTCCCAAGTGATTGATAGGTCTAATGGAATTCTGATGAAAGCCTTTTAGTCCTTCTTTTCTTCAAGAATATAACAAACTGATTTTTAAAGAGATAAAGGCCAAGAATAGTTAGAAGAAATAGCATAGTATGTGTGAAACATGTTCTGCCAGATACTAAAATATATTATAAAGCTTTAATAGTAAGAATATGTGATATTAGTACAAAGATGGACAAATTGATAAATGAATTAAGAGAGATTCCAGGACAAAAAAACTAATATATTGAAATGTGTTATATGAGATGACACTGCAGATGAGAGTGAAAAGAAGGAATCATTCACTATATGAAGCAACATAATTGTTTATTCTTTAGGAAAAATAAATATAAATTGATTTCTATAATATACCATACTTAACAGATCCAAATAGGTAAAGATTAAAATAAGAAAGAAACAATTTAAAACTGTTAAAAAATATAGAAGGCTATTTTTATAACTAAATTTTTGCTAAAAAGAAAAAAAAACTTGTTCTGCATAAAAATAAAGATTGGTAAATTTAATTATATTAAATCAAGACTTTCTGTTAATCAAAAGATGACATTAGGAAAGTTGAAATTTATTTAACTGCACAAATTTCTCCCCAGCATATTTTCAAATAAACAAACATACGAAATTCAATGGAGTAAAAGACATATGACCCAGTTGAAAGTTTGTAAGTCAAGAATAAGTAAAATTTCACAGTTAGAAAAAAAACAAAGATATATTAACCTCCAATTTCAGTCACAGAAAAACAAATTAATTAAGACCATGATGTTATACTGTTTTATACCTTTGGATATTTTGGTAGAATTTAATAATTAAGACACTACCAAAGTATTGGTAAAGTTCTAAAGCAACAAAAACTGTATTGGTGCTGAGAGAATTGTAAGGTGGTATAGCCACAGATGAGTGTCTTATAAAAGTGATCATATTGTGCACCTCACAATATGGCAGTTCCATTCAGCTATAGTGCAGAATCAGCCCTAAAGAAATCTCTGCGTATGGGACAAGGACACATGTCGAGGAGGGGCCCAGCAGTGCCAGCAACAGCAAATGACTGAAGTTAGAAGGTGGACTCAAGGGCTTCTGTTCTATTGCTCCGTGTTTTGACCTATATTTTACGTTACAAATTTTCTAGTAAGCCATCAAATACTGCATTATTTAAAACATCCAAAACATTAAAAAGTCATGGCATATGAGGGGAATGAATAATAGTCTAAGGGAATTCAGAAAAGAAGCATTATTACAATATTATTTTCAGATTTTGAGAACAGGGAAATTCTTGTATGTATGGTGGCATTTTTAACAGGCCCTGAAGGATATATTATTCATTATTTATACCTTGCCTGTTTTTCAAAGGATTTCAAATTGCTTATAAAAGATTTTATGAAACAAATTTTAAAAATAATAAGGTGCAGAAACCAGGGTTTAAAAATAATAATGAGCGAAAAAAAATAAAGAAAGCAAGAAAGGTATAACATCAGCAAATCAGAATTCATAGTATTCAGTTTAGGTAGTTGGATGTTAATCTGATTATAACTAAAACAAGGTAAATATACCACTAGTTACTGTATCAACAGTAATAAGTCAGTTAAAAAGGAAGACCAGAGAATTTTTGGTTTTTGTTTATTTGTTTGTATTTGTTTTTTCTGGGCACGATTGTCTTAGAAGGAGATATTTTGAAAAGTAGCCTTTATGGCCTTTTACCCATTCTGAGTAAAAGGAATTAAATACAGGTGCCAATGTAATAATAAGCAAACAAATAAATAAATAACTGGCAAATGTAAACAGGAATCAAAGGAGAATTCCATCTGACTTTGCTGCAGATGTATGATGAAAATTAATAAGCTTCCAAGGAAAGACTAGAACCAGACTGAGAGGAACAGGCCAGTAGTGGTGCCCTAAGTGTGGTCCCTAGACCAGAGCATCGGCACCTCCAGGAAACTTGCAAGAAATGCAAATTCTACAGAGTTTCTGTTTGGGGTGATGAAAACATTTTGGAAATAGGCAGTGGTGATGGTTGCACAACACTTTGAATGTAATTAATGCCACTGAATCGTACACATAAAAATAAATAAAATGGCAAATTTTATGTTATATATATTTTACCACAACTTAAAAAGAATAATTTAATATACCAAAACCCATTAAACTGTATACTTTAAATGAGAAAAAAAAGAAAAAAGAAATGCAAATTCTTGGCAACCCCCCAGTTTTACGGAATTGGAAATCCCACGGATGAAGTGCAGAAATCTGTGTTTAAGCAAGCCCTCTAGGTGGTCCTCATGTATGCTAATGCTTGAGAATCACAAAGCTAAGGAGTTTGGCTTATAAACTATATGTGCTAGAGGACCACTGAAAGTATTGTTGTCCAATCCCAAATCTTCTTTAAGTTCCCATCCCCGTATCAAGGTCAAGGATAATTTCCTGCTGCTGTCACTTAGAAGTAGAATCATGAGCTAAACTAGATACTGCTGGATTCTAGGGCATTCTAATCTCGAAAGAAAATTTCAAAGCAGGGTTTCCCAAGCTCAGTAATTTTGACATTTTGGGCTGGATACTTCTTCAGTTTTGGGGTGTTTCTTTGTGTTGCAAATTGCATACCTAGCTTCTCTAATCACCAGACACCAGTATCACCATTCCCCCAATGTAAGACAAACAAAAATATCACCAGACACTGCAAAATGTCCTTTGGGGAACAAAATTGTCCCTAGTTGAGAAAAACTGCACTAAAGTATTTTCAAACTAAAATGCATAATCTGTATGTCATTCAACCCCTGGGGTTGTTTTCACATATATTCTTGATGGTAGTAATACTTTATCGAGGTTAGGGTTGGAGAGGGAATTCTTCTAAAGGACTGGGGTATGCCAACTTTGAGTGCATACTATAAAAAAGATGATGAAAATGGTAATGATTGTTATGACGCAAAGAACAAAAGCTATCGATAATAATATAACTAAAAGACCTAGAAATGCCCCTCCCCCAGAGAGATAATCCAGAAATTTAAAAAGTTAATTTTAGAACCTTTACAAAATAACAAAGAGGGCTCCCATTAAAGCCAATGTCAGCTCAGGAGATCATCAATTTTAAACGGTTTTGGTTAATAGCAATCTTTAAATTTGAGTGTGAAATATCTTAGGAGTTTATTAAATATTCAGACTCTTAGGCCTTATTCTGTTGTTTCGATTTAGTAGGCCAAACTGAAGCCCAGGAAATGGCATTTTAATAAGCACTCCAGGTACTTTGAGCACAGGTGTGTGCTGGATCTGCACCCTGAGAATTATTGCTTTCTAGAATAAATAATGGGGGATTGAATCTAACCCGAGTTACTTTGCTAATTAAGAAATCATTTCCTTTTCAAGTACAGGTTTTAATCTGTACTGCCACCTTCTATCTACACCAGCAGATAGATAATGGTGTACGTAAGTGAAGCAGCGCTGATATAAAGCAACAGGCATTGATGAGAATCGTGGCTAATTAAAATAGGGCAGTTGCTACTAAGCTAAGGTGATTGTTGTCATGCAAAAATGAGACTCATGAGTGCCAGATCTCCTGATATTTAAACATGAACCAGAATTTCAGATTTTTATATCAATTCTTTTAATCTTAAAAAAATATAATTATCAACAATTCAGTTTTTGTTCAGGCTTCTAATTTTTTAAGCTGGATTTGGACTACAAATTGCTTGCTTGTGACATTGGTAATAAAGAAGCCAGCCCACAAGCGGGATGAGTAGGAAAAAAACTCATAGTAAGAGGATCCATGTCTACACTGAAGGCTTCCTTGACTTCCATCTGCATTGTACACACAGATCCCTCGCTGTTACTTGCTTTCTTTTGTTTTTTGAGTGCCACTGCCCAAGCTGTCAGATGGAAATCTGTCTATACTCGTACAACCAGCACGTTGGCTTGGGGAGAGGAAACGGCAAAGATGCTCAGGGTAAGGGAGACATGTCCAGCCGTGTCTCCTGATGGTTCTGAAGGAGACTGCCTCCACTGCATGCACTAGACCTACACCTCTGAGTTCCCTGTGGACAATAACGGTCTAAGAGAACAGGCAGAGCAGAGCTGGGAAAGGAGCAAAAAGATATTCAGCACTGGGAGAGTCCGCTGGAATGCCAGTCAGTCCAAGCTCTCTGCTTACATCATATGCATGCTCAGCGAAAGGAGGGTGGCCAGAATCTCAGTGAAGTTAACAATAACAGCTATCAAGTATGGAGTGCCTGGTACATACCAAGCACTGAGATAACTCCCGTACATACACATATATGGACAGATATTGCTCTAGACATCTTCACTTGACAAACATTCAAGCTACTACATCCTAAATCATGAGATTAAAGGGAATGTTCTTAGAGGCACTATCCAGTCTGGATGTAATACATTTCTCTAAATCTCAAATGCAATCCATTTTATGACAAATGTAAATTTAATAATAGCTTTACTATTATTATTGGCAGAGAAAGAAATACTACCCCATAAGGGTAATATGAAATCTTTAAATAAATATTAATATATATACACATGTGTATATATTAAAATCTATCTTTAAATTTAAAAAATTCAGTAGTTCTCTTTCCTGCCAAAATATCTGGAACACTGTAAAACTCTTATCATGGCAGCAGCACTGTAAGAAAGAAATGCACAGAAATTCCCAGGAATCATCTTCACAGAATTGGAAGATTTTGGTAATCCCAGCATCTTTATAAGTTTCTGAAATTACAAATAAAATCAGAAATAGCTAGAGAAAAGGAAATAATATTGAGGAAGACTATGTCATCAAGCTGAGCTTTGAGAGTTTGCATATGGAAATCTTGAAAACTTTCTGCATTTAAAATAAGATTATTAATTTAAGAAAAAACCTTCAGGACAGGGATTTACAAAGAGCCCAAGATGATACACATTGGAAGCAGAACCAGGCAATCAAAAAGAATCAGGACCAAGATATTTTTGCAAGCATTTCCTGCTAATTATCCCCTAATTATTTAATATCAGTGTTTCACTATGGGGCTATTAAGATTTGGGACAGGGAAATCTTCTCTTGCAGAAGACTGCCCCAAGAATGTAGAATGTTTACTGCCTCTACCCATTGTCCACAATTCTAGTAGTTCCTCCTTTCCTAGCAGGTGTTACCACCACCAGACAAAAGATGAAATGCTCTTGCTATTAAATGCTTCTTATTGGAACAGAACTACCACAGTTGACAACTACTAATTAGTTATCTATGTCCTGTTAAGTGATTAAATATGTTGCAAAATACTTATTTAAAAAATTATAGTACAGTCATGCATCACTTAACAATGGGATTATGTTCTGAGAAATGTGTCAATAGGTAATTTTATCACTGTGGGAACATCACCAAGTATATTTACACAAATTCTTCTAGGCTACAGACCTGCACAGCAGGTTACTATACTGAATATTGTAGGCAATTGGAATACAATTGGAAGTATTTGAGTATCTAAGTATATCTAAAAATAGAAAAAGTACAGTAAAAATACAGTATTATAATCTTTCAGCAACACCATCATATATGCTGTCTGTACTTGAAGGAAATTTCGTTATGTAGTGCATGACTATACTTATTCCATGAGATTCGCTCAAATAATCTTGTTCGAGCTAACAAAACCTAAGAGAAGAAACTCTTAATGTATAAGTAAGAAGTTACTGAGTCCCATCAATCCACCAATATTTATAGTCATGACTCCAGAAGATCCTGGGTCTGCCATGTGTGCATGGCCAGGCTCCACCTACACCCTCCCAACCTGAGAATGGTACCTGGAGAGAGCCACCATCTGTTTGGATATTACCCTGATATGATTCACAAAAAGTCATCGATACTGTTGTCTCCATTTAATTCCAGGGGTTGAAGGGAAGCAATTTCAACATTTATATCTCATTCGATTCAACCCAATAAAATCATGATGCAAATTTAATGAAAACATATTTGTACCAATTACAATGCTGGCACTATGCTAAATGTTGGATAGAAAATGATAATCATGACATGGTGTGAACCTCAAGAAACTCATCTTCTAGTAGGAAAATTTGCATGAGTAGAAACTTATATTCTAGTGAAGAAACACATAGGACCAACATATAATTAGTGTAGAATGTGATAAATGCTAAAGCAGATGATAGTATAATCCTCAGATGACACAAAAGAAAAAGTGAATATTCCCATCACAGACAAAGAAGGCATTTTAGAAGATACTCAGATGTTGAGCTCTGAACAATAAATAGGCATTCATCACATGAACAAGGAGATTTGATTTCCTAAGCATGGTGATTAGCATAGAGGAATATAAAAGGCCTTTAACCAACATAGTTCATGGAACAAAAATTATTCCAATATTCCTATAAAGAAGAGCAGAAATTAGTAGGAGACTAGCCTGAAGATAGAATTAGATTCAGATCATTTAGAAACTAACACATGTAAGATGACAATTTCATCTAATTGCTTAAAACCCTCAAATGGATCTCCATTACTACCAAAAACTACTAAGCAATTAAAAGGAATGGACATGCAATGCCATGGATGACACTCAACATAATTGTGCTGAGCACAAGAAGCCAGACAAAATTTATTATTCTGTTTATATAAAACTCTAGAAAATACAAAGTAATATATAGTGACGGAGAGCAAATCAGTGGTTGCTGGGATTGGAGATGAAGGTGCCAGTGAGGGGCAAGAGAGAGAGAGATTACAAAAGGGGGCAAGGAAGCTTTGGAGGGTGATGGATCTGTTCACTATCTTGATTGTGGGGATGATTTCATGGGTGTATTTACGTCAGAAGTTATGAAATTATACATGTTAAACATGTATCATTCATTGCACACCAATTATATCTTAATAAAGTTGGCAAAAATCAAAGACAAAAACAAGTATAATTTGTTACATTTCACTGCATAAAAGCTCTGTGAGAATGTACATAGAACCCATAATAATGGTTATCTATTAGAGCGGTGTAAGACCTGGGTGAGTGGGGCCAGAGAGAAAAGAGAACTTTCTTCACATACCTCTAAATTTAATTAGTCAGATCGAGCACCTTCTATGCAACATATACTGCTGTGCACTTTAAAGATACATTAGTAAACAATACTGAAAAAAATAACTATTCTTGTGAAGTATATGGAATTACATAATCATCATGTAATTTAATTTAAAATATTAAATAGAAAAATTACAGTTCAAATCTTATTCATAACAGTATTTATTCCTGAAATCGTTTATTGCAATCATAAATATATATGTGAATATATATAATTCCTCCTTCTTAGAATGTCTTCCCTGGCCTCTTACTTATTCTCCTTTTAAAATTCTCCTTGTTCTCCAGGCAGATCTGAAGTACTCCCTCCTTTGTTCAACTGTACACTGGGAACTCCTTGTGTGTCCTTGCAAAGCCCCAACTAAGTTGCAACCATATAACAGGTTAAACTTTCTTTCACTTATTTATTGACAAGTGTGCCTCTTTCACTAGTATGTCATTTTTAAGAAAGCCATCATGTGTGTATTCTAGCAGTCATCAGAGTGTCCTTATTGGTATATGCTTATTGAAAGAATTAATGCAAGGCTTCTCATTCTTGCCTTAGTCTATTTGTTCTAAAACATGGATAGCAAATAGGTATTATCTGCTGTGCCAACTCCAATCTACCAGGATTGTCTAGCAGCACTGTCTAGAAATGCCAAGGTCCCAATGGTGTTTCTGAGTTCCACAGGACAGAGAGTCTTGTTTGCTTAGGAATGTCTGCCATAGATTTAGTAAGGGGATATGGGGACATAAATATCACATGCTTATGATTTCTAGATTTATGAATGTATAATTAAAACACTATATAAAGCACTTTAAATCAGTTTTTATATCCAAAATGGAAGAGTGCCACTCTTTTCTTCTAGAATGTTTTTGTTGTTGTTTGGCTTTTTTTGTGTCTGTTTTGCTATTTGCCATTTGGGGTGCTAAAATTGAAATGTCCTTCATTTCTCAAATGTCTTTATTTAGAAGAGAAGAGAAATCAGTGATAGAAATATAGCTGCATATAAAAATAAGCATTAAATTGGGGTTGGTTCATAGATGAGATGAAAGAGAAAGGAAATATAAGGAGATAATTTAGTGGAAGCTGGATATACAAATATGAGGTGTGAGAATTCTTCCTAACAGGAAAGGCCAAAGATGTATAGGTGCTGAATGTCAACTTCTGTGAAAAACATGCCCTGCATGGATAGTGCTTCATGAGTGTCAGGGAATTTCATCTAAACTCTGCATCAGGTCAGAGAGAAGAGAGTGCCCACAGGAATCACTGACACCAATAGGTTAGAGAGTTTCATGTAACCAAGCGTGAAAAACACAGAGCTGAAAGTGACCCTACATATGTAGAAGCGACACAAATTTTGTAGGAGCAATGGATTTTCATGAGACATGATAGGGGATCCAAGATAACTTTATGAAAATATCAAAGGACAGTGTGATCTGGGTTACAAAGAGCATAATATTATCAGATTACAACAGGTCTCTGATGATTATTTCATTGGATGTTCATGATGACTCTGGCAGATGAACAATTCAGGAACTGTTATCCATTTGGAAAGAACTGAGGATCCCAGCAGTTAAAAATCACCTTGGAGCCAATGAGTGGGGGAGGGACAAGGTAACAACAGGCCTCTCTGCCTCCCCCCTCCCTTGCCCCTCTTTTACCCTCTCTCTCTTTTCCTTCTTCCCCTCCTCTCTCCCTCCCTCCCTCTCTTCTTTTTCCTTCTTCCCTCTTTCTTGTCTACTGCTCTTCTCACTCTACCAGACTGAGCATATGTGAGTCTTCATTTAATAGTTAAAAGCTTGCACCTCAGGGATCTTGGTTTTGAACACTATTGATAAACATACACAGCTGTCGATGAGGCTACAGGAAATCAGAAGACAAAGCTACATTTTTATAGCAAGGACACCCCAATATGTTGTTTACTTTTTGAAATAAATATGTACTATAAACTTACATGTTGTCATTGATTGTTTTTTTGTCGTGGGAATTAAGCATGGTGAAAGACTAATGAATGATACAGGTCTGGCTTGATTAGTCTTGATGGCGTAAAAGTTTTACTAAAGTGTGGCTTCTTGAGGTTTTGTATGTTATGTATAGATATATTAGATTATCTATAAATGCTGTATATTTATATATATATATATATACACACACACACATAATTTTAAACAAACAATTTTAAACCAAAACCAAGAAACTCCCTTTTTATTTTTGTCTCTGTTTGAGTGGGTTAGGAAATTACATTTATAAAAGCCCCTTTGGCCAGAAACAATGTTATGCTTTGGATGGGAAACTTCTTTCCTCTTTGATGAAGACAATTTTTTTTTCTTCTTATGGGGACTAAACTATTCTCTAATTCCCCTGGTGGGATATGAATTAATATAGTAGAACAGAGTTTACCCTCAACAGCTGCAACTTGCACCTGTGCAGTATTTTTAATCATTTTTCACTGCAGTGTGATAGAGAAAAAAAGCAGGGGAAAATGCTTTATGGGACCTTCCAACTGAGATGCTTAATGCATTATTAGGAACAGAAATCCTCAGTGGGATTTAACCATGCCTATTAGGAATTAGGCTTAGGGACTCTAATATGAAAAGTATATAACATTTCCCCATCCTGCACTTAGATTGGCAATGGGATCCACAGTGGTCATTTTCTAGTGTTTCTCCAATCTGTCATACTAAATTCCCCAGATTATTTCATCGTCTGCCTTCTTTGATCCACAGCCTATAGAGAGCAGAGTCATTTACAACACCATACTGGCATTGTGTGAGCAGTATTGGCTAAGACAGAGCACACAATCAGCTTTGCTATATGCCTGCTCTGCATCATTAAGCATTAATGAAGTGTTCTCTAATTGTTTCTCATTCCCAGCGCCTAGGTTCTTTATCGCCTGGTACACCTGTGCACCAAGCCTTGGAAGTCAAGCTCACTCTTTCAACTATTGAGATGGCAGTCACAGGCTTCCCTGTGGAATCAATGTCATTAGGCTGCTATGAATTGGAAGGCAAAGGAAGGGGGATGAATGTTCCTAATCATGGGCATCGAAAACAATTGTCATTTGCTTTTAGTTGCAAATTTTCACCTCCCCATCTCCAGTACTGCCATCCACTCTCAGCTTTGTGTGAGGACTTTTGCCAAATTCCAAAAATATCTCCGTAGCATCCATTGCTATTTGGAGGATTTTTCAGCAATGGAGGTGAATAAATGTATAAAATTTCTAGGGAAACTTCTTTGAAGAGAACTTTGTAAATAATGTATATTAAGAGAAAATTGTTTGGAAAATACAGAAGATTATAAGGAAAGAAGTCAACCAATTTACACCATCACACAGATATAAGAGAATTTCATTTGCTTTGTATATATATTTTTGAAAAAATGTTTTGGATGTGTCTCAGCAGAAGAGAAGAAAAAAGAATCCCTCCCATCAGAAATAGAAGTAATGATACGCTTATATCTAGAGCTTCCTCCTGGAAGTAGAAGGGATGTTTTGTTGCTGACTGTTAGGAAAAAAGTAAAAGGAATAAATGCTAATAAAGGCTGTCACCACACTTGACAATTTAGTAAGCAGAGATTTTAAGAGTATTATTATCTTACTAGAATATTTCATTTCACTCAGGATCTCAACTGGCAAACGTAGCTTAGAATTCAGTGCCAACTTTTACCCTGGACATATTTGGGAACTTGAAATCTCCAATCGCAGCAAACAGTTCCTGTTGACCAAGTAGTAAAATAAAATTCAGGAAGAAGTAATGGTGAGTTCGTGAAATTCAACAACCTCAGGAGTTATTATACAGAAGACTTTTCATTTTTAATGAGGGCTTTAGGGGATTTAGGGTACACAAATGAATGTGGTTCTGATTAAAAATACCAATCACATACTGCATACAAACATTTAAAGGCCAACTTGCAATAAAGTTTCTATGGGGTCAGGTTATATCAAAACGCATTCTGAAGAATTCGTTTGATTTATATGAATCTATTGAACTATAAAGAAAGAAAATACTAATTATTTTTTATTTATCTTGAAATATTAATATCCTATCTTGAAACCAAAAGTATCCATAGAATATGTACTCCTTCAGCTATCCATTCTGCCATAATTTCACATCACCCTTCTATAAGTGTAAGCCAGCCATATTTTTAATTAAGTACATGTATCCACCTCTTTTTTTGATTCTTTATTTTTTATTTTTAATTATTATGGATACATAATAGTTGTATATATTTATACACATATATATATATTTAAGGGTATATGTGATGATTTGCTACTGGCATACAATGTGTATTAATCAAATCAGGGTAATTGGAATATCCACCACCACTTTAACAGTTCTTTTTGTTAGAAACTTTCCAATTCCACTCTTTTAGTTATTTTAAAGTATACCATAACTTTGTTGTTGACTACAGTCACTTTGTTTTTACTTAGTTTTTTGCCCTTGTGGGCTCCAAGGGTTGAATGCTTATGGCAGTGCCCTTTGAGAGCACATATTGGTGGCCAAGACCTCTGCATGCCTGTCACTTCTCTTTGGTCCATGTTGCACAGTTGAGTGGGTCTGTTCTTTGAGTGATTGCAGGGACAGGGCCTGGGAGACAATCGGAAATCAGAGTGACAACTTAGCTCAAAACAGACCCTCTCACCACAGGCTGATGTGATTCAGAGGACAAATGCCTGCAGCTGGTATTTCTACCACATCTCTGGGCTTAAAAGTACATATTTACTTAAAGCCATAGGATTTTCAGATCTGCATGGAGCTTAGAGTCCTCCTAATTTTACAGTCAGAGAAAATGGCACCTACAAAAATGAAGGGGCATTTTTGGCTGGTAGTCAGGGCTAGCACCTGAACTTATGTTTGCTGGGTCTCAGAAACTCCAGAAACAAGGCTCTTTCCATAATCCTTTAATTTTATTCCATCTTTTATAGGCTTAGACAAGGGAATCTGGGGTGTTGGGTACACCCTTAATGTGCATAGAGGTTTTTTTTTTCTTTTTAGATTACAGTCTCTCTTTTACACCACTGAAGTCACCTTGTGAATATGAAGAGTTGATTTTACGATAACTTTAAATGAAAATATGGTTTATTCAGTATAAATCGATTATGTTTTCTGGGAAAGCTATTCTAAGCCTAGGTCGTGTTTATGTTTTGATCTCTCAGCATATTTATTGATATAGGATCTCTCAGTATGTCTGTAAAATACATACACAATCAATATATTTAATTTGATTCGATTGTTTCCTTGAATTACTTAAGGGAGGGAAAAGGGGTTATACAAAACGAGAGTAGTTAAGTGGATGAAACTATCCACTCCAGCATAATTCAAGTCTATTCAGAATATGGAACAACTCTTCCAATGGAGAAGGTTATATATACAGTAGACAAGTACTTCCAGCTGTACTGTCTTACCTGGACTTGAAATTACCCCTCCTAAGCTGAGGCAGTATAAAAAGAGAGGTGTTAAGAGGCTGTTAACAATAGGGCTGTGAAGGAGGGTTCAATCCATTCCAGATGTGGTAGTTGACACCTTGTCTTAACCTTGTTCTCAGTCTAATACCTCATATATCATTGACAATGGGCCGATCAGTAATCATACCCATCAGTAGGGGTATCATGATTAGGTGCTAATAATTGGGGCTGGAATTCCTTTGACTGAAGTAAACACTTTGGAAGTCTGTTTCTCAAAGTTTCACACTAGATCTTTTTTACCTGGCTTTGCAATTACACTTTTTTAAACCCAATTTTGCAATTTTATTTGTCTTTTGTCCACCCTCTTTGGAAAACATGAGTGTGCCTTTTATTTCCCTACTCTTTTTGAAACCATGGGATATGATATTCTGAGTTGCATTGCAGAACCTAATTTATCAACAGATATGAATTCAATGCTGCCCATTTTTAGAGCAAGTACTATTTTGAAAACTGTTTTGATCTAAAGGACCTCCTAAAAGAGCTTCAGAACTACCAGGAACCATGCTTTGAGAACCATTGTATTAAAAGAGATTCTCACAAAACTGACTATATTTACAATAAGAGATTGGAGCATGGATATATGGAGGAGGTGAAGTAGGGATAGAAGCTGAGAAGAGATTTGGAAAAAAGTAAAATGCTGAAAAGGGCAGGGAACATTTCTTATAGTGGGACAAGAAGTGGAGGAAATAAGGTACATGACTAATGCAGACTAGGTTAAGGGAGCCAAGTCTCTTCAGGTGTGGCAAGGCTGATATAGCTCTTTACTGAAGGAACAGCCTGAGACAGGTTACAGGTGACTCAGGATACATTCCAGGTATATACACTGTCAAATAATGTAATGTCTCCAAAACCAGGTCAAAATTATAATTCTCCCAACTCGTCTCCAATGGATTATAGAGGAACAAACATGCACAGACCATGCAACAAATCAAAATTCCTATTAAAGCAGAAATGAAGGAAGTCTCTTACCTCAGACTGGGATACCCTAAACTGGCATAGGATTGTAATTCTAAATTGGCTGTTCAGGCTGTTCAGACATTATTGAGAAGCTAAGTTTTAAACAAAGATTGAAACAGATGAGGAAAGTAACCATGTAAATAGAGGAATGAAGAGCATTTCAGGAAATGGGAATAGCCAGTGCAAATGCCCTAGGTCAGAAAAATTCCTGAAGTGTATAAGGAAAACTGTGTGGAGGAAGCCAGTATGGCTAAAGCAGAGTGGCAATGGAGATGGTGGTAGAAAATAAGTGTAGAGAGGTAACAGGGAGCCAGACTGTAAGTAGTATTATAGGTCATTACAAGGACTTAAAACTTGAAATGAGATGGAGAGCGACTGCATAATTTTGTGAAAAGGACTAAAACAATATGACATATTTAGAGAGGATTACTCTTGATGATTCAGCAATAACAGAGTGAAAAAGGGCAAAAATAGAAATAAAGAAAGGCTATGGCCAAGTCTCCAAGATGATTTCCATCAATTCTTTCCCTCCCCATGTTATGCAAATGCTGCTCTTCCATGTTAAGAGATGGAATCTCATTTCGCTCCCCTTGAATCTGGGGTAGGCTATAACATGAGATGACAGTAGAAGAAGGACATCATAAGAAGTCCTGCAACATTGAACTAAGTCTCCTGAAGCTCACTCTTAGAACCTAGCCACCAAACTGTGAGAAACCCACGCTACATGGAAAGTCTGTGTGTAGATGGTCCATTTAACAAGCCCAACTGAGCTCGAGTCAATAGCCAGCATCTACTGTCAGCCAAGTGAGTAAACTATCTTGGACATCCAATCTCATGTACCATATGACTGTGAATGCAGGAAAGACCTCGTGAGAACCATTCAGCTAGCCACCTTAACTCAAACATAATGGAGAAAAATAAAATATTGCTTTAAGCCACAAAGTTTTAGAGTAATTTGTAGTGATCTATACAGCTATAGATAAATGAAACACAGGCTATTGCTTAATCCACAATGAGGTAGCAGTGGAGAAGTGAGAATAGTTTGGCTTCTCAATATAACTGATGTAGAGAAAAATGATCATCTGATTGATTGATGTGCAAGTAGATGTGAGGAAAGAGCAAGAATTAAGGGTGACTACAAATGTGTTCCTGGAATAATAGAGAGGTAGGGATTGCTATCAAGTAAGTTGTTGGAAGACCATAGGTGGAACAGATATGGAGAAGGTATAGACTTTTGAGCAGAGATGTGAGAAAGGAGTGACTTAGGAATCTATTTGAGTAGATGGGCAAAAGGAAAAGTTAAAGACAGAAGTCTGCATGGAAGACTTATTTGAATTCAACTATAAGCCTGATCTGGCTTTCTTAAGAATGGTTGCAGAAGGGAAGGCAAAAAATAAGAAAATGTATAAGTCAAAGAAAAGGTTGAAATAGATAATGACAATGTCAGATTTCAAAGAAGGAGTTTTGTAGAAGACACTGGAAACTAAGAAGGGGGGAGAATGAGAGAGGGATGAGAGATAAAAACTTAACTGTTGGGTACAATGAACACTATTCAGGTGACAGGCACACTAAAAGCACTGACTTCCACATAATAAAATGTATCCATGTAACAAAACCATTTTTACCCCTTAATATTTGAAAATATTTTTAGAAAATAATAGTTTCATATGAAAAAAGTCATATAATTTGGGGAATATGGTCATAGTTTATACGGATAGGCATAGAGAATATGTCAAGCATTCTGTAGTCCAAGTTAGATAAATGGATGTTCCACTAAAAAGGAGAAATTTGTGAAAATGTGTGACAAATCCTGAACAAATTGTTCCAGAAATAAATGGATAAATAAGAAAGAAACATATATGGTTTTTGTCTTTGTGGAGAAGTGTCACCATGGATTATAATTTTTGTGTTGTACGTGTGTCAGTGTATATTATTTTTGTCTATATTTGGTTTTTCCTTTGTGGAGGTGACAGAAGAGAGTTTTCATTTGTTTGTTTTTAGGAGGAGGGTAAATTTGTCATTTTATGTCTTCATCCAGAAGTATTCAGATTAAATATCGTGGCTTTATTTGTAAGTCAGAGGCACTTGAACATTCAAGGAAAATCTGTATCTTAACAGATTTTCAGTGTAATCACAATGTATTAGTGAGCCAAATAGATTTGTATAAGCTCTGGTTAAATATCAAAAAGTGAATATTCTCTCTGCACAAAACCCCAAGCCCACCTTTGCCCTTTTGAATAAGGAAAAAAAGCAAATATAAACATTTCTAAAAGATTAATGACCAAAATATAAAACAAAAAAAAAGAACAGAAAAAAGGGAGGGCTCTTTGCCTTTGCTTTTATAATCTTCCCTATTTGCTTTGTTCCTCTAGAAATGAAGGGATAGGGAAATAGAAACACTGGAATTGAAATCAGTCCCATTTTGTCAAACTGCAACAGGGATCAACACATCTATTTTGCTGCTTGTAATTCAACTGAAGTTAGTAAGAGAATTCCATACGTATTATTTAAAACCCGATTTTCCCCTTATTATTAGACCTCAGAGCAGTTTTCCAACAGACATAGGTGGTGTTGATTAGTTTTCTTATACTTTATCCCATAGGCATGATATCTTATACTTACAACTAATTTTTAAGCCCTATCGTCATTATTTAGCATTGGAAATTCAACTTAATCCTATTAATTTCCCATAATCATACACATATAAAAATTGTGTTTTAAAATGTGTTAGTATGTTATTTTCTTTATGCCCAATTATTAATATATAGGCATAGGGATAGCTAATATTTTTTAGTACTATGTGCCAAGCAGTTTTGAAAGAATTTTGTGTGTATTACTTCTTTTAAGCTTAGAAAACTTATGAGGCAGATATTATTATCCCTATCTTACAGATAGGAAAACTGAGGCCCATAAAAATTAAGTAACATGCCAATGTTACACAGTGAGTAAGTTGCAGAGTAAAAATTTAAACCTGAGAAGTCTGGCTACAGAATCTATACTTCTAACCACTACACTACACTGCTTATTTATGCACATAAGAAGAGAAAAAAGATGTAATATATTAGAAAAAAAAGAAGTAAAGATGGAGAAAAATCAACATTCTGAACTATTAATGAAATGCAAACTTTTCCTAAGAGCTTATAGAAAAGTCTCCTTAGCTTTATGATAGGAAGTATCAAATGAAACTGGATTCATGTCCTTCAGTGGGTGAATGGGCAAACAACATGTGCTACACTAATGCCATGGAGTACTATTCAGCAGTAAAAAGGCACAAACTATTAATATGTTGGACATGCTTCAAAGGCACTGTGCTGAAAGAAAGAAGCCCGTCAGTCTCAAGCAGTTATATGTTTGTATGATTCTGTGCCAGAGCTTAGAAGTAGGAGCAGACGGTGACCATAATGGATAACTCAAGTGAATTTTGGAGGTGATGGGACTATTCTCAATCCTTATTAGAGTGTTGTTACACAAACCCATACATGTTTTAAATTTTATATTCAATTTATCAAAATAAAAAAGTTAGGTTATGTATAACAATTAAAAAATCAACCGTAGTGAACCTGAGGAAGAAAAAAAAAAGCACCTCAATTCAGTGACTTATCCACTTACAACTGTGGAAATTTGATCAAATTGATTAAACTTTTCTAGGCTTAGTTTTCTCTCTTTAATTAAGTTAATTAAAAATATTTACCTAAGAGCGTGTTGTTAGGAATAACAGTACATTCTGTGGAGTGCTCAGTGTTGTGACTGAAAAATAGAAATACTCAGTAAATGGTTGTGAATCCCGTTGATTGTCCTGAAAGGAACATACAAGTAGCTTCCTTTGCCCTGTGTCCAAATTCTTCCTATTAGAGAGTGATGATCCGGCCTCATGAAGTCAGGCTTCTCCAGTAGCCAGTGTCACCAGAGTCTTCCTCCTAGGTTCCTGTTTGATTATTTTACTATATTCTATGGAAGCACATTCTTCTTGTCACCAGCTCAGCCAGGTGTTCTGCCAAAGAAGCTGTATATGACACTTTTCAACTGTAGAAATTTAAGAAATGTGAGTTCCTTCATCCTCTTTCCTTAGCCCTGTCTGATTTCACTGCCACTACTTAGACACCAATCTCCCTTTCACCAGAGCCTTTCCCACCTTTCCTTTCAGCCACCAACCCCAACTCTGTCTTGTCCATAAGGCCCTAGCACTGTCCTACTCCTGAGTTTTCTGAGTATCTTACTGAGTAGCTCATGTTGCTCCATAACCACATACAACCTTATAGTTTGTCAAACAAATAATATGTTCATGCCAGATTGTGTCAATGAAAACTCACGTTTATTGAAGGCAGGCAGACATAAGCTAAAATATATAGCAAATCTGCTATATGTATGGCCTTCTTCTCAGTACCTAATATGCACAGTTTGATTTTTTTCTCTAAAATGAGCTTATAAAATAGGCAACTTTATCCCCATTATGTGCATAAAGAAACAGAGAGTGAAAGTCACTTTCCCAAAAGAAAGTCCAATATGTTGGAGCTGAGATTTGAGCCTAAAAATAACCCAAAATCCATTCTATTTTCCTTAAGAAATTTTACACTATACAAAAATACATTGTTCTTTATATTCCATAGGAAATTGGACACATACAAGGTTCATTAATTATCATAGAATTTAATGGAATTGAACATTTCTTACCTATGTCAACTTTTTTTTTTAGCTTGTTTTTTAGCCTCATGTTTCCTGAAGAAGATGATGATTTGAGTTTCAGGAGATAGAAAAAGAAACACAATGATGTTTTTCCTTACAATATCCAAACAAAAGACTTTATTGTCTTTTACTTTCTTCTTTTTCTCCTCTCCTTCTCTTCCTCTTTTTTGTTGTTATTGTTGTTGCTCTTCTTCCTCTCCTCCGTCCTCCTCCTCTTCCTCTTCCCCCTCTTTCTCCTTCTTCACTTCTTCCTTCTTTCTCTTTTCCTCTCTCTTTCTCTCTCATTAGTGTCATCATTATTATTATTATTTTGAGCAAATGAGAGCCTTTCCTTAAAGTCAAAAGTACATTTTACTAAGAGACTATTAAGATAGTGTAGATGTCACTGAGCAGACCTGAGAATAATTTGACAAAAAATAGCAGGAATTAATTATTTTCCTTTTTAATAAATTAGCTACATATGAGACTGGTAAAATGAAAAGAAGAGGAGCAAAGAGAAAATATATCAAATAATTTTTCTTGCAAGTTGATGAAAATCATTAATGGAGACATTGTTACTGATATCATTTTTACTGATGATAGTGAAATGAGAATTACAAATGGAATGGAGTCAGGTCATCTCCCTGGCTGTGCTGTGCAGCAGATATCCAAGCATTGCCCAGCCATAGCGCTACTCAGAGAAACTTCTGTTAGGCAATAGCATATGAATCAACTCTGATAATACATGTTGAGCATTTCTAATCCTAAAATTCAAAATCTGAAATGCTCCAAAATTTGAAAATTTTTGAGCAACAACCTGACATCACAAGTGAAAAATTTCACACCTGACCTCCAATGTGATGAGTCATAATCAAAGCACAGTCAAAACTCAGAACTTTGTTTCATGCACAAAATTATTAAAAATATAACATAAAATTACTTTTGGGCTATGAATATAGGGTATTATATGAGAAACATTAATAAATTTCATGTTTAGACTTGGATCTCATCCCCAAATTATCCCATTATGTATTTGCAAATATCCCAAAATAAAAAAAAATTAAATCTGAAAACACTTCTGGTCTCAAGCATTTTAAATAAGAGATACTCAACCTGTAGAACTTGGAAAAATTTGAAAGTTTGGTGTTCAATATTAGGAGTCCTTCATATTGCTCCACCTCACTGGTAAGTTTAATATAAGGTAGAAAATTATATTTTTACAATGTATTATAAGATAATATTTAAAGTTAACATTTTCTAAGAACTCAATATATACCAGTCACTGTAGCTAAGAACTATATATCCATTGCCATATCTAAGTCTTATAATGATCAGGCATGATTTTAATCATTTACATTTCATCATTTGCATAGTGACAGAAGCCATTGAGCTATCTGTGCTCCTAACAACTATTCTATATTGCATTTTTGGGGAAATAGCAGCTATTGAAACCACCTTCACTTGCCTTTTGACAAAAGAGCCTGTATCTGTAGACTACCCTATTGTATAAATGCTTGCATTTAGCTGCTAAAATGAGATATTTGCTATGCACTCTTTGAAATTTATTCTGAAAGTACAAAAGGCTTTGTTTGGTCATTGCCCAAATGCACTCTCAATTACTCTTCAAAATCATTCCCTTGGATACATATTGATAAGATTTACACTCACAGAGAAAGACAGCTAACACACAAACAAAGACAAGGAGGAAGCTAAGCTTCAAACTAGTATCATCCACGATTGACCTTGTACTATGAATTTTAACCATTGAGCAATTGAATTTCATATTCTAGGCAAAATGAAGATTGTTACATGGGTGTAGGAATAGCATTATAAGTTTGCATAGGACTGGGCAAGGAAGAAATCAGGTATTAGTATTATACCATTCATTAGTTTTATAGACATGAAGGTTATCTGTAAAAGTTTATTTACATGAAAAGAATGCAATTAGAATCCACATAATAAATTGGTTCAACTGACACCAACACAAACACACTTCTCAATATATCAATATACAGCAATAACTTCATACAGTTTTGGAACAAAGAAAAATTTTAGAACCAAATTATGATAGCTGAAAAGCCAAGCCCGCAGATCTCACTATCAATGTTCTTCATAGAACATAAAAAACCTGATAATTACTTAATTCAGAAACAGCACTGACTTTGAAGTAGATGCCGTGTAACTCTATGACTCGGTACTTAGATAACAGGGGGATTGGTGTTTTTAAAAAGCTTCCCCAGCAACACTGAAGATAAAATTTGAAATGAATGCACTATATTAATGATAGACTTAGAAATAAAAAAAAATATCTCTTTTCACAGCTTTATCTCTGGTTCCCCACAAAATGTATGGTACAGAATCAGGAATCGATGTATTTTAGAATGAATAAATGATTATGGTCTTCTGGAAAACATAGATATTCATATTCTCACTACACAGATGTGGCAGATTACAGGAGATAAATGTCATATGTAACTGTGCATAGAATGTAACCAGTAAGGAGTAACCGGTTCATCATTAATTCATCCCATTTTATTGTAGCCCTGTTATGGTGTGACAGGTTTGCTGGGCAGCTGAGGTACAAAGGTGACAAGGTATTTTTCCTAATTCTACTGGGAAAGAAGATATGGAAAAGAACAGTAATTATATCATGCTATAATTAATTAGTTTTTTAAATGCAAGTTTTATAGCACAGAGTCAATATATTAAACTAAGTCTTAGATATTAAATTATTAAGGGACACCCTAATTGGTAAAACTAGTGAATTCTAAATTTTAACAGGCTGGATGCAGGTGTTTTCAGATGGTTTTCCTTCATGCATTATGTAGCCATCTTCTTCCTCAGGCATCTTCTATGGTCTTCTAGTCTCTGTATTCAGCTGGAGGATGTGGGAAAAGGATACACCCCTTCTTAAACACCTTAACCTAAAAGTAATGCGCATCATTTTTGTTCATAAGCCACAGTCAAAGCTAGCTAAAGGATTTCACCCAGATTACAGGGAATCTAGATATTGCAGTCTCTCCTTGAGAAGCTGCTTTCCAGAGACAACTCCTTGCTATAGAAATTTGGTAAACAGTCATAGCATTTTTGCCACAATTTTCCACAGTGAGCCAGAACTACCCGACTGAAAGAGTCAGGAAAGCTTCACAGATATGGTGGCACAAGAACAGAGGTTGAAATAATAAATAGGCATTATCCAGGAAAATAAGCAAAAAGATGTCCCCCAGTGAAGTGCACAACATGTGCAATAGTCTGCAGGTTAGAAGAGCAGGTGAAAACAGAAAAATAAGGGAGTTCCATCTTGCTTCTACACTGCAGGGTAGTGAGTAGTGGAAGATGAGGCTAGAGGAGTAGATGAAGACCTGAAGAAGAAGAGCCTAACTGTCATTAGAGTAACACCGTACTTTATCTGTCAATTTCCCCTTTCCCTCCACATTCTCATTGATTGTGTCTAGGCCCTCACGAACTATTGTTTTCATTCTCACTCATTCATGAGGATAATCTCCCTGCTAGACAGGGCCACTAAAAGGGAAATCTTTCCTATTGAATGACTGGCCTTTTAATTCTCCCAATTGACTGTATAGATAAAGCCCGGTCATGTGTCTCGGCCAATTGGCCCTCTATTGAGAAAAGCAGTGTTCGGGCCTCTCACTCAGAGGTAACTTGAGTGCACCAAGGACACGAGCAAGGGCTATTCATATAGCGTCTGCTAATTAACTGCCTCCTGAAATGCAGGCAGTTCAGTGTATTGTATTCTGGTATTGTGTTTCCTCATCGATACCCTTCAACCCCAGTGACAATCCCCAGTGACAGCAATATGTTCATTTATTTTTAATATTCCATGACCTACTCGGGGTTATGGCCTCATTAAAAAACGATTGATGTCTTTGACATAAACCTGTGAAGTGTCCTTGTTGTCTGCATTTAAACATGATGAAGAAAGAAAAAAATGAAAAAGGGTTGCCCTAGATCTTTGCAAGACTGTAACAAAAACTGACAAGAGTAAGTGTTTGCTACTTTGGGGACTTGCAAAAATAGATAACCAATCAAATGAGGTCAGTAAATTTTGCTTCTTTTATATATGGTTGAAAATGGTGTTATTTTTAACATTTTAAATTGCTAACATTAATGGGAAATATTCTGGCTCCCTTATGAATCTGACTTAATTAATTTTCTGTAAAATACTAGGATACTAGAATATGTAAATTCTTTTTAACTTCAGGTTATCTATGTAAATTCCACAAACGATTTTTTGTTGATCTCTCTATAAATACTATACTGGGGAGATTAATAAATAATGTGCACAAGTCTGCATTGTCCAGACTAAGATTTTAAACACATACTGACAGTTGTCAAGAAATGTGACTATTACTAGATTACTGAGAAATTTACAGACAATTATATTAAAGGTGTTGCTTTAAAAAAAACATGTTTTTATGCTTACTGGTTGTAGATAACTGATATTCATAATTATGTGTTTCTCTAATAAAGCACTCCTTTGCCCTATAGAATCTCCTGAATGATACAGGAAAGATTGCATCCTGCTAAGCATCATTTTGCTAATAACTCTATTGTACAATAATTGATTATTTGGAAATTGGATTTCAATATTTGGTGCATGTGTTCACCCAAGCACAAACTGAATATCTAATATCTGATAGAGGGTGCTACAGGAATGGGAATGCAGTGATAAACAAACTAAGGCTCCTGATTTTGAGATATTCATAGTTTAATAGGAAAGAGAGTATGTGAAAACAGTTCCACCAAATTTGCATAAGCATTAAAAGAAAGTGAGTATACAGTTCTTTGGGAGCAGTGGAAGAGAGAGCAAAGAAAACAGATTTGTTTGGGGCTTTAGAGATATATAAATGTGAGGTAGAATCCAAGATCCACCATTTCTGCATCATGTATGAGTGATATGGTCTTAAATCCATCAATTTACATTTTCAATTTCTTAGAGATACTCAAAATATAGGGTGTTGATGGTATTAAACAGAATAATTTATACAAATGGAAAATGATGTCTGAGAGAGTATATTTTCAAAAGATATTAGTTCCTTCCTCATTATACCAATATTAAGAGAGATGGGCACCATTTCAGATATGTGATATTTAAGGTGGGCCTTGAATGAAAAATAAAGTTTTACTAGTTATAGAAGAAAGAGAAAAACAATATTCTAGGCAGAAGGGAAAGATCCAAAGGACAAAAATGTCATACCACATAGATCAGTGACTTTGGGTTATATTTCCTTTGCTTCAAACAAAAAAAAGGAAAACAGTAAATTCCTATTTTAAGAAAAAAATGAGAAAAATAGTGCATATCGAACACTATCTAGATAGCTTAGTGAATCCTCAGGTTCAGTGTATTCTATTTTACCAATGAGGGGACTGAAGCCCTTTAATACCTATTAACTTGCTCTGGATTATCAAACTAATAAACAAAGCCTGAAATTAAAATTCACTTAATCTTACCTCCCAAACCTAGGCTGTTTTCACTTCATCAAAATTTGGAGTATGCTTTGACAAGTCTAACATACTGTTTTAGTAATAAGAGAATCTATATCACTAATATAAAATCACTATAAAAAATTTAAGTTGGTTATTTGGCATTGACTCATTTCTCTGGCAGTATTTCATTTAATACTCAATAGCAAGGAAGTATAATCATTCACACATGGAAAGAGAGACTCATTGAGATATTACTAAGGTCTGTAAGTACAAATGAAGAAACTCAGAAATCCAAAACGTTGACGTCACCAGCTAGCAAGTGGTGAGATTAAGAATTGTTTTAGTCTGATTGAGCTGCTATCACAAAAATGCCATAGATTGGGTGACTCATAAACAACAGAAATTTATTTCTCATAGTTCTGGAGGCTGGAAACTCCAAAATCAAGAAACCAGCAGATTTGATGCTGGGTGAGGGCTTGTTTCATGGTTCAGGGATTATGCCTTATTACTATGTCCTCACATGGTTGAAAGGGCAAGGAAGCTCTCTGGGAGTCTCTTCCATAAGAGCACCAACCCCATTTGTGAGCCCTTATGATCTAATCTTGATTAGCATTTCAACATACGAATTGAAGGTAGGGGGCGCAAACACTCAGTCTTTAGCAAGAATCAAACTCAGATCTCTCTGATTCCAAACCCCCTTTTCTCAGCACATCTGGATGTCACTTTTGATTTATAATTTGGCCAAAGTCTGTTCCTAATTGTAACTGACTGCATCTGTGCACATCTAAGGATTCCTTAGACTGCTTTGCTGTATATATCACTGAAGGTGATCAATAACTCGCTTGTTTTTTCATCAGTTTCTTTTGGGGAAGAACTGCATTTAAATAACTCGACCAAAATCTGAGTTGCAAGCTCACACTCAGTGACAATATGAACCAGGAAAAATACAAAGTAACGTCCTTAAACTTCCTCCTCTACTGTCTTGCATTTAAACTCTGATGGTTTCCACCTACGCACTGAATGAGAATATCAGAATATGCTTCTTGCAGAGAACTATTTTGGCCCAAAGGAAATAGTGCCTGAAAAAGCCAATAAAAAATACTCTGAAAACCAGGTAATATCAAAGTATCAGTTCTCAGACGCACAAATATAACCACAATCTAGACATTCAGATTTCACATTAGTCATTCTGCTTATAATCATACTGATTTCAAATTTAGTAGAAATATCAAAAGTGGGGTTAAAAATAACATTATGTATAATATATCTGTATATACATAAATCAGATTTATAAGTATTATCTATAAGAAATAAAGATTTATATATAAATGCATATATATAATACAGTCTATATTGCATATGATATAATATAGTATATATGTGGCATATGAATATTAGACATATATATGATATATATATATATAAAAGACAGATCTTCTTCCTCTTAGGTCACTTTCAGAAATGCAATGGCTAGGAAAAAGTATAGCTATGTTTGACTATATCTCAAGTGTTATTTCGAAAATGAGATAAAATGGACCTTAAAAGTGACTAGGATTCATTCACTTTATTTATTCATTGTTCTTATTCAACAAATAGCTAACATAAATTAAGCACTGGCTATTTGCCAGATATAAGTATGTGCCTGCATTTTCTCACACAGTCCTTCAGCCATCCCTAGGAGGCATTAATATTGTCCTTATGTTATAGGTAAAAAAAAAAAAAGAAAATAAAAAAAATGGAGGCACTAACAGGTTAAGTACCTGCTAGTGTTCATGAAGCTGAAAAGGAATAGAGCCAGAATTTAAGTCCAACCAAGCTTCAGAGTCTACACTTGATTTCCTCTCCAAGTACTCATTTGGTATATACTATATGGTAGGCACTGTGCCAGATTCTTTCACTATCATTTAATACAACCCATTCTTTCTTTTACCTCCTGGTCATTTGCATTTGAGACAGATCAGGTAACTAACCAATCAGACACATCCAATCCCTTCTCTCCCCATCACTGTAGAAACTTGAAGCTTGGAAAAGGAGTGAACTCTGCAAAAGGGATATGGGTTGTGAAAAATACTCTACTGTATTCTAAGCAGTGAATTGTGCTCCCAAAGTAGCTTTTGGTTAGGGGTGCAAAACAGATAACAAGGCATGCAACCTTTTGAAGTCCAACCAGATGAAGGAACAATCAATGGCCCAGCTGCAGAGCTCAGACCTACAAAACTCCTCTGCCAATTCCCAGTCATCTTCCCAGGGAGCCACATTGTTCTCATCAGCATGCTCCATAAATTTTGCAGTAGGATGCAAGCTGCTAGCTTGAAGCTGACACTGATTGAAAAACCTTGCCCCGGGCCAACTGCTGTAAGGAGAGAACTTGGGGGTTCAGAAGGAAACACCAAGGCTGTTGTTTAGCAGATTTGTCAGCATTTAGAGATCACAAGAGAGATAGAGAACACCAAGATAAGGCTAAATCCCTAAGGGGAAATATTGTAGAATTGTGATTTCTTTTCTTTTCTTTCTTTCTTTTTTTTTTTTTACTTTGGTCATGCAAAAATTAAATTCAGTATCAGGCAGGTTGTTCTTGGTAGTTACAAAAGGATATTAAGGAGATTGGGTCTGGCAGGTTTTTGTTGTTGTTGATTTTTTTTTTTTTTTTTTTACCTCCCAATGAACTTTCTACCTTCAAGCAATAGACAGTGACCTAGGCTACAGAAACCTAGTTTTCTCTCATTAGATAATAGCCAAGGGCTCTTTAAGCTAATAAAGCAGGAGAGAAATCACAGATAAAACAAGATAGAACATTCAGGTGGAGATGACAAGAGAGTGCCTTAAAGGGTTTATGTTAATAATTATAGTCTGAGAAGTAGGAATCAAACCTCTAAAAAGAAAAGCACTTTATAATGTATTTATAGCAGTTTCAAAATGTTCTGCATAATAAGGCCAGTTTTGAAGTTTTCCATAACTCCCTCACCCCATAAACATAGCAGTTTTCCCAGGAAATTATTCAAAAAGCAAAAGTAAACACTTTCCCTCTCAAAGCAGAACAGTCATTTTTACAACAGGAAGAAAATGAAATAAAACATACACTATAATACATTGAGATTTTCTTCTTTAGCCTGTCGGAAATTCTGTAGGGCATGTGTTTGGATCCATAAAGCAATTTCCCTTGGCATCCATTAGGATAAAGTCTACAATTTTTCTCCCTCCAAGTTCTCTCTCAATTCTTCTCTTCCTAATCCCAGGGTCTTTTCTTCATCTCTCTCTCTTGTCCTTTCTTTCCTTCCTTCCTTCCTTCCTTCCTTCCTCTTTCTTTCTTTCTTTCTTTCTTTCTTTCCTTCTTTCATTTTTAACCATGCTCTTAAGTGACTGTCAATGGACAATCAGTTGTTCTATACTTCAGTTTAGATTTATTTATCCATGCTATAGTTTGACTAACAGATACCTGAGGGCAAGAGTACTACCTGGTAATAACACAAAAATAAATAAAATTAGGTCCCTGTTTTAATTAAATCACACAAGTAGAAAAATAGATACACATATACATTTATGTGTACATTGTCAAGCATTATTATAATGCAGCATTTGAAATGTCATTCCATGGGGTCAAAAGCACCTGGCTTTGAACATTATCTTTTTTACTTACTAAGTACATTGGCCATGGTTAAGTTACCTAAGTTTTCTAAAGCCTAATTTCTTCATCAGTAAAATGGAGATAATAATGCCTACCACATTGGGTTCAAAGCAGGAATAAAAATAAATATGGTATATAAAATGCTTCATATTAAGCATTCAAGTGACACAGCAATTACCATGTTAGATACAAGAAGTATTGTGGTAGGGGAGAGGAAGGGAGCACTGACTCAGCTGACGTTCCCTAGAAGATGTAAAGTTTGAGGTGGGGTCTAAAGGAGAAATCAGACAGAGATTTAGAGGTTGGTATCAGGATGTCCTAAAGGTGAAATCCATATACAAATTCACAAATTATACAGGATGACAAGTAGTTATTTGTATTTGAAGCATGGGTTCATTCTGGATAATTGAAGAAAATTAAACTTGAAAAATGAATTGGGAGAAGACTTTAAAAGGACTTCCATTCCATGGTAAGGAATTTTAATCTGTGAAAATAAAAGATCCTTCAGGAGCATATAAAAACCCAGAATTGTACTTTGGAAAGTGAAATGTGGAACTCTAGTGCTGTGCAGACAGTGGGTGACAGTAGGGAGTGGCTGGGCGTGGGAAAGCCAGTTCAGATGATATAGCAATTATTTATAAATAACATTTACATTCAAATTGTATATATTTATAAATCATTTACATTATTATAAGATAATATAAATTTATATAATGAGATAAATGAAATAAAACCTAAAGTCAAGCAATGATAATAAAAATGAAAGGAAGGATGAAGATGAGAGGAAACAAATAGAGGAAAATTTGTAATTCACTAGATATAGGGAATTAGGATATGGATAGGTGAAAGGCATTTCTGAGGCTTCTAGCTTGGGAGGCTGAGTGGTTTGTGATGCCCTCAATTATTGTATATAATTCAGGATGATAGAGTGAGGGAGTGTGATGAACTGGATCATAGTCACTAACTCTTTATGGCTACTCCCTTTGCCAGATGACTTTTTACTGTCTCCCACTTGAGGTAGAATATATTTTCTTATCCCCCTGATGTTGGGATTGGCCACAGGACTTGCTTTGTTTGGTCAATAGAATGTAGGTTGGAGGGTCAGTATGCCAGTTGCAGGCTGAGACTTTAATAGGCATTCCTTATTTTTGCTCAGACTCAAGTATTTTAGGGATTCACCATGAGAAGTAAATGTCCCAGGTATTGTTTTTGGCCCGGGAGCAATTCAAAAGCACATGGAGTGTGCCCAAATTTCAATGCTCAGCCTAGAAAGAAGCCAAGCCAAGCCATAGACTGAAATAAACTTCCTGAACTAACCTGCAGACCTATGAGCAAGCAAAATAAATTCTTGCTGTTGAATGCTCTCTTGAAAAAATATTTTTGTGCAGCCTTATTGTGGTAATAGTTTCATTAATACAAAGAGACAGAAACAGTGACATTTAAATAACTGTTTCTAATTTTTCCCAAGGCCCAGCTATCTCCCTAGGCTTGGATTCTCTGAACTGCCACAGTGTTACTCCAATTAATCTTTTTTTTTTTTTCTTTTGTTTTCTTAAGCTGAGTAGAGTAGTTTCTATTATTTGTCACCCATTGATTTCTAGTATGCCTACAGTTCTGTTGAGATACTTTTAATCTTAATTATCATTCCAGATATCATGGCTGAATAATGAGGTCACATGTTGAACCAGGAATTATCATATATAGAAAAGGACCATTTTGTTAAAGAGATAGTGGATCAAAGAATTAATTACTTAAAGATGGATTGGATTCCGTAGCTACAAACTATATATTTTTTACACCAGCTAAGCATCTTGCAACCATGTTTCACTGATGAATAACAAAGGGACTGAATTAAAGAGTATGGGTAATATAAATATTTAAGAAGCAATTGAACAAAGAATAGATTGAGAAGGAATATGATCAAAACGAGAATGGGAAGTAAGTGTGTTGTTAAAGCAAAATAAGATGAGAATTTTATGAAAGAGGAAGTGGTAAACAGTAGCAATACCAAAGAGATATCAAATAGGTTAGATAACCATTAGCAGAATCAGGTTATCAGTGACTATCCCCCCTAAGCAATAAGTTATGTTTGTGCCAAGAATGTCTTAAGAGACTTAACAGAGAACAAACTTTCAGAGAAAGAAACAACCTTCTAGATACCAAAGAGGAGTTCAAGGAGAGGAAAATAGAGAAGAGCCCCAGGTCATGCTTAGAACTTTTCCTCTATCCACCTGAGTTTTCTATTCTCTCTTTATTTCAATGTCTTGTGGATTGAAATTGGTGATTAAATAAAAGCTATTCTTGGTTATTTGTATTATATTATAATTAGTCATTCTTGTGAATAAATTAATTCTTTAGAAAGCATAGCATTTAAAAAATTCCCATTGTTTTTCTTTGTCTCTATAATCCCTGCATTAAAACTCTATTCGATGCTTATTAAATCTAACAGAAGTAAATAAAACCTTTCATATGGTTTTAAATGGATGAGTACAGTAAACAGTGTCTTAAGGTAGTGGTATATTTATATACAGTGGAATACCAAAGTTTGGTTACAGTAAAATCCATCTGATTTTAAGCAAATCAGAAACTAACGTATAAGGACAGCATTCACATACTATGCCCACTTCATCGCTGTGTGTTCAGGTTGTCAGAGAGACAAGCAGATAGACTAGAATTCAGGGGAAGGCTTCACATCTGATTACAAAAGAAAGGTCACTCTGAGAATGAGACAATCATCCATAGGGAACAATCAGAGTCAGGGAGAGAGAGTCAGGCCACACCTTGTGCAAGCGCATCCGCAAAGGGGGTTTGAAGGTGGATGCTGGACTCCCATCACCACTCCCAGGCCTTGTTTGAAGAGGGAGCTTGAGGCACTGAATGGAGTTGAGTCTGAGGGCTTGGAAACCTGCAGTACCTGCATCTCTCTGGGGTAGGAAAAGGCAAGGATGGGTGTTCTTATCTTTGTGAGAGCCCCGATAAGACCACAGCCATGCATTCCCCATGTAATCTGTTAGGGATATCTAGGATATGATAGGTAATTTGAAAAAATTATTTATTAAATCTCTGAACTTATGAATTTTTTCTCATGTTCTCTATCGGGCTTTAAACTACACTATGACTGTATTAATACCATGGTTTGCACAGGCAAAATTAATTCCTGCTTTTTTTCACATATATTGCAATTTATAGATCCTCAAAATCTGTAGGGTTCATTGTCTTTAGGATCAGAAAACAAACCATTCCTAGAGACCAGTTCAACTTGAGATGTAATGATTGGATACGCTAATTAAAAAGAACCTTTAAGTGCAGCTAAGTTAATGTTTGCCAAAGAACATTTTCTGTGGTTCTTCAAGACAGAAAAACATCAAGCAAATATTGGGAGATTCCACGTATCATAGTCCCCTTTTAGAAAATTCTCAAAGCATGTTAGCCTCTTAAAGTTTTAAAACTCTCTTGCAATAAAAACTATGTTTATGTATGTTTAAGCTAGCTTTCAAATGTATTTGACCATACACTACTACATGTGCAAAATATCAATTAATAGTCAGTGAAACTAATATACCATTGAATATCTGAAACCATTCAGGTGTGGCCATTTGTTTTCTTTATTTCAGGAATCAGAGGGGTCATTAGCACAAGAATGTTTTCTTTTTCTTCTTGTTTTCTCATTCTACCTGTTTCCCCTGTGGTACCTTCTCTTATCTTTTGCTTCAACTAATTTCCACACTAAGTTGATACTGGCTCCAAGAAACTGTACTTGCTTTCCAGAATTTTTTCTGAGCTCCATATTTTCACATTTGACTATTTTCTGGACTTTTGCAATTAGTTGTACTGGAAAACTGAACTATGAATTATTCATTGTATCTCCCCTTTACCACTAACATGGATTATATCAGCATACACTGGGAATCATTCTTGAATTCTCCCTCATATATTTTTTCCCCATCATCTCACTGAAGAATTCTCAAAATCCTGTCAATTTTACCACCCAAAAGAGCTTGAAAATCTTCATCTCTTTTTGCATAGATTAGTCAAAAATCCTGTATCAGTTTAAGTTTCCTGTGATTGGGGAAGTGGCCCCAGTTGACTGGGGAGCAGGAATAAGGGGGCTGCAAGAGTGAGACAGGGAAAGAAGAAAAGTCAATCACAGGCATGTTATTGTGCTGGCTACCGCTGTGAGGAAAGGAGCTCAGGTTCTGGGACATTCTGCGGAACAATGTAGAATGCATCTCAGAACTGTCCTTCTGCAGGATAGGAAGTGATTCTTTATCCCCTTTCTCCCTTCCACCAGCATTTGAAAGGGTGGCCCCAGGAGCAGTAACTGTTCTGAAATTCTGGGCTTCAGCTACATATATGCCCTGAGGTGGAAAAGCTAAATTAAGTGAGGCACTAGAGGTAGCCTGCTGCCAGCCTGCAGGAACTACCCTTCAGAGCTACAGCTCAAACCAGTGTAGTGACCAAAAAAAAAAAAAAAAAAAAAAAAAAAAAAAAAAAAAAACAGACTTTTAACTGCTGTTTTCTCTAGGCTTGGCCCTTTATAAGCCATTCTTTACACAGTCTCCAGAATAGTGATTCTTACATTTTAATCCCTAAATGCAACACAAATCTCCTGAGTGAATTCTATTTGCCAGATATGGTTCTACATGTTGGTGAATATGATCAGTTTTTACCATCAGAGAATTTACATTCTAGAAGAAGACATCAAAAAACAAGCAAGTTAACAGGGAAAATATAGTGTCAGAGAGTGATAGATCTTATGCAAAGAATTAAAATATACATGTAGAAAAAAAAAGACTGGATAGGTACTCCAAATTACTTAGAAGGTTATTGCAGGGAACAGAGAAACAAATGGCTTAGTTTAGGTTTCTAAGAGTAGGTATGGAAAGAAGTGGATGGATTCAGAGTGTGTTTCGACATTAGAGTCAGTGGATTGCTTGATGAACTGAATGTGAAGCGTGAGGAAAATAGAAAAGATGCCCAAACTTTTGGCTTGAGCACTCAATAGATGCATTGTCATTTATTGAAATGGGGAAACTTAGAAGAGTTTCAGGAGGAAATGATGGATCTTTTTTGACCCATGTTGAATTTGAGATGATTATTAAGTATACATGTTTAGATGACAAAGTTAAATATGATGTTATTCTTCCATTGAAAAATCTCTCTAGAACTCTACTTGCCCTCAGGATATAGTCCAAACTTGTTGACAGGACTCATTCTGTGATCCCAAAACCTTCCCTTTCATCCACCTACATATTTTAACACTCAGCCACACTTTATCTATTTGTTAAAGGGGACACTATCTACTTGCCTCTGTATGCCTCTTTGTAATATCTTTCTATTCTTTCTTATTCATTCACTCTCTTTCTTGCAAAATGAGTTCTAGTTTTATTGTTCACAAACTTCTCAAAATTCTGTTCTGGGTGGAGTCCTCCCCATTTTAGGTTGAGATTACTACACCTTTTCTCTATACTTCTCTTTAGTATAATAATTTACACATGTTGTAATATATTGTTGTTCTTTATTTGTTTTCCTCATTAGCTATGTGTATGAAAATTTTATTTCTGGCATCTAATATTGTTCCTCCCTAGTATTTAGATACTTAGTTCTGTTAGTTGAATAAACCAATTAAGAAATGAATGATTAAGGATAAATGAATGAAAGAAATACAAAAACAGTTGATCCTCACACGTTTAGTTAAACATCTGTACATTCTTGAATATAATATTAATTTTACTTTATTAGTTCGGGTTTTGTACTTAAAAGTTTATAATATCCTATTTGTAATAAATTGGAAAACTTCCACCTCCTCCTTAAAAGTTAAATTAAAATTTTATTTATATAATTTTTTTATGAAAATAAGTGGTGAACTGAAGAAAATATTTGACATTCATTTATATTTATCATTTGTACCCCATTTTCCCCAAAATTCATTTCAATATGCAAACAAGTATAAGTACAATAAGAGGATAAAGTATACTTGAAGCTGATAAGCAAATCAGGGAAGATATAATTTATGGGTTGGTAAACGGAAAAAAGAAGAAGAAGCCAGCAGTGAACGAAATATTCACAATGTTCCAAGCTCTTCAAAAGGTGAATAAAAATTTGAAAATATATATTTTTAAAGCCAGTTAAAAAAGGAATTATCAGTTTTAAGAGTTGCAATGTCTAGCAGATAAAAACAAAAACTACTTAGGTCATGTAAAGTATTGCTGAATCACACAATAAATATATTCGTGAGTACTAGAATGACATATTCAAGTGAGTTTATCTAGAATAAATTCTAGTATTCTTTTCACTTACAAAAGGAGATGATTCAACATTTAGCGCTATTGATAGCAGACTCAAGACCAGGTTTGTGTATCAGTCAGGATTCAATCAGAAGCAGAACCTCTGGAATGTATATTTCATACAAATGTACATCTAGAGATTTCATTACAGATTTTTGACCATATGCACTTGTGGAAGCAAGTTAAGTACTTTCTATAAGGATATTGAATTCATATCTGATGCTAGAGTTTGAAGTCTGCAGGGAATGTGATCGGGAAGAGAAGATAAATATAAAGTTGGGGAGAACAAGAACAAGCTAGAAACCACAAACAAGACCATGAGGACAGGCTAAGCCTATCCTTTTGACTCTTACTTTTATGGTATGGGTGCCCTGCAGAAGTCAGCACCCTTCATCACACAGCCAAACACACATAACTGGTCTAGGAGGCAGAGCAGCTGGAGTGGATCTAGGAGAAATTGATGTAGTTGTAAGACTGGCTTTATGTTGCCTTATACCAGCATGCTGCACCAGCAGATAAAAGACAAAGTATGTGAAATACAGAATGGCTGCTATTTCACTTGCACCCTTCAAATCTCAGACAAGAATCTCTTATGGCCCACACAAAAATATGATTTTCCCATCCAGTATGATAGGAAATTTACAGGCATGGGAATTCTGGAAAATGATGTTCAGCTTAGGCAGGTTGACACATTTCTAAAGCCAACACAGCTTTTTGGGATGATAAAGTTACAAATCAAATATTGATTTAGTAAATAAATGAAAATCTGGGGTGAACTGATGGATGGACAGGGGTATGCATGAATAAATATATTGGTTTTGGAATTCTATCCAAAGGCCATTTCTCTGCCAGTCTTCTTTGTAAATACCTTACTACAGAATCAAGCCATGTGTATTTCATGAAAATAATGTTAACAATAGAATCAATGCACATGAAAATTATATATTAACAGGAGATTAATTTTAAGTTCATCATTAAAGATGTAGCTTTAATACTAATAGCTAACCCTTACCAAGCATTTACTCGGCCACGCTGATGATTTTAATTCTCACTACAACATAAGACGTAGGAATTAATATTATCCCCATTTTAAATATGTAAGTTTAAGCTTCGAGCAACCAAATAATGAAATATTCCTTTGTCTAGTCTTCTGTGAGTCTATCCTTTTAGGGACATCTCACAGGGATGGAGGGAGGGAGTGGCAAAGGTGGGTGGGTCTGATGGTTATCTACACAACACAGAAACAGTAGAGGATTCAAAAATCCTAATCTCAGACATTTATCTCTTTCTTGTTCTCCTAAACTTTTCATTTTAGGAATATAAGGAACATGTAGGAATTGTTTTTATTCATTCTTCTAAAGGATAAAAAATCAATTTCAATTCTTTGTCATTGAGATAAAATATATTTTTTCCCCTTATTTTGGCCTTTGTAGCCTGATATCCAAATAGTACTATTTTTCTTTTGAGCCTTCTTATTGATAGATGTGATGGATTGCCTAAAATGATGTCACCTTGCCCACCAACATCGAAGCAGAGGGTTGGGTGTGTTATTCTGAATCCCAGGACAAAGAACAAGAGGATAAAGGCAATTTGGGTAAATTGAAGTTATCTGATCAAAATCAACAAAGGAGTCTGTAATGGTTAATTTTATTGTGTCAACTTGACTGGGCCATGGGGTACTCAGATGTTTGGTCAACATTCTGGGATTTCTGCAAGGGTATTTCTAGATGACAGTAACACCTAAATTGGTAGAATGAGTAAAGGTAACTGACATGTGTATAGAGGGAAGTAAAACTCAATGGAAATCAAGAAGGAGGAAGGAGGAAGAGGGGATGGGAGAAAACATACCTAAGGGGTACAAGGAACACTGTGTGGATGACGGGCACACTTTTAAACTTGACTCAAGAATTATGAAAGCAATACATGTAACCAAAAGCATTTGTAACCCTGTAGTACTTTGAAATTAAAGGAAAAAAAAGAAAAGAAAAAAATAAAAATTTTAAAATTAAAAACAAAACAAAACAGACTGCCCTCCCTAATGTGAATTACTCTCCAAAATGCTGTCCCAATCATCTGAAGACCTGAATACAACACAAAGCCTGACACTCCCCTAAATAAGAGAGAACTCTTCCTGGTTTCTTGCCTTCCAGCTGGGACATCAGCGTTTTATCTACCTTTGGACTCAAAATGAAACATCAACGCTTCCTGGATCTTGAGCCTGCCTACTTTCAGACTGGAATTACATAGGCTCTCCTGGCTCTCAGTCCATTGTACTCAGACTGCAACTTACACCACCAGCTTTCCTGGGTCTGCAGCTTACTGTCTTACCCTGCAGATCTTGGGACTTGCTAGCCTCCATAATTGCATGAACCAATACTTTATAATAAATAAATAAATAGACAAAGCTTTGCTGCCCAAGGCATCTCCTGGGCACATAGCATAGTAGGTATTCTGTAATAACTGATGAATTAATTGATCAATTCAATTCAATCTAACAGTTATTGAGTATCTACTCTGTGTCTGGCGCCATACCTGACCACTGGAAATGCAAATCTCTTATTGGTTCTGTTTCTCTCAGGGACCCTGAATAATAAAGCTATATAACCAGTTCATTGCATCTTTAATTACTCAAGAATGATGTACAAATAGATTCCAAGGAACTATTTCATTTTATACATTTTGTTTAGTAAGATGCAAATTATATTCCCCAAGTAGAGAAAAGGGAAAACATGCAAATAAGTTAGTTTCATCTACATAAATATATTTTGAGTTTATTCTACATCAATTGCTCTTCCTATATTTTTAGTTTGTTGGGATAGCTGAAATTAAAAATGAAATAAAAGTTGATTTTATTATTATCAGTTGGCTAAAGGTTTGTTGGAATTTGGATTGCCTGGATTCTTTTGAAATTTTCTAACTTAAGGCCCATTTTCACACATTTTCAAAGGACATTAAAATCATCCCAGTGCAACTGGTTGAACATGCAGTTTATCTACATATGATTTTAAATGGCTGATGTAAACACTTTTCCAACAGTTCTAGGACAATTCTCATAAAGGAAAGCACTGCTCTGATCATTTCAGATTTGAACACCTTTCCTTTTGTGGGGTGAAAGGATTAAAGTTTTTGAGAACCTACCCTATTTCACTGACTGTATTGAGTACTACAGAATGATCATCTCAATTAATTAAGCCAAAGCTTGGTAAATGTTTTACCTTTCAAGTGTTTATTCGACAAACCTGAAATGTTTCACAGACAAATCTTTGTTATCCAAGGCATTTCTCAGGAACACAGTATAGTAGATATTCTGTAATAATTCATGCATTAATTGATCAGTTTAATTTCAACTAACAGTTATTGAGTATCTACTCTGTGCCTGGCACTGTACCTGGCACTGGAATGCAAATAAGAATCAAATGGAATACCTACTCCAAGGACCTTGAAGTCTAGTGGAAGAGATAGATGTGTGACAATAAGGTACAATTAAGTACAGAAAGTACTATAGATATTTTATGTACTATATGTACTATTATGTACTATAGATTTTGCCTCTATGGGCAAAAGTACCTTGGGTACAAAGAACAAAGTAATATACTCTTGTTGTGCTTCATCTAGAAATGTGGGACTTTTACAGGAGGAGGAATGGGCCTTCCAACAAAGGGTAGTGGGATAATGAAAATACAATTTTAGCGAAACAGAGTAGGTGGCTAAGGATGGTGGTCATTTCAGTGTGGCTGGAAGGGAAGTTAGGTGGAAGCGGAGGGGGATGAAATTGCAATGGTAAAATGGATTGAGTTTGTGAAAGATTTTAAATATTAAGCTAAAAAATTTGGTCTTCATAATGGAGATGAGAAACATTTCAAACTTTGATTTTGATTAGCTTTGATTTTAGAAAGGTAAACTTCTAGGAGCAAGGTGTCACACTGCCCTAAGCAGTGTTCATATATATTTTGTTAGATATTTCTAACAAACACATGACAGAAATACTATTATCATTTCCTTTTTAAAGAATATTGAAGAAAATGAGCCTTACAAAGTTTCGGTATCCTGCCTCATTCATGATAGACAAGCTCCAAAGACGGGTCTGGAAAGCTATTAACCTCTACGACATCAGTTTTATTCCAACTTTCTAAGCTGGATTCTATTGTCAAATAAACCTTCATGGCCCAGATATGCTCTGGGTTCCATACTTCTTATACAGCAGAATATTATCAGTCAGAATTGGGCTTAAAAGTCTCTAAAGCAACACTAACTGAGCTGTATCCAATAATATAAGTTAGTCTGAAGACAGAACTGAGTCAATCAACTAGTGATTTTTAAAATATCTGATCATTAACTGGAGCTAACAGCTAATTTCATTTACTCCAAGCTTATTTTTCTATCTTTGTGCACTAGAAAGAACTCAGTAAACTGTTTCATAAATGAAATAATACTCCGATTGATATAGAGATGCTACATGCAGGAAAGAACATAGAGGTGGGTGAAAAAGAAGGCACTAGAGATAAAAATTATGGATTTCAATTCTCAATAATGGTTTGTCCTGGAGTCAGTCATTTAAGATTCCTCACTATCCATTTGCTTATTGCAAAATGGATATAACTTTATTCATGTTGTAAACTTCTACATGCTTAGTGTGAAGAGCATGTGGAATCAAGTATGTGAAATTGCCTTGTAAACTTTTGGTCCCCTGGAAACAATTCCTTTCATCATCATGATAACCCTTTGATTAAAATCCACTTTCATCCACTGAAAAGTAGCTTCTACACACTTCAGTTTGATGTTGAGATTGAACTACCTTATTTGAAAAAGATCAGAAATGATCTTCAAAATGTGTACAAAGCACCACACATGTTTATACATAGTATCAACATAGGAATATTGAGTACTTATTTGAGGCTGTGCCAAACTCTATCTGACAAAGCCACCCTTAGACTTCACAAGGCATCAACTCTCTCTGTGAGGGTATAAAAAAAGCTCTTTTGTAGCCCAGGAAAGCAGAATTAGAAATGGAAACAGCCTGGGACCTTTTATGTGTGTGTGTGTGGTGGTGGTGGAAGGGCTCTAATAACACAGAAGTGAAAAAATTTAAGGATAGTGACCATAATCTAATTAAGGTCTGTAATTACAAATTCAGTGCATTTAATAAACAAAAATGCATTTAGTTATTTCAGCAAAACCAACCTTTTGAAGTAGCTGAAAAGCCTATGTAAACCACCTTAATTTAATAACTGAGTAAAAGAATCCAAGAAGTGGAAAAACTTGTTAGTGTATTCCTGAAAACCTTTTAGTTAATGAGATAGTAAACCCAGAAAGACAAAATGTATTCCAAAATAAATACTTAAAAGAAAATAAAAAATATTTTGAAAACGTAAACTCATGAACTTTGAAGGTTAGAAAACAAAAATATACATTTGAATTGATGGAAAAACATAAAAGCAAGATAAAATGTTTTATAGGGTAGCAGAGACAGAGCACTGGAAGTTGATGTGTTTGAACTCTAGTTCCAACCTTGACACAAACCAATGTAGGGCCTGGGGCAAGTGAGTCATCCTATAGACATCTCTGTCCTCACAAGTAAAATGAGGAGATTAGAGTAGATAACAACTAAGATTATTGTGATTTTGTGATTCTAAGCAAAACTAGAATAAAATATTACTTGCCCATAACAACACATCTTGTTGTTTATTGATGTGCTATCAAAGACGCTGAGGTTTTCTTCACTCAAAAATCACACCCATCTCTCACCAATGTTCTGAGCGCCTTAAAGGGGATGGACTAGTTTGCTCATGCTGTAATAGTAAAATCCCACAGAAAGTGTGGCTTACACAACACAAATGTATTTTCTCATAGTTTTAAAGGCTGAAAGTCCAAGATAAAGGAATAAGGAGGTATGATTTCTCTGGAGCCCTGTCTCTTCACTTGCAAATCATGGCCCTCTCACTATCTACTGACATGACCTCCTTAGTGTGTGCAATGTGCAACCCCAGTGTTTCTCTGCAAATTCTAATCTGCTCTTCCTAAAAGGATACCAGTTGAATGAAATTCAGGCTCACCCTAATGGCCTCATTTTAACTTTATTGCTTCTTGTGAGGCCCCATCACCAATGTAGTCATATTCTGAGATACTAGAGGTTAGGGCCTCAGTATGCGAATTTTGGGGGGACACAATTCAGTCCATAACAAAGGACAAAGTTTTTTCTTTCCCTCTGCAATAAGAAAGTACTATTCTTTTACATACATGGTAGTTAGGTCCACAGTAGTGGGGAGATGCACACACACAGATAGGAATAGCCCTTTCTTTAGCGCAGATTCTGAATATGCTGAGCAGGGGAGGGCAAGAGACATTGAGGAATAGAAGGTGTGATGCTGAAGAATCTGGAAAGAAAGACTGAAAACATGGAAATAAAAACTGCTGACTACATTCTTCAGAGATAGCCAATGACCAAAAGATTGCAAGTCATGTCAACTCTATCTGCAAAGAAGGCAAACTTGGCTGTCTCAAGGACAAGGTTTGGGATCTAAATTTAAGAATTTTTAAAAACACAAAGAAAAAGAAATGTGGCAAGGAAAGGAGGCAAAGAAGAAAGAAAGAAAAAGGAAAGGAGAGCAAATAATATTGCATTGAAAGAAAACATACACAGGTAATAAAGTAGCTCTCCAGTTGTCTTAGTCTGCTTGGGCTGCAATAATAAAATACCACAGACTGGGTGTGTTCAACATCATTTATTTTCTTGCAGTCTGGAGGCTGAAGGTCTGAGATCAAAGTGCAGCATGGTTGGGTTCTGGAGAGAGCCCTCTTCCTGACTTGCAGACCATTTCTCTGTGTGCTTAAATGGCCTTTCCTTGATGTACACTTCTGGGGAGAAAGATCTCGCTCTTTTCCTCTTTTTATCAGGCTACCAATCTTACTGGATTAGGACCCCATCCTTATGACTGCACTTAACTTTATGTCCTAAAAGCCCTATCTCCAAGTACTGTCACATTGGGGGTTAGGGCTTCAACATATGAATTGAGGGGTGGGATTCATGGCACCAGTATTGCTGATTTAAAAGATATCTAAAAGAATTACTAAACTTTTCCAATAGATTGCCTTCTTCCTGGTGTTCCAGTTATAGAGACAAATGAAAAGGTTTTTTTAAGGCAGCTTTGAGTAAAGACCCGGTGGAGGGGAAAGCTGGATCAGTAATGCCCTGCAGGTGTGAAGAACTGCAAGTGAAATTGATCTTCACAGAATGGAAAGAGATAGCAGTATTCACGCTTTTACTCAAGACTGCAGTTAGTTTGAGGGTTGCTTGCAGTTTGGTTGTTAATTTACCAATCCACCTTTAGATAGAAACCAGCTTTAACCTGAAATTTCAAACAGGAGCAAATCAGTCATTTTCCCAAGGAGCATAAACAAACACAGGACAATCTGATTTACTTTGTTTGTAAAGGAAACCAAGGAAATAGGTTCTATATTTCCTCAATTTCTGAAACTTTTCCTTGGTAGGAGGCCAGTGATAAGGAAAGCAGTCAAGTATAATCATTCTTTATTTCCACTTTCTCTATTCTTTGATTATTTAACCCCTGGTTTTCTAAACTAGAGAAATCTATATGTGTCAAATACTTTACAAGAGCCAAACAGGTTGAATTAAGAGATGCTTCTATTTATTAGAAATGATCCAGGGTCCAAAATTATGCAGTTTATGTAGTGGCTGAGTGACATTAACTTTGGAACCAACTTTAAGCAATTCCTGGGTCTGTCATTTATTTGCTATTGACCTTAGTCAAGTAACTCTTCCTTTTCTTAGCCATAAATTAGATCTAGTAATAGTACCTGATTCAGAGGGTTGTTATGAGGATTAAATTAGATACTAACCTTACAAGAAATAGCATGCACTTGACAAACATTAGTTGCTCCACTATTACTGTTACTACAATAACTACTACTACTACTGCCATTATTGTTACTATTTGATATTATAAAGGAAATTTACCTCCATTAGGTCTATTTTGATGGCCCTGTATGAATCTATAAGGATTTCTTTAATTCTATCTTTATGACTGGCAGTATGTAAGGCACTGCATGAGAAAGAGAAGAAATGTAAACCATGTTTCCTACCATCAGTGGGCTAAGAATTTAGCTAGTGAAATCATGATAAATGTTCCCAAAGGGCTTTGGAAAAGGAAATTGAAGCCTACATAGAACTTAAACATGTTTTTCAAGGTCTCAAAGCAAAGAGCAGCTGAGCAGACACCAGAGTTCAATCACTGGATTGGAACACTAAGCTCACCCTTCTACGCCCTGTGTGTGCCCTGAGAACCCCATAATCCCCATGGGAAAGAGTGTAACTGTGCTAGATGGGGTCAGAGTTATGACAGCCACTAAGAGACAAACCAGGCCAGTGAACTCTGGCTTCATTAACACTGGACGCTCACCAGTTAAACCCACAATTTCTCCACAGCCACGGTCCCAAAGTACAGCAAATTGCAATGGCTATTGTGGAGAACAGTCCATGGGACATGTTGTTTTTGGTTTCTTTCACAGAGACAATGCTTCTTCCTTACTGTCAAGTACAAATAACGCTGAGGAAGTTGTCACCGGTACAGAGAGATTTTAAACTTGTCTGCAATAGGAATGCCCCACATTTCCAAATTTACTCAAAGTGCTTGCCACAATATGCACACGATAGAGACTGTGGGTGAGACCTAGCTTGCGAGGTTAAATAAAGGTAAAAGTTTAAGTTTCCATACATACCAGAGATGCCACTGCAGTGTGTTTCATGACTTTCCGGAGAATGAATTAGTAAAAGAAGCAATCACTGTACTGTAATTTTTGTGTTATATTTGTACATTCCACACCCTAACTCCCACCTATAAACACAAAGGAAATCATAAGCACAGTTAATGACATATTATATGTAAGTCCTGTGTTTCCTAAAAGACATTCCCCAAGGCAGTTGTTCAAAGGGAATTTGGAATTTTCCATCAGAAATCCTTCTGGTTCTTAATAATGATCTCACATGACATGCATTCCTGGTTTGTTCGTTCTTTCTTTCTTTCTTCTTCTTCTTCTTTTTTTTTTTTTTTGTAAATCTTGCACTTTCCATAGTATGGGAAAGACTATTCTACAGGGCTTGAACTATAGTCTCAGACATGCAGCATAATCCTAGGAGGTTAGTAAGAGATCTTCTGATGGAATGCATTTGATCTGTAATATTGCCTGGCCAAAAGACATCCATAGCTGGATTTCAGGAGCAAGGCCAAGGCCTGCTCAGCATCAGAACAAACCAGAACTCAGATCCCTCTGGCCCTTCCCATTTGCTCCATGCAGGATAAATCACATACCCCAACCACAGTTAGGACCACAGTTTGTCAACTATCTGTTCCCTCCTAGGCAAAACTCACAGTTGAATGTGATAAATAGCAGCCAATGTGACATATTTTAAACATCCAGGAGATTTCACAGTTTCTCAAAGAGAGTAGATTTTTGAGTTGATTTCCCTTTGTAAACTTAGGTTGAAATATTTGTCTTTGCCCATTAAGCATCCTAGACTATTGGGTGTTATGGACCAGCGTGGGGGAGGCCTTGAACAGTTGGGTCTCTACTTTAAAAAGAGTCCTTTATTTGCTTCAAAATGCCTTTTGTACTACTGTTTTAACTAATGAAAAGCTAAAACCTCTCTCTCTCTCTCTCTCTCTTTTTCTCTCTCTCTCTCAATATATTCCTTTAAAATATCTCACAGAAATCCTAGAGTTCTTTTTTCTCCCTTTCTGAAATAATTCAGTTATAATTGTTGAGGAGAATTACCTAGAATGAAAGAAGCAGTCTAGGCATTAAACTCTTTTTGAGTTATTCAAATAATGAAGCATATGTATTACATATTTGAAAGTGGGAAAAAATTATGTTTGTGCATAATTGCTAAAGGAACACTATTTTTTCTTCTGACCCTAAATCATCACTTCATGTATACAGCCAGATTGCATAGGTTCTTATCGTATGTGAATTTTTTCTTCTCTTCCTTAATTTCTCTGTAAATAAAATGAGAATAATAATAGTATCTGCTTTATTGGTTATGATGAGAATTAAATTGTTAACAAAGTGACTATAATCAACAGTAAGTTATGGTATACTTTAAAATACCTAGAAGAGTGGAATTGGAATGTTCCTAACACAAAGAACTAATAAATGCCTGAGGTGATGGATGCCCCAATTACCCTGATTTGATTATACACATTGTATGCCTGAATCAAAACATTACATGTACCCTATAGAGATATGCAACTATTATGTACCCATAATTAAAAATAAAAAATTTAAAAAATAAAAAATAAAAATTTCCAAAAATATGTTAACACATGTATAGCACCAAATAACTCAGTAAATATTAGATTTATTTATAATAGTTGTAATGATCTTGGTTACTTTCAAAAATCTAAACTTAACACAAATTATATTTTTCTCCTAAATTTGTAGCTTTGTGTATCTTAGTCATATTGTATAATGTTTGCATTCCCTGTAAGGCCCACTTACTCCAGCAGGACAGGTCTGGCACCTGGTTTCCAATTAAACTCTCCCTTTTGCTCTATTAAGCACATTATCACTATATTCTGTACTTTATATATATATATAATAATAGTATCCTTGCTTGGTATGTGATCTCCTAAAAGGCCTTCATCTGAGAAAATACCTGCTTCCTTTTTTAGGTATATGTTTGCATGAGGTAAGAAAAATTACGTGCATGATATTTTCTGCTAAAAGATTAGTTTCCTATATATTGTTTTTAAAAAATCTGCTTTAAAAAAGAACAGCATCAAAAAACGTCTTTGAACATAAGAACAGATAAGCTTGGAACATAGCCAGATCAGAGTCTGTATATCTTCATATGTTCAGATGTAGGTTGAATTGAATTGGAGATGCAATCGTGGTACTGACAGGAAATGGGTATAAACCAAAAGGGGCGATAAAGGAGAGATGGATGGTAGGTCTATTTAGAACCCATGTGCAGGGTTTCGGGAACCAACAAGAGATGATACAGCAAGAGAAAGATTGTTCTTACCCATCTCAACATGAAGAAGCAAAGGGAGGAACAGCATCCGGAGCCCAGTCAGAGTAATGCCCATAGAAGTCTGCAGGACAAAGCTGTGGCCCTTCAGCCACTGCCAACCTGCTACTGTGCCCAGCAGGAACTAAGGTCATCAACACCCCACGCTCTCTTCTTCTACTCTCCATACCCTGCCAGGACTTCTCACTGACCTAATGCAAACAGATCTCAAAATCCAAAGAAGCTTAGATGATGCAAACCCTGAGGCCAGCTCCCCCAGAAGTCAGAGTAAGGTAAAAAGGGGAACAGGGAATCTGAAGGCGCAAATATCCTGTGAAGTCATTGTTGTAAACGATTACCAGGCTTCTAAGAATCCCTACCAAATCAGAGGTTCAGGTTGTTTGCATTAAAATTGACAGAAAAAGGAAACTAGTTACTTTTTGTATTTAGAGGGTTTTTGTTGATTCATATGAAAAAGAGTTTGTATTAAACTGGAATATTGCCCTCCTACATGGTTTGGATCCTTTATTACTTTTGACTAAAAAGAAATACATTCTCACTAGTTTAATTTTTCCTCTTTTCAAACAGTGGTCTCCTAAATCTTTTGGCTATAAACTCTATCAATTAAAAAAATTGAGCATGGCAATCCCAATATATGTATACTTAATAAATTACGTATATGCGTGTATCAATATGTTTTCTGTTCTACTATATCATATACGTTATGAAATACATAAAAATAGAAACTAGTGACAGATGAGGCGAAACAAACACATAGTGTAATATTTTCTTCCCACACTGCAGTGTTCATTGTACGCATTTCACTCACAACTTTGGAGTTTCCTTCACTCTTGGGAGCCCTTAAAAGAAATCTATGATTCCACATTCAATCCAATAGCCATTTTAACCACAGAATTGTTCTATTCATTAAATATTTTAGTGGCCAGGCTATTAAGAGAGAGTATATACACCAAAATTAGGTGTATTTCTAAACATTCAAAAGGTGCAGAGCAAGTAACTTGCATTGAGAAATGAGTTAAGCCATTGCAGAGTGTAGTCAGCATGCACTTCACAGTAACCCTGTGAAACACGTCTCGCCTTCATTTTTCAAAATAGGAAACTGAGTCACAGAATGTTTTAGTAAGCTGTTCCAGATGGTTTTTCGTTGTCATAAAACCCAGGTTTCCAGGGTCCTAGTTGAACATTCACTTTCAAGGTTACGAGGCTTCCTGCTTAGTTTTTCTTAGCAGTTTCCTGTAGAGGAAATTTATGGAGTAAACTAGCATTCGCGCCACAGAATGGTCTCTCTGGGAAAGCTATGTCAGGGTACCTAAGAGGAATGATTTGCTCAGAGAATTTCAGCTAAATGCGTGATGCATATTTGGCCTGTTGGTTTCTGCTTTTTCTGCTAGAGCTGAGAAATTCCAACAGCGCTGGCCTCTGAGCCCTGTGAGCCAGGGGCTGAGATTATCATTGCTTTTTCCCCAACACCTGACAGAATGGCTAACAATACAGTTTCCCTGCAAAATGGTCAAATGAATAAATGTTTACTCCACCGAAACGTAAACTTGTGTGTCTTCAAGGCAGCAGCAAGTTCAGAAATCAGAATTAGGGAAACACGTCATATTTTTAAAAATACATAAAATATTAAAAAGATATTATGATCTTTAAAAATCATGAAAACTACTTCAAAAGTATCCCCTATAGTTAATTGCAACAAAGGGAAAGAATTCTTGGCCAGAAAGTCCACCTCATTCACAGCTTTCAACAGTTAACAAGGTACAGTTCAATTCCATTTTGCCCCCAACTCTTTCTCATTAAGCTTGGCTCAAATTCAAGCCCCTTGAGCCCCTCCTACTGTCCCTGAATGGTCCCGATGTTTCACTTCACTAAAGAAGAGATTAATTTGTAGAAAGGCTTCAGCACATTCCTGGGTTGCTCAAGTGCACTTCTTTTCATAGAACAGGCTTTTGATTTTGCGCTTTAAATCAAAGGCACAGAGCAAAAATTCCAAGTATGTATGAGCTTCCGACCTTTAAAAAAACAGGATTGTTCAGATGGAATTTGACACAGAAATGCTCTACTCCATTACCCTTGTTAGTCTGATTCTTCCTCAAGATACACCCTTTCTTCTTTCTGCTAAATATCAGCTTTTCAATCAATCTGGTGTTTGGCAAAGCATTAAAGATAAGTGAAGAGTTCAGTATTAGTAATTTATTCATATGGACATTTTAGGGGATTCATGTCATTGGAAAAGACAGTGGCTCCAGTTAGAAAACCAGTTTGGCAGAAAATATATCAATGCACTATTTTCTGCATAGTGGGAGATAATGTGTTTATTTGGACATTGTAGCACTGTGAACAAAAACTATGGTATTTGGAATAATCATTTTTGGGAATCTGTACAAACCTCTGAGCCACAGATTTATGAGTTAGAGACAGAAAGGTAAGCATGGAAAACATCAAATACGTATAGTGGTGCCTTCAAAAGATTGTTTTAAACCACCATTGAATCCCCTTCATTTTACTATTTCTATTTTTTTGGCTTATTGATATAGTTGTATCTAAAGCCTGTGTAAGCAAAACAAAGTGGAATGGAGATGTTGCTTTGAGCTTGTACAGAATGTCTGTTAAATAAAACACCAGGTCACCCTTCTCCTTTGGTCTGATTTTATGTTCTCTCTCTCTCTCTCATCTTTTTTTTTTTTTTTTTTTTT
>VBSM01002608.1:84785123-84839251 GCA_008086735.1 Cheirogaleus medius
CAGCCTCCCAGAGTGCTAGGATTACAGGCGTGAGCCACCGTGCCCGGCCTCTCTCTCAACTTGATTAACAATTTAAGAGTGAAAAATAGTTGTGATAGGTTAGACACTTAATGCAATGATTGCTCCAGTTACAGAATTATTAATATTTTCCCCTAAATATTCAATAGATTATTTTAGGGAAAAATAGAGTCACCATGATTGTACAGGACTTATGATTGATAAGAAAGTATTTAATCAATAAATTGCATTTGAGAAATATTTTTGACCTTTCCAAATTTTTTTTTAATTATTTTTAATTTCAGCATATTATGGGGGCACAAATGTTCAGGTTATGTATATTGCCTTTGCCCAACCCGAGTAAGAGCTTCAAGTGTGTCAATCCTCCCGAATATTTTGAATTTACTTGTTTGCAGATTTTTTTATTACATGAAAAGAAGTGCTCTGATTCAGTAAAAGGGTGTGCCCGGGATGGTTGCAGCAGAAATTTGACCACCAGCTTGATCAAATTTAGTTAGCTTGAATCACATGAATATAATAGAAGAAGGATGATCATCTGCAGTAACACTGATCAATTAACCATAGATACTACTCCCTTTACCATAATCCTGAAGCCATGGCATCTTGTCCTTGGTTTAGTTGTACTAAAGTGCTCTAGATAGCACCCAAACTGCAAACATTGCATATCATCACAGATAGGAAGTATCGATCAACTGCTTACCTTATGCTATCCTCTTGCATTTTGCTGTTTCTTCCTCGTATGTACATAAGAGTACAGGACAGAGTCCCATACCTTCCTCATTCTTCTAGACCTCTGACTTAATCAAGCTTCTTTCGAGATTAAAGAAAAAGAAGATTCCTGGAACTTAGATGTGGCTGCCAAAGGATATTGACCCTACTAATTCAAAAGAGTATGGCCATAGAGATGACAGTGAAGCTGCCATGACAACATAGCATTTAGGGCAGTCCATAACATGCTCTGAGCCATGCTCTTTGGCTACCATATTTTAGCATGAAGGTGACTTTGTTTTGGGAAAATCCTGGGACAATATAGAAAAACCATCCCCCAAAATAAGATGGAGCTGAGAGACCAAAGTGTGACTCAGACAAGTCCAGCTTGGTGAGTTAGATGAGTTTCTTAGAGCTTATTCACAAAGGTGCTTATTCCTGGTCAGCACAGGAGCTCTCCAGGCATTCATTCCTGGTAAACACAGGGACTCTCTGGGCACACACTCCTGGTGGCTGCAGAAGTTCTTCCTACAGCAAAGTCCACACCATGTACCTGTGCTATCACTTTAAAGTCTTGCCAGTGAGTATTGCAGAGCCCTTACATTGTATCATTGCATGTTCACATTGAAATAAGTCAAACTCTACTGTACACTTATCATATAACCCATATTATGTTAATGATATTATAATTCTCCACTAGGCAGAGATTTTAGTATTATACTTAGCTAAAGGGTATTATATGTCAGCTAAAGTCAGGGCTGGTTTACACCAGTTGTCTCTGCCTCAAGAAAGTGCTGAGGCACATATTTTATGCCTTGTAACTACTTTTTGGCATTTGCTCAATCTATTTCCTAACAGTTTTGTTGAACATTCTAAGCTAGGACAGTACAGCATTCCTCTGTGTGTGGTGGAGAGCTTTCAATTTTCATTCAGACTTCAAATGGGGTTTCTCACATGTCTTATCCACCACCCTAGGAGGAGATGAAGAACAGGTATCAGCTACAGACATTATTTATTCCTACAAGAAAAAAACTGAGCCAAGGCACGAGGGAGCAAAACCTTAAGAAATAAGAATAAATAAATTTTAAAAATGCTTCTTTCACTGAATAGAGTCTTCTGTATCCTTTCCTCTTTGCAACAATTCTCTTTGGCATTGCTACAGCAAGACAGGCCAGGAGCTGATTTCCTAGTCAGAGTCCCCTTTCCAAGCAAAAGCCAGTGCTGAGCCCAGAGCAGAGGAGACCTAGAATAATAAAGTGCTTTGAAGAGCTCCTGCCTTTCCTTAGAGTCTTTTCACTTATGGTTCCTCTCACCTCAGAATGAGAATATTACAAGGGCCAATATCAGGCTAAAGACCTAGGAAAAGAGGCCACAATGGCTCATCAACTTGCTCTTTTTGGTGACTTTGTGATCGCCAATTTCAATAATTAGCACGTATATTTAATGCAACATTTACTAGGTGCTAGGCACTTCCTGAATGTTTTACATACATTAACCCATTTAAACCTCTCATCAACCCTATGTCCTTCACTTTACAGATGAGAAAATTGGACCCAGAAAGGTTAACTTATGTATGTACCCAAGGCCATAAAACCAGTAAAAGGCAGAGACGATATTCAAATTCACCCATTCTGACTCCATAAGTCTGTACATTCAACCATCACCTTTGTGTTACTGAATGTAAAAGAAGCCTTTGGGGCTGATATAAATTTTAGCACATGTGTTAGGGGGGTTTCAAAGGCCAAATATCAATAACAAATAGACTTATTTCATATATGAACCTGTGAATGCTCAAAGATAGCTACAGTCATGCAACTTTTCAGCTGGATATAGAACTCAGAATACATATGGCAAATGCCTTTATTCCCACAGTATACCTGCATTTCAAGGATCGGATCCTTAGAGTGCCTAAAATAGGCAAGAGCTATTGTTTTAAGTGGCTATTTTGAAGTCTTGAAAGGTCACTAAGTTCCCTCTTAATCCAGACTATGGCATTCCTTGGCTCAGCAGCCTGCTAATGGAACACATTTATATTAATGCTGGATTTCGCTTTGCTTTACCTTTATTTGATTCTAACGTTTAAATAGGTATTCAGTGCTAACTTTGTGCAATTTCGCCTCCATACCATGAGGTTACCTTCTTATTAATAAAGCTGCCTTCCAAAAGTCAAGTGTGCTTAGAGTTCCTGGTCTAGAGAAATATACTATTTGGAAAGCAAAAACAAGTATAAGATGATCTGGAGTTAGAAGCTATGTTTAACTAAGAGTCACAGGACACCCATACCTCATCCTAATAGCAGGCTACAAGCACAGATTCCAGAAAGTAAAAATGAAATAACATGGCCTCAAGAAACACATGATTAAACCACACTGCCCCCTGGCACACACAAGGCGAAACAAAACTAACCCATCAAGGAAAACTATTTGCATTGAAAACAAGGTGTCCATGTAGAAAGAAATCAATTACTAGAAAGCATACACCCTGACAATTTCTAAACAATGCCCAATCGTGATTAATTTTAGTTTTAGGAATTCAACAAAGAAATATTGTCCATTCAGAATCTCCAGTCATGCTGAGGTCTTGGGATGTTGCCAGTGGCTCAGCTACTATTCACAAACCCTGGCAGCCTGAGCCTGAAATTCTATTCCTTTAAATCACAGAAGATGTTACCAGGGTTTCTTTCATTCCTCCAGTTGTTACCACCACTCAGTTTCGCTTGGTGAAATAAAAACCAGTAAGAATATTTCCTCCAGTAGTACTAGCCATAGGAGTCTTTGGTTTGCAGGTCAAACTCACTTAGGCACATCAAGGACTTAAGTCACAAATCAAATGGAAGAGAAAGTAGAACCCAGGGTTAGTGTATATCATATGCAGAAGTTGAGAGAGTGGATTTTATTGTCAATGTCAAGCCCCAGCTCTACCTTTTCCTACATCTTGATCTTGGAAAAATTACTTATCCTCTTTTTCTGAGACTTTGCTCTCTCATGAATGAAATGAGGGTAATTATGGTAGTAACTGACTCAGAGAAGCATCTGCAGAGTTACTCAATGTGTCGTTATTGAATCAGCAGCATCAGCTTCGTGTCACCTGGGAGCTTGCTAGAAATGCAAATTCTTGGGCCCTGTTCCAGAACTCTGAATCATAATTGGAGGTATGTAGGGGGAGGATGTTAGTTAGGAATCTGTATTTAAACAGCTCTTTAGGAAATTCTTATGCGCATTAATGTTCAAAAAACATTGATTTAAAGCATTCAATAAAATGTGAGACCCTTAGTATGGCCTCTGGTATACAATGGTCTGAGTATATGTTAACTATTATTTTTATTAGAGTGGAAGAGGGGAATTAACGTTTCACTTCGATTCAGGAGCTCAGATGACTCCAATGAACTACAAATAAAGACATCAGGAAACTGCAAGCTAAATGGGAAAGGGTTACAGATCTGTCATACTCTCCTTTAATTTCTCAAATCTTCATTGCATTTCCCAGGACTTTTATTCCTTGCGCCTATAATCAATTTCTTTGTAAGCCATAACCATCCTGAATTTTCTTAAGCACTGCTGTTCAATTTTCATCATAGGAAACATGACTGCTTTGCAATGAAAATATCTGCACCTATATGGCAACATGAATCATGCTTGAAAACTGGGAGTGGTCAGAGAGTTGCGACCCCTGAACGATGATCCTTTTGAAAGAGCTGAGATGTTAATCAGCCCATCGTGGCATCAAGAGAACGAATGCCAAGAATGCGTGAGAATTTCTGTGGGTGCCACATTTAACTTGACAAGGATGAATTGTGGCCATGTCAGTATTATCCCAGCAGTAGTCTAAATTAGGTACTCCGTTGTGGCTCACATTTTTCACTAGAGAGTGAAAAAAAGACCGTTTCTCCAGTCTACTTCTGGACACCCTGCAGATCCCAGGAGCGAGCTCTGAGAAATCACACAACCCTCACTTTTATGACAATTCAGACAAGTCTATCCAAGGAAAAATATAATTTTAAACATTGTGCCTACAATTCTATGGTCTTTTACTCTTAAAAGATAGAATTCTTGAATTTAGGGTTTCAAGTAAACAAATTCTTATGAATACAAAAGGACCTTAGAATATAAGTTTTATCCCTAAACAAAAGTAGGAAAAACATTTCCAATAACCTGGATGGAGAGTTACCTAGTTAAAAAGACCTCCGGCAATGAAGCTCTATGCTATTAATACCATAGGTGCCCATTATTTTATAATTATTAAAATATGTCAACAAACTAAAAAGAAAACTTCAAACCCTGAGTACTAAAAGTGTCATGGGTGTCAATATGTTTCACAACATGAAGAGGGAGCTCCATTTGTCTGGTGAATCTATTACATGAACATGGATTAAGAGAGCTTGTTTTGAAATATTTTATTGTGGAAATATATGTAGAATATTATTTGAAATTCTATGTGCATTCATCTTCTACCACCAATTAGAATGGTACCTTGCAAAGGGAGGCAGAAAAAAGTCTGGGATCCAGAGTCAAATTTCCAAAATACATAATTAAAAACTGGTGATTTATGAATGAAGTTGATTTGAAGAGTAATTTATGAACCTTGTCGGAAAGGCCAAGCACTGGCTAAGTTACAGTAGAGGCTAAAACTAGAGTTTCATTTAGACGTGAGCCAGGATATAAAGCAGATAGCTACCCACATCCCAGTCCTTCTGACTATGCATCCAATCAGTCCCATCAGTCCCCTGGATAAATAACTGACACATTGTATACATGTCTGTGCAGGGTCAGTACTTAATTAAATTACAAAGTTATAAATGGTGCTCTAGAGTATGATCCTCAAGGATTTTACCACATGAATATTTTATCAGGAGTTAAGAGCCACATTTACAGAATCTCGGAGAGATTAAAAGATATTTGGTATATAGATTCTGAAAAAAAAGTCAATCATTTTCACATACTCTATTTTTCAAAAATAGCTCCTCTATGTAAGTACTGAGTAGCAAAAATTTTTAGGTCCAGGTGTATGTAAGCCTTCGTTTTTCCTTGTTAATGACAAATTGTTTTCTGAAAGAGCTGTACCAACATATTCTCTCACCACCATGGATGAGAGTTCCCATTCCTCCACATCCTCACCAATATTTAATTTTGTCAGACTTAATAAAAATGTTCATTCTGATGGGTGAAATGGCATTTCATTATGATTTTGTTTGCATTTTAGAGATCACTAAGGACGCTGAAAATCTTTGTAAAATGTCTGCTCATGTCTTCTGTTGATTTTTCTATTTGCATTTTTGTATTACATTTTCTTGATTCTTAGAGGTTCTTTATCTTGCTGAACTTTCATATCAACTGTGGGATATGGATGTTACTTTTTTTCCCTTTATAGATAAGAATTTGAGGACTAAGAGATATATGTAAGGTCACTAGAGGTAGCAAATGAGGCTGGACAACTCAATCCCAGATGTTTGACTCCAGAATTCAGGTACCTTCTACTAAAAGTCTCCTTTATTTTTGCTGATGCTTTCTTATTTGTGTACCACCAGGTCCCTCTAGATTCCCTGCAGAAAACAACTTCAGCACGAGACACACTGCAAAAAGAAATATAGAATGGAAATGATCAAAATAAAGGAAAATATTTTGGAAATGGCTAGATAATAAACTACGTACAAAATCGAAAGGTTGGAGGGTTTGGGGGAGGTCTTCCTATTCTTGTTGTTCTCAGCCATATTATCACCATCGTTAATTACAATGATAATAATAAAAAATTTTTAAAAATTGAACAATCATTGAGCACTTATAGTGCACAAAACTCTGCACTAAGCACTTTCAATGTATCATTCAATTTAATCATATGGCAAGCCCATCAGTTAGAGAATTGACTCAGTCCTACAGTGTAGAAGAGGAAACTAAGTTTTAAAGGAGTTAGAGAACTTCCTGCAAGGCCACATAACTGGAAAATTATAGATCCCAGGTAAAAACCAATTTGTTTGATTCTCAAGACCACAATTCTAAAATCCTGCATATAAGTCACATAGCACAAATCAAAATACCTTATCATATAATTCATGTCTCTTTGTCTCAAACACATACACATTTATCTTTTTCTTATAGCCATTTTATCCAACAGATGAATAATCATATATTGAGAATTCAAAAGGACTGCTATCCTCAAATATCAAGCCCACATTAAGCTAATTTTTCAAATATTATTGTTGACTTGTGAACATGTTAATAAGAAATGCAAAATGAGTTCTTTTTTGGAGAAAAGACAAGGTTTCAAAGTTCCAGGAAGCCATTAGAAAGATCATTTGATGGAGAGCAGAAATAGGACCAGAATATATCTTTTGTTAGAATTAAAATTTTGTTAGAATTAAAATCTATCTTTTGTTAGAATTTGTGAGAATTTTTATGAAAAATTCAGGTACTTCTAGGATGCTCTTCTGAGAAATTTTCAGTGTCTATCTGGTTTATTGGAGGCAAATTATATTACGTCTATGAAGGTTTACCCTTCTACAAATGGAAAGCAGTACTCAAGATTTAGTTAGCATATTTGCAAATACAATGTTTACTGTACTGAAATGTTTTTTATATTTTATTTTTGATATCCAACATAGCTCGTGATTAATAGTTAGATAACAAAATGTTTAAAATCACACAATTACTTAGCTTGATAACTTTTTGTTGACATCACCTTCAACTGTATGGGGGAAAAATGCCTTCAAAGAGGTTTGAACAATTAGCAACCAGAATAGACACCAGCACATAGTAGGTGCTCAGTCAATATTAGTTGGATAAATGAAATAGGGGCTAAATCCATAAAGGGGCAAAATACCATTATCATCCAAATTTTTTATCTTGCTAATTATTTTGAACTCTAGACAAGGATGAGAATAATCTGGTTATAGTTTCAAATACAGTTGTGTGACACATAATGATGTTTCAGTAGGTGATGGACCACACATACAACTGTGGTTCCACGAGATTAGGCAGGAGCTGCCATATACAGGCATGCCATTTTTTATCTTTTGTATGATAATTTTCACTGTTCCTTTTCTATTTTTAGATACACAAATACTATTGTGTTATCATTATGTACAGTATTTAGTACAGTAATGTGTTATACAGATTTGTAGTTAGGAGCAATAGGTTATACTATCTAGGTTTGTATTTGTGCTTTCTATGATGTTTGCATAATGATGAAATTGCCTGATGATGAATTTCTCAGAACACATCCCTGTCATTAGGCAATGCATGACTGTACACACACACACACTCACATAAAATAGCATCTCTATAATGAAGCAAAAACCTGATTCACTTTACTCATTTATTAAAAGTATTATATGTTTTAGTTTTTTTTTTTTCCAAAATGTAAACAACATCATTTTTGAACACATGATTTGGTTGGGTTTAATCTTCCCAACACTATTTGTACATTTTACAAATGAGGAAACTGGAGAAGCCTAAAGCTACGATGCAAGCATTAATGAGTTGTTGAGCCAGGGTTCACTTCTGGGTCTCCCTGACTCTAAAACTCATGCTCTCTCCATTGGAACAATTTTTTGTCCAAGTGCCATCTCTTCCTTAGGGCAAATACAACCAAATCAAGATGGTATCTAAAAAAAGTAAAAAAGCATCATATATTGACATACATGCATACCTCAGAAACATTGCAGGCTTGGTTCCAAACCACAGCAATAAAGCAAATATCACAATAAAATGAGTCACAGGAATTTTTTGGTTTTCCAGTATGTATATAAGTTATGGTGATAGACTACTAGGGTGTAGTCTATAAAGTGTGCAATAGCATTATGTTCTTCTCACTAGCATGTAATGCTATTTGATAGCATTTTACCCACAGTGGAACTTCTTTCAAAATTGGAGTCAATATGATCTAATCCTGCAACTCCTTTATTAACTAAGTTTATGTAATATTCGAAATCCATTGTTGTCATTTCAATAATGTTCATAGCATCTTCACCAGGATTACATTCCATCTCAAGAAACTACTTTCTTTGGTCATCCACAAGAAGCAATTCCTCATCTATTCAAGTTTTATCATGAGATTATAATAATTCAGTCACATCTTCAGGCTCCATTACTAATTCTAGTTCCCTTCCTATTTCCACCATATCTGCAGTTATTTCTTCCACTGAAGTCTTGAACCCCTCAAAGTCATCCATAGGGGGGTGAAATCAACTTCTTCCAAACTCCTGTTAATGTTGACATTTTGACCTACTCCCATGAATTATGAATGTTCTTAATGATATATTGAATTGTGAATCCTTTCCGAAAAGTTTTCAATTTAGTTTGCCCAGATCTATCAGAGAAATCACTATCTATGGCAGCTATAGCTTCACAAAATGTATCTCTTAACTAATAAGATTGAATCTCAAAATTGCTCCTTTATCCATGGGCTACAGAATGGATATGTGTTATTAGGCATGAAAACAACATTAATCTACTTGTACATTCCATCAGAGCTTTTGTGTGACCAGGTACTGTCAATGAGCAGTACTATTTTGAAAGGAATCTTTACTCTGAGCAGCAGGAATTCACAGTGAGATTAACATATTTGGTTAATTCTGCTGCAAACATATATGCTACCAATCAGGTTTTGTTGTTCCATTTATAGAGCATAGACAGAGTAGATTTATACTAATTCTTAAGGGCCCTAGGATTTTTGAAATGGTAAATAAATACTGACTTCAATTTAAAGTCACCAGCTGCACTAACCTCTAACAAAAGAGTCAGCCTGTTCTTTGAAGCTTTGAAGCCAGCTTGGATTTCTCCTTTCTAGTCCTAGAAGCATGAAAGTCCTAGAAGCATCTACTTCCAGTATTGTACAGGGCTGTTTTGTCTACCTTGAAAGTCTGTGGTTTAGTGTAGCTGTCTTCATCAATGATCTTAGCTAGATCTTATGGATAACTTGGGGGAACTTCTCCATCAGCACTTGCTGCTTCACCTTGTACTTCTATGTTATAGAGAGGGCTTGTTTACTTAACCTCATGAACCAATTTCTGCTAACTTCCAACTTTTCTTCTGTAGCTTCTTCGCCTCTCTCAGCCTTCACTGGAGAGAGGTATGGCCTTGGTCTGGATTAGGCTTTGTCTTAAGGTAATGTTGTGGCTGGTTTGGTCTTCTATTCAGACCACTAAAGCTTTCTTCATATCAGCAATAAGTTTGTTTTGCTTTCTTATTACTAATTGTTTTTACTGGATTCTCAGTTATAATTAATTATTTCAAGAACTTTTCATTTGTATTCACAACTTGGCTAAGTGTTTGGTGCAAGAGGCCTAGCTTTCTCTTATCTCAGCTTTCCACATGTCTTCCTCACTAAGCTCAATCATTCCTATCTTTTGATTTAAAGTGAGAGACGAGAGATGTATGACTCTTCCTTTTTCTTAAAGACTTAGAGGCCCTTGTAGGGTATTAGTTGGCCTATGTCAGTATTGCTATGTCTCAGAGAAGAGGGAGGCCTGAGGAAAGGGAGAGAGATGGGGGAACAGCTGGTCGGTGGAGCAATCAGAACAACATAACATTTATCAATTAAGATCACCATCTTATATGTGCATAGTTCGTGGTGCCCCCAAAAACTGCAATCATTACATCAAAGATCACTAATCACAGATCACCACAACATATATAATAATAATGAAAAAGTTTGAAATATTGCGAGAATTACCAAACTATGACACAGGGGCATGAAGCGAGCACATGCTATTGGGAAAATGATGCCAATAGACTTGCTCAACACAGGGTTGTCACAAACCTTCAATTTGTAAAAAATGCAATATTTTCAAAGCACAATAAAGCAAAATAAAGTAAAACAAGATATGCCTGCATTAGATCATGTATTTTCTATACATAGCCTCATTTGATTACTGAAAAACAATTTTTAAAAAATCATCATATCAGCTCCATTTCTATAGGTGAGGAAACTGAATACCAGAGAAGTAAAATAACATGCCTAAAGATGGGATCAGAATTTAGGACTGTGTTTATTAATTCAAAAAAAAATTTTAAGATTATGAGAAGACTAAAGACAAGGAGGGAAACAGCATTTATTGAAGACATATTTTTTTATTTCAGCATATTACAGGGGTACAAATGTGTGGGTTACATATATTGCCTTTGCCCCACCCAAGTCAGAGCTTCTAGTGTGTCCATCCTCCAGACAGTGCTCACTGCACCCATTAGGTGTGTATATACACATTCCCTCCTCCACCCTCCCATCTGCCAGACACCCGATGAATGTTATTACTATATGTACACTTAAGTGTTGATTGGTTAATGCCAATTTGATAATGAGTACATGTGGTGCTTGTTTTTCCATTCTTGGGATACTTCACTTAGTAGAATGGGCTCCAGCTCTGTCCAGAATAATACAAGAGGTGCTAGATCACCATTGTTTTTTGTGGCTGAGTAGAACTCCATGGTATACATATACCATGTTTTATTAATCCACTCATGTATTAAAGGCATATTTTAATTAGAAATTTTAAATATTTCAAAAATATCTAAGAAGTCTTTATATTAAACCAATTTCTACTACCAAGAAACTTGAGTCTCAAAGATGTTTAGGCAATTTGTCTAAACTAGTGGGATCAGAATTCAAGTCCAAGTCCATTGATTCAGTGTAATTGTATTTCCATTAGAGGATAGAATATTTTAGTTGGAAGGGACTTTTTTGAAACAGTTAAGGCTAGATTCCTAATTTTATTCATGGAAGAAAACAAGGGTTGAAGAGAATGTTGTTCATCGGAGGCTAGTGGAAGAATAAAAATGCAAATGATACACTTTCCTGTACTGTCCCCTGGAAAAGAAGTTTCCACCTAGGTTATTGGAAAGTCATTCAATAACCTTTAAACTAATTATAATTTTGTATAGTTAGTTATTATGATAATTTTATTCTGGAAACAACCACTTTCAGTCAGCTCCTACAAATTTCTTTGGGGAGGAGGAGGGGGTCCATTTGTAACAAATTAAGGATTCATAGCACATGGTAGCCACTCATCTTAGGCTTGTTAAATAAATAATGAAAGAAACAGAATGAATAATAGAAAGTCTTTTTTGTGAGAGGGCTTATAATATTTAAGGCATATTCTATTTTCAACCCTGACAACAAAGAAAAACCACTTTATTTCTATTGGGATATGGATCACCCTTTTCCTGCAACCACACTTATGTATTTCTAGGAGATACTGACCTCATTTTGTCAATCAACCCATCCTGAGTGGTGAGTGAGAGTGGTCGCTACAGATTTAAAGTAAGAAAAGTTGAATGGGAAAAGACAGGAAAAGACTGGGCTAAGAATTCTGAGTTTGGTGAAAGTAAATGGTGAAGAGAAGAGGAAAAGAAGTGGTGAGAAATGAACAGTGCTTATGTTATAGAGATGGCTGGCTTCCTTAAACCCCATGAACCAACATCTGCTAACTTCCAAATTTTCTTCTGTAGCTTCTTCACCTCCCTCAGCCTTCACTGGAGAGAGTTAGGGCCTTGGTCTGTATAAGGCTTTGTCTTAAGGTAATGTTGTGGCTGGTTTGATCTTCTGTTAAGACCATTAGGGTTCTATTTCCCTTTGTGTATATGCATTTGTGTAACATAATTTAGCTATAATAAAAGACAGTTAAAGGTCCTATAGTTGTAAGAAGAAATAGTTTTTATCAAGCAATTTAAGGGAACATAGTGTTCCTAAACAATGAATTCACAAAAAATGATGGAGTATTTATCAAGTGTTAGACACTGCTGTAAGTACTAGTGACCAAAGTCCTTGTTCTCATGGGGCCTTTTTTCTACAGACAGTTTTAAATATCTTATTTTTCATACTTTTTCATATTGTTTCACAGCTGGTTAATCAAGTGTTGGCTATATTAATTTTCAAAATAGACAGTGCTTAGCAAATTTGCTTCTCTTAGCAAGTAAAATAAAAAGCAGTGGCGGAAACTAAAGTTGCTCCTGATGTCCAGAGTTGGAACAATTTAAACAACACAATAAATAACAGAGTATTGGATTACATACTAAAGTATAAAATAAGCATATGATATAAATAAATTATGCTATAAATAAATAAGTGCATTGAAGCAACCAATCTTTCTTGAAGAATAAATCTAATTCCAATTCTCAGGAAGGCAGAGTTTAGGTTTCCTGTATCTCTCATGAGAGTGTGCTAGACTTAGTAATTCTTTCCTAAGAATAGCACTAGGAAAGAAAGAAAGAAAGAAAAAAACAACTCTACAATGGAGAAACCTGAAAAAACACTGCATTAATCAACTAATGAATGATGACATCACCAGCATATCATATGGATGTCATGTACTTCTGATAAGATGATGTGAGAAGAACATTTTAATTCTGTGAGATTCTTCCCCAAATCCATGTCCCCATTCTGATAGTGAGAAAAACATTAGATAAACCGAGAGTAGTGGGAAATTCTACAAAATACCTGGACAATAATCTTCAAGAGTGTCAAAGTAATGAAAAATAAGAAAAAACTGTCACATATCAGAAAAACTGTGGAAATATGACAACTAAACACAATGTGATACCCTAGATTGGATAGTGGAATAGAAAGAGATTGTTAATGGAAAACTAGTGTCTGGATTTCAGACAATTAGCAATGTACCAATATCAGTTTCTTAGTTTTGGCAAATGTATCATGGAAATGTAAGATGTTGCCAATGGAGAGAACTGGGTGCTGTGTATATGAAAATTCTCTTTATTATCTTTGCAACTTTTCTGAAAATCAAAAAGTATTATAAAGACAAAAATTATTTTTTAAAAGCAGTGGCAGAAGATATTTAAAAATAAACACGAAAAACATAAAAGGCAAGATGTGGGGGAGCTTTTCACAGGAGTCAACAACTTAGAAAGTAGAAGATGGAAAATATATTACATGCATGCAAAAGAATGTTATGTGAACCTGGGTAAATTTCACCCAGGGAACTCCTCTCTAGCCTTGTGAAAATTCTGAAAACCCTCTTTACATACTGGGCTGATTATCTGTGTCAGTGACCACAATTATAATGAGTACAGACAAGTTTATGGCTGTAAAAGCAAAAGTGAGATGAAGGTGAAATATGGATTTTGTCTTTGAAATAGGTGACAAAAGGTTCTACCAAGTGAGAACTTATTTCCCAGACCTTGAGTATCACTTGTTAGAAATACATACTTGGTGTGGAAAAAAAATCCTAAAATAAAAAACATGTGTGATTGAAGAGCTGTGAAAGGATACTTTATATCTCCAGGGATTTGGGGAAGTAACTAAAATAGTCAAGGAAAGCTGCATTTCATTCACTTAACAAGAATTGGAGAGAAAGCACTGGGCCATGCTCATTGCATTTATTTCTATATTGCTGGGGCTCAAAATAAAAGGGATATGAATGAATGAAAGAGTGAATTAATGAATATGATGAAAAGATAAAATGCTTGGATTTGTGGGAAATACCACAACACAGTATTCTAGTAGGGGAGATGTTCATCAATGGTTCTAATATAAAAAAGATAATATAAGCAGTAAGAGATTTAAATAAAGAACTGTACAAGTTCAGAGGATCAAGGTTTTAATTCAAGGTTAAATGTAGGCCTGACATCAGTGTTGCGCTTTAAAATATTGTTAGGAAGTGCCCATGTGATTGATGCTTTAAGCCTCATTCATTCCTTGGTTTTGGGTTATATGGATAAAGTACTTAAAGCAAGAACATCAAAGTTTGAATCTCAGCTCCACACCCCACACACTTAACTCCCTATAGCTTCAGTAACTTCATCACTAACACAAAGGGAATGAGAATACTTAACTCTCTCACTGATTTGCTGGGAAAATTAAATTAGACAAAGTTTGTTAAAAATACCTGGCAGAGCAGAGTGGCCGGTAGTGGAAAATGACTATGAACCTAAACAGAGGAAAATGATTGAGAATTGGCTGTTCCTAGTCTAGATGAGCAGTCATTTATTTGGTCTATATCTTCCACAAGGTAAAACTGGCACTTTAGCAATACCTGACCAGACTACTAGATCTCTAATAGTGGGATTTTAGACAATAGATGCTTCCCAAACCCTTGACAAACACAGTGTTCAGGTGGCAATCCTGAACATAATAAGCTACTTTTTCTCTACTGTTAGGATTTAGATTGGCAGCTATCAGGACACTAGTATATTGGTTTCCAAATACGTAGACTCCAATCTCTCTGCTTAGGCCAGTGAACATTAGGCATTGGTTTTATTCATGCAATAGATGGTTTTCAATAGCGATTCCTTGAGTTGATACAGTAATATAACTTCCCTTTTGGATTGAAAAAGTCAAATAAGGAGTTGAATAATTTGCAATGGGGACACCCAGAAGTCTGGAAGGGTTATGGGTAATTGGTAGAGTGTGTAATTGCCAGAAGGCAGCTGTGTATTTGAGAAATCTTTCCGCAGTTCCATTATTATTAGTCAGTTGGTCTTCAATTTTCTCTCAAATAATCCACAAGTCATAAATTCTCATTATTTAAGAAAAACACGTGTAGGGATTACTGTGGATAAACCTTTGAAATCTGGGGAATCTATTTTAAATATCTCTGTCCTGGGCATTTAGTGATCTCATGTCCTGCACTTTTAATTAGAAAATTATCACAAAAAAATGGGCAAAAATAGCAAAATTACTCTTTAAAACCGTTTTCACTTGTGGCACATTATTTAATGCTCACAATAGGAATCTGCGGGTTAATTTCATCATTTCTGTTTTCCAGATGAAGAAATACAAGCTGAGAAAGGTTAAGTGACTTGCTCAAAGTAACAAGGCAAATGTAAGTCTTTTAACTTTTCCTCTAGAAGTTATTATGCCTTGCTGTTAATACCTAGGTGTGAATTAATTTTAATTAACACTTCTTTCCAAGGGTTATTGGCTTTTAAAAGAACATAGCAAGTAAAAGGATTCATTCATTCATGCTGGGATTTAAGACATTGCAACCCTTGAGTAAGTAGATATTTAGAGGAAGAAAAGTCCCTTCTGGGCGTTCCACAAATCACATAAAACTTAGGTGAAAAACACCTACTTGCATGCAAGATTTATTTTGATAATATCATTCAGCTATGACCCTGCTTTATTAGTAACATACATATTTAAATCCCTGAATAATTTGATTCTTTCTGGCTGCTTCAATTGTGAATCAGAACAACAGTTGTACAATTACCATCTGTCACAGTGATCATTGGCAGACCAAGGAACAATTATGAAAAGCACCATGGGGGTGTGATTTAAATGTTTGGAATGTTCTAATAATTCTATAATAGTTCTACCACTTTATCTGACATCTTAAAAGTCAGCAATTGATTATTCTTCATGTCAGTAAATCAGACATCATTTCTACAGAACTTCAAGAAACTTGATTGTGTAAGAAACAAAACCTAGTGATCTCATATGAGCTTAGAATGATTTGAGGAATAGTACTGGTGAGAAGGGAGTTATTAGTAGAGTGTTTAACATTTTGAGCTTTGAAATCCTCTGTCATAACTGAAAAAAACATACAGTAAGTAAGCTTTACACTGTGGGTTTTCAATAAATACTCAAAATAGTTTTAGGAAAGAATAAACAGGAAATGGAACATAGATGATCAGAGTGATGAGGATGATAAGGATGATGATGAAGATGATAAGGATGATGAAGATGATGATGATGATGATGATGAAGATGATGATTTTGATAGTGATTTTAGAGTATCCAAAGAAAGAAAATCATGATGAGCCAAGTGCAGTGGTGCACACATGTAGTCCCAGCTACTTGGGAGGCTGAGGTGGGAGGATCGCTTGAGCCCAGGAGTTCAAGGTTAAAGTGAACTATGATTGTTCCAGTACACTCCAGCCTATGTGACAGACCCTATCTCAGAAAAGAAGGAAGGAAGGAAGGAAGGAAGGAAGGAAGGAAGGAAGGAAGGAAGGAAGGAAGGAAGACAAAGGAAGGAATGAATCATGGAAAAGCAAAAAAGAGCTAAAGGGCATTAAACTGCATGTTAGATTGAATCTGGGCCACCTTCTGCTGTTCACCAGGCTTGTAACCTTGGGAAGTCATCTCGTCTCTCCAATTCTCAGTTTCCTCATCTATAAGTTAGTTACCTTACCTCTGTGGTATAAAACATTCTTTGCTGAAGAGATAGGAATACAGAAATGCATGCCTTTCTCTAGTTGAATGTCTACACCGTGCTTGATGCTCTGAAATCAAAGATAATTACAGGCTGAGTTCCATTCCCACCCCTCCCATTCTTTGGAGCTTACACATTCCAGATGGAAACAAACTCATTCACAAGACACGAAGCCTAGCCAAGTGGTTAGGATTGTGGGCACTGGAAACAAACTGTCCCAGTGGGAATCCCCTCTCCATGTATTACCTTGACCCCTACCTGCAACAAAGAATTATTCAGTCCCATGTGTCCATAGTGCCAACGTTGAGAAATGCTGGTGAACACGGAATACCAAAGTAAAACCACGGACCAAGGGATCAGTTCTATTTGAGTTGGCAGGGGAAGGGAAGGCTTTGTAAAGGTGGAGGTGAATAGGTATTTGACAAGATACCACCACAAGGCAATCTCAGGCCTAGAAAATTCCATGGCCAAAGCCATTGAGAAGAATGCCTCTTGGCTGCCAGGTGTCACCAGAGGCCTGGGAATCTGAACCTGTTTACATCACTTCCTGTAGTATCAGGAGCTCAAAGTCAATGGCAAAGATTGTACTTTATAATTAATCCTTTGCATTATTAACTCATATGTTCCTCATCACAACACTATAAGATAAATATTATTGTCCCTATTTTGCAGATAGGGAAACAAAAACATACAAAAATTTTTAAAACTTGCCAGAGATGGCAAAGCTAGTAACAATTTGCATATAGTTTGTGGTTAAATTAATAATTCAAAATATGTAGTTTTATAGATCAAATAATACGAAAAGAAGTGACCGATTATTTATGAAAAATACACACACACACAAAAGACTGTTAAAATAGAAATGTTAAAAAAATGGTTTAATGTTACACATAAAGCCTTCAGTAAGCAGAAGGGAATAAAGAGTATGAAGAATCCTGGATCTGTGTGAAGTCTGAAGCAGAGTAGAATATTTGACCCTGTGCTACTTCTAAGCCAACGTAAGGAGGAAAATATCATTAAGTACATAGTTATTGTTGTCTGATAAAAGGAAATCAACTGCTGTCATTCAAGAGGTGGCAAATATTTCCCAGAAACTTTTTTTTCTGAAAGTTCACCGTAAGGGACACCGTTGGTCAAGGTAAGCTGAAGTGCTGTTTGTTAAATAGATACATCAGGCTGCTTGCTACAGCAGACTTGTGCTACTGTTTTCTCAGTAATTAAACATTTAGTCATTTTAGGATGCTGGGTGACTTTCCTAACTTCTATTCCTTTTGACCTTAAAAATAAATGATGTGCAGGATTTAATCAGTATACGAATGATATATATGATAGTCAAAGGATGCAGAGTTTCAATCATGCAAGATAAGTAAGTTCTGGAGATTTACCATATAGCATGGTGCCTATAGCTAACAATATTTTATTCTTAAAATTTTCTAAGAGGGTAGATCTTATGTTACATGTTCTTACCAGACATACATATATTTACACAAACACTAATAATAAAAATAATAATAATAAAGGTGGCAGAAGAAACTTTGGGAGGTATAGATATGCCTATCACCTTGTTGGTGGTGACGGTTTCATTACTGTATACTTACCCCAAATTCATCGAGTTGTATGCACTAAGTAAGAAAAACTTTTTGCATGGCAATCATACCTTGATAAAGTGGTTTAAATATATACATGTATATATAAACAGCAAGATATTTCCTTAACAGTTCTTATGTTGTCATGTTGATTTAACTCAGCTGGAAATCCTGAAGCTGTGATTAGGGTATGTTGCTAAGGATTGAGCCATTAATTTATGGCTAAAAGGAATGTCACCCCCTTCTCTATGAAAAGCTTTTCCTCTCAGCTGGACAGCTATGGGCTCCATTCCTCTCTCCTTCCAAACCAAGGAAAATGTTTTAATTATGACTTAAACAACGGTTTTAGGCACATTCTGAAATAGATTGCCATAGGAATTCTGTTCTCTTAAAGGAATGGCAGTTGCTCATTATAAATATATGTTTAGTGTATGTTCTGCTTATGGCTGGGCGCCCATTACCTTGAAGAAAAAGAGAGGTAGCATAAAAGGATTTTACTGAGAATAATTTTCAGTAGTGGATTTTTAATTTCTCCAACCAACGTGTATTGAACATCTAAGTTGAACTGCCCTCCTTTCTAACTTGTTAACTATCCTTCTATTTTCAATTTCACATGGACCCATCAATGACACATTACCTAAATCAGGAGCACAACAGTGAGCTGTTATGTAATATGTGTTATGTAAATAGTCCATGCATTCATCCCATGGCCATTTATCAAGCACATGCTGTGTCCTAGAATTTACGCTGAAATCACACAGTAGACAGAAACACCGAATTTCTCTGAAACACATTTGTCAACATTTATTGCATTTTTCTCCGGACACCTGTGAGCTCAGTTTTCAGTAAGCAAATTGATTTTTCAGGTGCTTTTCTATAGGGTAATAGGTCTCAAATATCTTCACTCAATACAAAGCTGTTATAAGCCAGAGAAGGACTTGCAAAACCGTAAGGTAAACCCTTAGCTCTAAAGCCACTGGACACCAGAGCAATTCATATCCGCTCAGGTATTCTATTTACCAACGCCACAAGCATACATTGAAGTGAAAAGTCTGACAAATGCGCCCTCTTTACTCTCAGCAGTCAAATCCCTCAGCAGTGTGGTTTGCTGGAAAAATAAAACCGTAATGCACTTCCAAATCTCTGCTGATTTTATCAGCAGGGCTGTAAGGGTATCCCCTCCACACCACACCACACACGCACGCACACACACCTGATATCCTTTTTCTTTCCTCTTCCTCCCCCAAACAAACTTGCTCTCAGAGAAAATTTTAATAGAACTAAATCAAAGACGAGTGTTGTGCTGCTATCTTCTGCAAACCAAATGTCACCCCACTGTGCCATTTTAACTGAGGGTTCAGGGGTTGAGAGAGGAGCAGCAGGGCCACAGATCAGGGGATCAGAGCATGAAAAAGAACTCGGAAGGTGGCCTGGCAGAGATTTCGGCTCCCAAACTTGAAAAGCAGTGCACAAGCAGGTTTGAGTTAAGCCAATTTGACACTTCTCGAACTCCTGGAAAACCAGGTGCTGCAAAGCCATCTTTTATAATTCAGAAGTTCTGAGCAGGGAGCTGCTGGGAGAGGGGGAATAGCTTTTCCTGACTCAAAATTAAGTGTTGATGCTTGTGGAGACGTGCATTCAAAATCAGAGACATTTGTTTGCTTTTAATGGAAAAGAAGAGAGACACTAAAAATGATGTCTCTCTTCTCTTCTTATCTCTGAGTTGTGGTGTTGGGATTGCCCTGATTTTGCCTTTACGAAAATTATCTGAAGTTCTTCCTCATGGAAATGAGACAGGCTGGAAATTTTGGACTCAGCAGGGCCCGGGAACACTGACTTACATTTGAAAAGTTTTGACAGATACATAATTCTTGGCTGGTGTCTTAGGGTAGACATCATACCTCCTCCCTATCACTGTCAAGGCAATTGCAAAATATCTGACCCTGGCGCCTCAGGTCCAAACCATGAGAAAGTGGCAGTGTTACCACCAACTGATCACTGGAGTAAATTGTTCTCAAAGATTCCTCACAGTGACTTTAACCCTGCAAAGAATGTAACTGCATTTTGAAACTCAGTGACTCTCTGGAGTGACAGGCTGCCCTTCACAATATTAATATTTTAAAAAGCCCATCAATGTAGACCGAAACCTTTGCACATTTTAAGACTACTTATGAGGAATTTCATCAAGAAATGGATAGATTGCAATATCTGCTTTCTCACAGTGAGCATAAGCAGCAATTAAAATTGTTGTGTTTGTATTTTAAACAAAATATTTTGTATATGTCATGAAAACTCAAATTTTTTTTGTTTTGAGTATCTTAAAGAGATAAAGTCATGAAGCATTAACTGAATAGATAATCTGGTTTGAAAAGGAGAAGCAGAGAAATCCTAAGGGGAAAAAGGAAGAGAGATAGAAGGGAGAAGAGAAGAAAGAAGAAGAAGAAGAAGAAGAAGAGAGAGAGAGAGAGAGAGAGAGAGAGAGAGAGAAACTAGAGGTAAAGGTATCTTTACAATTATTAGCACTTAGAGAAAGATATAGTGAATAGATTATGGAATATCAAGAATAAAATTAATGTGGATATGAATCCATCAAATCTACTGATATTTTACCATTGGATGCATATTACTTTAAATTTGTTATTAAAACACATAATCATGATAATAATAGTTATACCAGTTACAGAGTTCCTAACACATTCTGGGACCCATGCCTTTATGAAAAGAATCAGAATCTCTGTTTTAAAGTTGATCAAGCTGTGAGGCTCAGCTGATTCAGCTTGCTCAAAAATGTAATTATCAAATTTCAGTATGAAACGTTGGTTCTTGGTGTGCTCATGGCTAAAGAATGACCAGATGAACCAAAGTAAGGCAAACATAAAAATTAGATTTATTGAGGAGAGAAAGATAAGATCATAGAGCAAGAGCAAGATACAGGTTTACAGAGCATGGTACATAAGCCACAGATGATGACCAAACCCATTGTTGCAGCAAAGCAAGAGCAAAAGGAAGGGGCAAAAAAAGGGGGGGGTGTCCTGGTTATGGTTTGTGTCTTGTTTTATAGTGCCCAGATTGGGAACTATTTGTGGTTCAGTGGTCACCATTGAACCACTCTGATTGGACAGTTGGGAGTTGCATGATCTGAGTGTTACTTCGCATGCAGGGTGTTCTAGGTGACTTTGGATTCAATCGTATCTATACTGCTTGGCCTATGGACTACAGGGTCCTCTGCATTCTTTTGCAGTTATGATTGGCAGATTTGTAGGGTATTCCCTCCTTACCAGGTATGGCAGTCCCTTGGGAAAGGATTAAGGTGGGGCAGGACCAAGATGGGGCCTGGAGCCCACCGTTGTCCTTCTTCTCAGGTGGAACAATTTCACCAAGGCAAAGCACCTACTTTTATCCTTAAGAGACCCAGAATTCCTTCCTAACTACCGAATATAATCAGTTTTTAAGCAAAAGTAGGTTTGAGCCTCAGATATGTGTTAGTAAAAAGTAGACAAACTTTTAAGTAGTGGTTCACTCTTTCTTTTTAACCCATGACATACTTGTATACTCATCAGCAAAGACGTTGCTGAGTTTTAAAAACCATAGTCGTGTGAATGTGCTTTTTCAATGTATATCTCCCTTTTCTGGAAATACTGGCATCATTCCAAAGAGACTTCCTTTTACTTCCTAGGCTGCGGCCTCCATCCCTACCCATATTGCTGTGCGCCTCTCCGCCCCGTTCTACCCATCCAGACCTGCCTGAGAATCATCATGTTGCCAGTGAACTCAGTCCTTACATTTACTCTGAATTACTTATTTCAGCATAACAATATGCATCATACTAAAATCTGAGGACATTTTGCTTTCTAAAATCTAATGAGTGTGTGCTACCCAGTTTTATAGAAAATCTAACCAAATGTGAGTAGCACAGAAGGTGGATTCAAGGGGCATCCATGCTCACCAAACTTGAGAATGAACACGGGAGATGTGGAGTGCTGGGTTGGAGTCCTAGCCTGGAATCAAATCCTGTCTCATCCACTTAGTAACTGCAACTTTCAGTATGTTACTTTATCTCTCTGAGTTTCAGTTTTATAATATATAAGTCAGAGATAATAATGTCACGTGCTTAATGGGAATTAAATGAGATGTTTTTAGTAAGTTCTTAGAACAATGTCTGGCATGTAGTAAATGCTCAATAAATGGTAGCCATTAATATTATCATCATTATTATCATTGTTGTTGTTGTATTTACTATTGCCATTGTGGTAAGCATTATTATCAATAACTCTTATTATCCTCAGGTCCTTCATGAAAACAAAGAAAGTACTGAAGCAGTTATTTTTCAAAATAGATTATTGTAATTAACCAGATATATTAATTTCATGAAAATATGGCTTTATGAAAAAATAATAATAATTCACTTAAGTAATGGACTATCTGATGAATCTTATAATCTATAATAAGTCCCAGGAGGGACTGTTCATGTCCCCTAGATAATCAGCTCTCTGGATAGCATATTTTACAACCATCACTGGGTAAATCTAGAGAGCCCTTTGGAAGTTAAGCCCATCCACTTCAGAGTTAAGCCTACTGAAATCTAAATTCCAGCTCCAATAAAGTTCAGTGCTCTCATCTTGGAAATGAGATTCATAATAACTACCTTGAAAGACAGTTGTAATGATTCAACACATAATGTCGCAAAGTAATAAAAGCTAACATTTACTGAGGTCTTATATATTTTGTGCCACATACTGGACTAAGCACTTTTTATGTATCAACTAATTTAATCTTCACAATTACTCTATGTGGTCCATGCTATTATACTTCCTATTTTCTTAATTGTGAAGTAAATTGCATCTTTGGTTATTTAAACTAGTGTTTTCACTGGGCTTGGCATTTGTCTTCAGGGACAAAGCCTTTCAAAGACTCCCCCTGGAAAGACTCTTTTTAGATAGCCACATTATCTGCCCAGTTCCCTACTGCCTGTCTTGCCTGAAGGGCTCCAAGCTGAGTGTGGGAGAATTTACCAGGGAGAAAAACAATTTAGTTTTACCTGGGTGACAGAAATTATGCAGAATGACAAAAGAAGCAGTTAAGTTACAAGTTAAGGATGATAATTCACTCTCCCCAGGGACTGTCACTCAGAAAGCCTTGAGAAAAAATAACAGCAAAACAATAGCAAGCTCTATTGTTAACAGTCATGTCCCCATAATGCCTTGGCATTGTGAAACAATAAGGCCAAAAATGCAGTCTGCTGTCCCTGGAAAGCTCTCCAAACACATATGCTATATCTCAAGCTGTCACTTCTCGGAGACCCACCATCGAATGGGTCACTAGGTCGTTCCTGTTAGCCATGGTGGCTCCACAGTAATGGCTCTGTAGGACTCTCCTAATAACGTACTTTCAATCAGAACTCACCAATATCTTTTAAAATACCATAAAGCAAGGAGTGAGTGAAACCTAGATAATTAAAAATATGGCTTTCCTCAACATAGGGGAAATAGGGGTGGATTGGGAGAGTTGAACATGATGATACAAGGCATTTGCTAAAGCAACTTATGATTATTATTACTTTTGTATAATATAGAATGGAGCACTTTGAAAAAAATTCAATCAAACAAATAGAAATAAAATGTGAATGTCTATATCACCAGCAGTTAAAACATTTTACTGATTTCTAATCCCTCAGTATTGAATTGAATATCTTTATTAATTTACTATTTTCTGTAGTCTTAAAGACAGCATAGTAAGTTGGTATGAAAGTGGTATATGTATTGCTTGGTATCTGTAGCAATAGAGCAAGGGAGACTCAGTTTTTGAGAGTTTATGATGTCATGTATACTACTTAGCATAAAGATTAATAAGAACAGGAAGCCAGACTGCTCAGCTTCATATCCCTGCTCTTCTATTTTTTTGTTGTAAGACTTTTGACAAGTAAATCTCTTAACCTGTCTGTGCCTCAGGTTCTGGAGTTATAAAATAGACATAATATTAGCCCGTAAACCATATGATTATTGTTAAATGAACTTATATATGCCTAATGTTGTAAACACTGCCCAGCACATAATAACCACAGGATAAACATTAGCTTAATTAACACACTCAACAGCCAATGTAGTCATTTTTATCCCCATTTTATTGATTAGGAAACTTTTGCTCAGGAAAGTTCCACAAATTGCTTAGGGGCATGCAGAAGAGATGAGCCTGGCACTGTATCCAGTCTGGATCTAAATCCCACATGTTTTTCACCACTTGATTCTATTTCTCTGAGAGTAGGAGCATTGAGAAGAGTCAGAACTCAGGTCACATTTCCCACTTTCTTGCACATGTGACCTTTGGCAAATCAGGGAAATTCAGTTAAACTTAGTTTCCTCATACATAAAATTAGGATAATCATAACAGCTAATTCACAGGAAAGAAGAAAACATTCAAAGAGATTTTTATGGCAAGAAACTAGCAGAAGGCACACCTCATGCAATTTATCTTTTCTTCTTTATCTTTCACAATGAAGGGTTCTCTATTTCCCTCTGTCACCTAAAGAGAGTGCAGCTCCCTCTTTGTCATTTTCTTTCAAGATGGAACACAAGACTCTTCTCTTAATTCTCCATTGTGCAACTGAAACCAGACTGAACGATTAAAAATAGCTTACTGAGTACTGAAGGCTAGAAGATACTAAAAGGATTAGAAAAACCAAAAGTAACTTGCTACAAAATAATCAAGCTTACACTATTGTCTTAGTCCATTTGTGCTGCTATAACAAAATACCTGAGACTGGATAATTTATAAAGAACATAAATTTACTGTTCACAATTATGAAGGCTGGGAAGTCCAAGATCACAGTTTAGTATCTGATGAGGGCTCAGTCTTTGCTTCCAACATGGTACTCTAAATGTAGAAAGCAGAAAGGCAAAAGGAAGCTAAGCTGGTTTCCTGCAGTCCTTTTATAAGGCATTCATTTATTCATGAGAGCAGAACCATCATGATGTAATCACTTCCCAGAAGACCACACCATTTAAAACCATGTGAATTTTGAGTGACATTCAACCACAGCATGCAGACTAATGGTTGATCTGTCTCCTCCAACAGATAGATTAGACTAGAGGTCCTTGCATAAAGGGACCAAATCATTGATCTCATGTCATCAGTGCCAAGCATGGTACTGAAACATAGTAAGTACCAATAAATATTTTGGAAAAGATAAAACAAGAGAATGAAGAAATTTATTACTATACACTTGGCTCTGTCAAGTTTAGGGCATGCCCAAAGTGAAGTGAAAAACCTCTAGGTCAGTAATTCTTAGCAGAAACACCTAAGGAACTTTATGAAAATATATATGATTTCACCCATCCAAACCCAATATTAGAATATACAGAACGAAGTGGAGATAAGCATTCATCCAACAAATATGTGCTAAATATCTCCTCATATATGAAGGGACTTCCTAGGGGATGGATTCAGACAGAAAATAATACAGGCACAGGCTATTCTCTAAAGCTTCTTATATCCTAGAATTGGCTCTGATATCAAGCAAAGAAATTACATAAAAAATTGTCGAATTACAATGTGATGGTTACTACATAGAAAAGTAATATGGATGTTCTATTATAGACAAAGGGAGCAGAAAAGAGTTTGGGGAAGCTCCTCAACATGATTCAGATATATCTTCTATTGAAAACCACTGTGTTGGGTCTTTCGTGTTTTCTTCTGGCTCTTATTTCTATGTTTTTCTGTTCCCTACATTGAATCCACTTATTTGAAAACACCTTTACATTTCCTTTCACAGTGGATAAGTCAATGGGACATGGTACACATTGAGCTGCAGTTGAATGACAATACAAATGTAGAAACAATGAAGTTAGTATAAACATATAAACTGACATAACTATCTAAATCAATCCCCTCAAACATTAATCTCTACAACTCCCCATAGTACTCTATCCCACTTTCAGCCCTACTGCAATTCACTTTTGGGGAACTGCAATTCACTTTTGGGGAAAAGCCCCAAAACATATTCCAATTTAGGGTTTTAGCTTACTCTGAATGTTTTAGAACGTAATAAATTATAACCTACCTAAATGACGTTGTTTTTCATATTTTCTCACCCCATTCTTGCATATCATCAAGAGTATAATTAATATCCAGAGCTTCTGGTGATGTCAGTGAGTACTTTGGATTCATTCTAAACCCATAATAAAATTGGGATTCTCCATATGCAGCAGAGGTATGAAATAATTCTCATTTAAAGAAAACTGTAATTGATGGGTTCAATGCAACCACATCTTTTGTAGAAATCCATTGTCTTGATTGCATGGTATAGAAATTAGTCACTTCTGAAGAATTTGGTGGGGGTAGAGTGCATTCTGAGCTTCATGTTGTGGGTGGGTTCGGAGGAAACATTTCCAGTTTTTATGTGAGAGAGATTAGCCCTGAGTGGAGGACGTCCCCAGACTTATGTTTATCTATAGATGTTCCTTTCTACTCAGAGGTCACGGGGGGTGGTGGTGGGGGGTGGAAGAAGCATCCCGAGTATTTGTTATTTAGGGGCCATTCTGAGCTGAAGGGATCAAAGAGAGATGAAAATCCTTCTCCAGTTGAGAAATCTGCAGGATGTTCAATGCAGTATTCTTTCTGTTGTTACCACACCCTCCTGCTTTCCCGGCGGTGCATGTCAGAGGTCTGTGCTACTGCCTCTGCTGATACTGGCAAAGTTTGCCTTTGACGTTCCAGAGCTTCCATTCCATCTCGATATTGCTCCACATTGGAGCAGTACACACTCACAGTAACGCTAAGCACTCTTGCTTCTTTATTTTTCTGCATTTTGTAGGGCAAACTATTTCTTAAAGCCAAAGCTATTTGTTACATTGATCATGTCATTTTTTTTTTCTTTCAAGTAAGTCACAAATTTCTTTCACCAATGGCAAAATGAGTCCTTTCATAGATTTCTCAGGTCTTTTATCTTAGTCTTCTTATAAACATAGAGATGAACAAAATGTCAAATTCTGAGCCAGTATGCTATGGTCTGAAGAACACCAAATTGGATTTGAATCCTGGCTTTGCTTTCGGATGACCTTGAGCCTGTGAAAGTCAGGCAAGAAACTGCATATGAAGAAGTGTCTGGTTACTTATAGATCTATCTCTAAGTCTCTAAAATCTATAACTCTAAGATGATTCCAGGAGCATATGTGGCATAATTTCTAAGACACTGTTCAAAAAAATCAACAATTTGCTAGATATTTGTGTGTTAATGTTTATTTCAAAATCAAGATGGTAATGTCCCTCTTCATAGAGGAATGGAATAAGTCAGATCTGGGTTTAAAAGCTTCATCTTAGTCCACATGTTAAATAATGTTTTTGAGTAACAGTTCTCTCAATTTTAAAATAAAAGTATAAAATCTTTTCTCCATGATTTTTGTGAGAATTAAACATGATAATGTATGTGAAAATGCCTAGCATGAGATCTGATACATAGAGGTCAGAAAATAAATGGTAGCAATTCTTAAAATTATTGACACAGAGTTTTGTTCATTTCAAAGCCCATTTATACACATTATTTTATTCTACCACACACTAAGCTAATGCTGCCAAGAAATATCATGTAAACACATATCGCAGGGTCAGTGACATTATAAAATTCCCAAACTGAAATGAAGAGACCGTCAACTGATTTTAACTTGTAGCAATAAACTCCTTCATCTATGCTTCATTCATTCAAATATCTCCTTGACCCAATAGACTTGTAACAAGCCTGTCATATTTTATTTATGTAGTCATTAATATGGCAAATATCTATCAAGTAGCAACTATGTGCCTGGATATTATTTTGTCAGAAGCCAGTTTGTTGTATTGAAAGAAGACCAAGGAAACAAAGATTGCTATAGTATAGCAATGTGCATAGAGGCAAGCTAATTTTAATTAAAAAAAAAAGAGTTAAAGTTTATAAGCAATTAACCATTAAGATACATGTATTAAAAATAATGAGTAACTATAATAATAGCACATTAAATTTTCACAGTGTAATAAGATTTACAAAGCTTTTTTTTTTTTTTCTAAAGCATGTCCTAGGCCCACCCACCTTGCTTCAAATCTGATAAAATCACTGACTTCCAAGGCATCTTTATTTCTAGTCAAGACTCTGAACAATGGCTTCCTAACTGGGGTATCATTTTACTTCCTGGCTTTAAATTTTCCAATGCCCACCCTGCACATCTTTGTGTCCAGTAGTTTCTCCCTGTCCTGGCTAACTGTGATGGAGCCATAAGCAAATCTGACCCCATTCTGGAGCAGGCAGCCCTAGTGTCTGCCTTGAGGCCTAGATGCTTATCCTTTACTCTGTCTGAAATACACTTTTCTCTCATGCTCATGAGGCCTCTTTTCATTAATTGAATCTCAGCCTTTGAACACTTATTCTGAAGTTGTCCTCTCTACCCATTATCACTACAGTTATCATACTATTGTTTCTGATTTTGGTTTTCTATAACTCTTTAATATTACTAAGGAAAATATTTTCCATTTGTGTACTCGTTTAGTGTCTATTTGTGTATTTCTATATTGTCTAACTTTGCCCCTAGAATGTAAACTCCATGAGGGAAGGGATCTTGCTTTTTCATTGATAGAGGCCTGTTGCAGGAAGAAACAAACATAGAAAGGTTAGATGACTTAAGCAGGTATAGGGGACTATAAATAGTTTATAGTATGAGTAATAGGTCTTCTAATTTCTATGTTGTGTTCAATTACATTTCATGGCTAGAGAATTTGTGCATATATAAAACTTAACCCCTTGCCTTAAGGAGTCTGAATTTAGTTCTTTAAACAAGATATTCATTCATCAAAAGTTAATGATCCAGGAGTTAGACTGCAAGACAACAATAGTCTAGTAATGAAACAAGATTGGATATGATTGGGTGCTTAAATAATCAGCGATAATAAATAAGTGCACTGACTTTGCATGGAGATTTTAGACAAGTGTGTTATAAGAAATGATTTTTTTCCTCCAGTAAATACTCTCTTTTGTTCTTTTGGTTTGTGTTGCTTGATTCTGCGGTTATTTGAATTTTCTATTTGTTTAATTGAATATCATATCTCAGGGTCTCCTGAAATTGCTATATTCTATATATTTATTTTGTAAATTAAAATTATGTATCAACTCTTTCTTTATTATTTAAAAAAAGTTTCAAAACTGCTCTAAATAAATGGAGATACAATGCTGGTGATATTCCAAAATCAACATTGCAGTGAGGGGAGAGGGCATAACCAAAGTAAGCATCTATTTGGGAAAGTCTTCACTTTTCAGAGGACTCAAAAAAAGTAGTTTATATGACCCATTTATCATATTTCCTTTAATAGCATTCTATTTTATAATTTAAAACTATCCTGAAAATTATATTAATCATAAAATTAACTTAATATTTTCCCATAAATTCTATTAACAATTCCCTTTCCCCTATCTTCTCTTCAAAAACATCACCATCAAATCATCATAACAGGCTCAGTATCTCTTTTGAAAATATGTTGGAAGGACTTGCTTCCCTGAGAAGATGATGTGAATATAAAAACCAGACAGCCCTTTTCTGATATATATATAAGTCCCACACATTAAATAAGCAGGACCATTGCTATCTGGAGTTTTGGGAGCCCAAAATTGTAAACACAGTGGCTTTTTTGTTCCAAATTTCCCCCTACAAGAAAAAGCATTTTCCCCTAGTTATGAAAGATAAAGGATGCAATATATATCATACAGCAAGTACTAAATATTTACTGTCTCCAAAAGCTGATATACAGAGTAAATAAATGTTTTTCCTGTGAAGAAACAGTGAATATTTTAGGTTTTGTAGGCCATTTATCTATCTCAACCACTCAACTTTGGCATTGCAGTGTGAAAGCAGCCATAGATAACACAAAAACAAATGGGTGTGGTTTTTGTTTCCTGTGAAAATGGAGTTCTGTACTCCATAATGAAACTAACTAATTGCAAAGCATATATATGTAAAAAAAAATGTTTTGAAAGTACAATGATTAAACTGGAAGAAATTCATCCCTTATGAGACAGTTTATATGAACTATCTCAATAATCTCTCACTTGCTGAAAGATTAGAAAATAAAAATAAGGGCAGATAATTTCAATAAAACAATGAATAACTATGTTATAATAGAGGTTTCTAAAATTTTTAATCTAAACCAAAACATATCCAAAAATATATATCCAAGTATATATAAATATTAGTAACAATTGAATACTTTTATATTTCATTAAAATTATTAAAAATGAATACTTATCCTGAATTCTTTTCCATTGATTATTTCATTTAATCATTACAACCACTTGGTGTTGGAGATACTATCATTATTTTCATTTTACATGCCCAGTGTCACAGGGCTGGTTAATTCTTCAGCTATGCAACTCCACAGCCTGTTAGAGTCTAGGCATAAGATTCACATAAAGATGTACTCAGCGTCCAACCTAGTAGCACAAATGCTTTTGCGATTAAAGAAAGCAGAAGGAGAATATGTGAAATAGTCATTCAAAGCAAAATTTAGATACACGTAGCATAAAACCTACATAAGGACATAAAATGGAAGAAAAATATTAATATTTTAAAGACAAAAACAGAAATTAGTGAATTAGAAAATCCAATATGATTTTTAAAAAATTCCTAGTGACAAGTTTTACATTAAAACAATAAAATAGCCACAGTTCAAGTAATTTTGAGAAAATAAAGGAAAACACAAATTTTATGAAAAACGATGATTTCTGGAACTAATAAGTGATTACAGTAAGGTTGCAGGACTCAAGGTGTCAGTTCATTTTCTGCTGCTATAACAGAATACCACAGACTGGGTAGTTTATAAAGAAAAAAAAATATTTCTCATGGTTCAAGAGGCTGACAAGTCTAATATCATGGAGCCAGCATCCTGCCAGGGCCTTCTTGCTGCATTATCCCATGGTGAAATGGCAGAAAGGTGGAAGGTGAAATCGAGCACAAGAGACAGAGAGGGAAAAGGAGGACAAACTCATCCTTTTATCACAGCCCTCTCCCACAGTAACCCACTCCCAGGATAACCACATTAATCCCTACAGGAGGGTGGGGCCCTCATCGCCTCTTAAAAACACTGCCTTTTCAATAAATGGTGCTGGGAAAACTGGATAGCTACATGCAGAAGAATGAATCAGGATCCCTACTTCTCACCTCTCATAAAAATCCACTCAAGATGGTTAACAGACTTAAACTTAACACATGAAACCTTAAGAATCCTAGAAGAAGATGTTGGGAAAACTCTTTCAGACATTGGCCTAGGCAAAGAATTCTTGAAGAAGACCGACCCCCAAAGCAATCACTGCAGCAACAAAAATAAACAAATGGTATCTGATCAAATTAAAAAGCTTCTGTACAGCCAAGGAAACTATCATTAGAGCAAATAGGCAACCTACAGAATGGGAGAAAATATTTGCTCTTTACACTTCCGATAAAGGTCTGATAACAAGAATCTCTCTAAAGCTCAAAAGAATTAACCAGAAAAAAATCAAACAACCCCATCAAGAAATGGGCAATGAACAGAAATGAACAAAATGAACAGAAATGAACAAAATGAACAGAAACTTTTCTAAAGAAGAAAGAATAATGGCCAGCAAACATATGAAAAAAATGCTCAACATCGCTAATCATTAGAGAAATGCAAATCAAAACCACAATGAGATATCACTTAACCCCAGTGAGATTGGCCTGTGTCAAGAAATCCCAAAACAACAAATGCTAGCGAGGATGTGGAGAGACAGGAGCACTCTTACACGGCTCGTGGAACTGCAAATTAGAGCAACCTTTGTGGAAAAAAATTTGGAGATATCTCAAAAAGCTAAAAATAGAAATACCATTCGACTCAGCAATAGTATTATTAGGCATCTACCCAAAGAAGCATAAGACATTCTATTATAAAGACATATGCACCCGAATGTTTATGGCAGCACAATTCACTATTGCAAGGACGTGGAAACAACCCGAATGTCCGTCAATTCATGAGTGGATTATTAAAATTTGGTATATGTTTACAATGGAATACTATTCAATTCTAAGAAACGACAGTGAGCTAGCACCGCTTATATTATCCTGAATTGAGCTTAAGCCCATTATCCAAAGCGAGGTGACACAAGTTCAGAATAATGGGCTCCACGTGTACTCGCCATCAAATTGGTACTGACTGATTAACACTATGGTGTTCAAAGGGTGGTGGTGTTCACCAGGGATTCGGGGGTGGGGGGGTAGTTCCACATCTGAGGGATGTGGTGAGCATTGTGGAGGGTAAGGGCATACCTCTAACTCTTGCAAGGGAGAGGCAAAGATATAAAATGTAACCAAAATTAAACAAAACAAAACAAACATTTATCAGGTGTCAGGCAGGTGGGAGGGGGAGGAGGGGATGGGTATATACATACATAGTAAGTGTGATGCGCACCGTCTGGGGGACGGACACGCTTGAAGCTCTGACTCAAGGGTGGAGGGGAAGCAAGAACAATGTACATAACCTTAACATTCGTACCCCCATAATATGCTGAAAAAAAACACTGCCTCTTAATACTGTTACAATGGCAATTACGCTTTCAAACGCATCAACTTTGGGGGTACACATTCGAACCGTAGCATTCTACCCCCCAAAAAACTCATGTCCTTTTCACATACAAAATACTTTCAGTCCATTCCAATAACCCCAAAAGTCTGAACTCATTCAGCATCAATCAAAAATCCATAGTCTAGATTCTCATCTATGTCAGATATGGGTGAGACTCAACGCATAATTCCCTTTAGCTGTGAGGCTGTGAAATCAAAACAAGTTATCGATTTAAAAACACAATGGTGAGACAGGCATAAAGGCAAAAAGTTCCATTCCAAAGGGAGAAATAAGTAAGAAAAAAGGGGTAGCTGGTCCCACGTAAGTCCAAAACTCAACAGGGCAAACATTAAATCTTAAGGCTCTAGAACAATCTCCCTTGACTGCATGTCCCACACCCTGATACTTTGGGCCAAAGTTTGGGCCCCCCAAGGTCAGGGAAGCTCTTCACCCAGGGCTTTGCTGGACTCAGCCCATGTTTCAGTTCTCCCAGACTTTTCAGTGCAGGCCAGTAGTTTTGTGATTCTGTAGTGTCAATGGCAGTCCCACTCCTGTGGCTCCACTAGGCATTGCCCTGGTGAGGACTTCATGACAGCTCCAACCCCACATTTCTGCTCATTGCCCCAGTGGAAGCATTTTGTGATGGCTCCACTACTGTGGCAAGTGTCTGCCTGGGCCTCTAGGCCATTTATGTCATCCTTTGAAATCTAGGTGGAGGAAGCCATGCCTCTACAGCTGTTGCATTCCATGTGCCTGTAGATTTAGCACCATGTAGACAATGATAAGGTTTATGGCTTGTACATTCCAGAGTGGCAGATTAAGCCTCTCTTGGGCATGCTTCAGCTGTGGCTGGGGTGACCAGGGAATGTTGCACCAGAATTTAGGAAGCAGAGTCCTGAGGTGACCTTGAGCGCCCTGGGGGATTTAGTAGACCCATCCACCCAAACCATACCACTTTCCTAGAGCTCTGGGCCTGTGATGGGAATGACAGCTTAGAAGATAATTGAAATACCTTCAGGATCTTTTATCCATTGTCTTCATGAATAGCACCTGGCTGCCTTCTATGTAGGGCGATATCTATAGCAAATGACTGATCTATCACATCCTTAGTATTCTCTCTTGAACACAGTTTTTCACTCTTTACAAAGCCAGGCTGAGAATTTTTCATATCTTTATACTCTGCTTCCTTTTTAATTATAAATTCTGTCTTTAAGTCAATCCTTTCTTCTTGTATTGCACTCCATGCAGTTAAAAGTAACCACACATCATCCTGAATGCTTTGCTGTTTAGATATTTCTTCTGCCAGATTTCCTAGTTCATCCACCCTTCTTAAATTCTGTATTCCATAAAGCCATTGGGTATAAACACAAGTGAGCCAAGTTCTTTGCTACTTCATGACAAAAATGGCCTTTAGTACAATTTCTAATACCTTGTTTCATCTGAGACTTCATCAGAATAGCCTTGATTGTCCATACTTTTACTTGTACTCTGGTCACAACTACTTAAGTAATCTCTAAGAAGTTCCAGAACTTCCCTGGTCTTTACTTTGGAGGGCTGACCAGACTTATACTTAATGCTCTGTTCACAGAAATACAGTCTTTTTCTACCCATTCTTCCAGTCTCTACCTATTACCTAGTTCCAAAGCTGCTTTCACAATTTCAGGTTTCTGTTTTAGCAATAGCCCCACCAATTTTTTTAGTCTTAGTCCATTTTCTGTTTCTATAATGAATACCGTAGACTGGATGATTTAAGAATAGAAGTTTATTTCGCTCATGGTATTGGAAGCTGGGAAGTTCAAGAACATGGTGCTGGCATCTCTCAAGGGTCATTTTATGGAAGAATATGAAAGATGGAAGTGAGTCCATGAGAGACAGAAAAGAAAAAAAGGGCTGAACTCATCCTTTAATCAGGACCACATTCCTGCAATAACTAATCCACTTCTGAATAACAGCATTCACCCCTTTGTGAGGACTGGACCCATATGGTCTAATCACCTCTATAAGGCACCACCTTTTAATACTGTTACAATGGCAATTAAACTTCCAATAATGAACTTTTGAAGAACACATTCAAACCATAGCACAAGGTTGACATACATAAGTTAATTGCTTTCAAGGCTTACTATAAAACTATAGTAATGAAGTCAGTGTGATATTGGTGAAAGAACAGAAAAATAGACTAATGTACCAGAATAGAAAGTCTAGAAATATAAATAAATATAGTGCAGGAGACCAGATAAATATAGGGTAGGAGACCAGAATATGCCACCCCAAAATATGCGTGTCTGGCAGAGGGATTATTATGAGCTGATAATTTTGAGAAACAGCATACACAAGAGAGACTCTGAAAACAGAGTGTAAGTTATTCTTTTGTGAGGGAAATTTACATTTATAATTAAAATCTTTATTTGTAAGTGTGTCTTCCTCTCTCCACCAGTAAGAGAAGAACACACACATTTCTAAATCACAACAAAATGTTATCAATGGAGAAGGCACCAACTTAAATCTGTGAAACTACAGAAATGGTAAAGAGTTCCGTGACTACCGAGGCCTGGGGTGATGGTGAGTGGGGAGATGAACAGATGGAGCACAAAAGGATTTGGGAGGCAGTGAAACTATTCCATATGATATTATTATAGTAGTTGATGCATGTCTACATACATATATCAAAACCCATAGACTGTACAACACCAAGAGTGAAATCTAATGAAAACTATGGACTCCGTGTGATAATGATGTGTCGATGTGGGTTCATCAATTGGAATAAAGGTACCATTCTGGTGGGGGATGTGGACTGTAGGGAAGGCTGTGCATGTGGTGAGGAGGGAATATAAGGGAACTCTTTGTACTTGAATTTAACCAAGAATCTAAAACTGCTCTGAAAAAGTAAAGTCTACTCAATAGAAGACCTTAATGGAAAATACATAGGAATAATTTTAACAGATTATCCGAATTATTTGCTATTAAGATTAAAAGTTCAATGGTGGTCACAGGTTTTATTATTCAAACTTTAAAATAACAGCTAGTTCCTAAAAAATAGTCTTGATTTAGAAAAAGGAATTTAAAACACTTCAAAATATTGAAAATAGACAGCTACAGGTAACAGATTATAAGAAATTATGTTCTTTCTAGATTACTCTTTAAGTTATTCATTAATCAATTAATGCACACAATTTTATGTTAAATAATGAAGAGATTAAAATACACAAACAGAAATATTTGATTTATAGTCCATGGCCTAAAAACAAACATTAAAAACAAGGCAGAAATTTCAGTGTTAAAAAGAAATAGCTTAATGAGAATTGGATATTGTTGGGGAGAAGGATATCTTTTTTCCTCGCTCACCCCAAGGTCCACAGCTGACACCCCTATAGCAAAAGACAGATTATCAAGAGAAAATCAAAGCAAATACCCAGGGAAAACTGTCTTTTTATGCTAAGTCTTCCAAAAAGAAGAGGATGTTTGTGGAGAAATATGACTGGACAAAAAGTATATGACCTAATGGTAATAAATTGGGGTGAACTCAGTAAGGTCTGTTCAGTTTCTTCTTGGCTCTCTGTGTAGAATTTCTTCCCCCATGGATGGGGCAGTATTCTCTGTAATTAGTAGAATTTGTTGTGACCATGCCTCACACAGAAAGGTGGGGAAAGGTCACAATGACCATCTTACATCTATAGTTTTCTCAATTGCCAAGTGTCATGTTTTAGGGTATCATGTTCTGAACCCCAACAATATAAAGGCCTAAAGGGAAAGGAAGAATTAAAACAAGTACCCACCTGGTCTACTTGCAAGGATAATGCACATGTGCTTAAAAAATGTATGTATAATTATATATGTTCTTAGTAACATCCATGTTTTTCATGGACAGATTGTGGTCCATGAGGGCAGGTATCACGATATTTCTCAGATTTGTGTATCCAATAAGCAAAATAAGGATATGAATTTTTTCCCCTTTGGCATATTCCTGGGACCTATAACAGCACCAAATGTAGGCAAAAGGTTAAAAGATCAATCTTTCTTGAACGAATGATCAGTTATTTTGTAAAACATTCAAAACCCCCTTACACACACAAACACACAATTTAAATATTATATTTCAAACTTTATTAGAAATCTCATTCTCATATTATCTATCTTTAGATGCTTCTGTCTTCTTCATTTATCTGCTTATTTCAAATTGTGTTAGTTGTTACTGGTGACCATCAATGTTTCTGGCTCCCTGTCTTCCAGGCACACGGCAGGTTTCCTTTTCCCATATCCCCTTGTCATTAGATGGAGCTATTTCTGGCCAATGAGTTGTAAACATAAGTCATAGGTTCTAGAGCATTTCATTACTAATGCAAGATATTCTTCTACTCTTTTATCTGCCATGGTAACTTGTAATACCCAAGATAATACGATTTCATAAGCCTGAACCTTAGATTCAGGAGTTATGGACAGAGCTCAGAGGTGACCTGCAATAGACAGTAGAATGAGCAAAAAACCAAACCTTTGTTGTTGTGGGCCACTAAGGTGTTGGTTGGTTGTTACTACAGTATATTTTAATCCATCCTGATGGATACACTCATCCACTAGAAAACCATACTAATTATTAGAGTTTTGTGACAAGCTTCAGTATCTAGTTTGATGCATTCTTCTTATTATTGATATTGGTCTTTTTATTTCATTTCCATTACTTTCTTGGATATAATTTCTTGTTTGTTTTCAATGATATCTATTTGTGTTTTAATTGGGATTGCACTGAATTTATAGATGAATTTTATGGAGGTTTAAATTTTATAATATTGAATTCCCATACAAGAGTATTCAATTACTTAAAACTTCATTTACGCTCCTCAATAAAATTTATCTTCTAAAAATTTTATCTTCATAGAAATCATGTGTATTTCTTATTAAGTCTATTCTAGATAGTTTATCTTTTTTGTTGCTATTTTATATGGGCCTTTTTCCTCTATTACAAATCTTATCTTGTTATTACGTTTCTGTAGAAAAGATGTTGGCGTTTTATATACTCATTTTTAAACTACCTAAATAAATCATCTTAATGTTAAAAACTCTTTTCTATAATTTTCTTCATTTTGCTTTTTAAAATGTGTAGAAACACAAAAGATATTAATTTTGCCTCCTCCTTTGCCATATTTATACCAGCATCTTTTAAAAATAAGTTTAAATAGGAAATATTTATATAACAAAAGAGTAATGAATAAGAGGCTATAAAATAAAAGTTCTAAATCATATGGCAATAACTGTAAGTGGTATAAATACTTTGGGAATTAAAATGAAGTATTACCATAACTTAAAAGGTCATTATGTTAAGAAAAAGTAATTTTCCATAAGAAATGCTTGAAGCTACATAATTGCCAAAGTATTTTACTGCTGCAAAACAACAGTGAAATGAGGTATTAAAATCAGTACATTTCACTGGTTTTGATGTTGGCCATAGTCAGCAAGACCAACATATTGACCTATTTATGTATGCAGACCACAACACTCCCAGCTGAGTGTTTCCACATGGTTTCAGCAAATTGTGGTATTTATGATTTGTTGTAATTAATATTTAGGTTTGCTTCTTAAGTTCAAATGTTATAAGAAAAATTCTCTTTGCAAATACTATAGATGTCAGCACTATAACAGAGCCTCCTTTGTTTCCTTTGGTCTATATTCTCTCTCTTCTTCTTGTTGATTTCCCTGACTTCATAGCCTTTATGGAATTATTTACACTTTAGTGCCTGACTCTTGGGTGGACACCATGATTCTTACTTCACCCCATCCCTGTCTCTTGTGATGACAAAATGAGTTGAGTTTTATGAGCCAGTGAATTTCATGTTGCTGTGACTGACAAAAAGATGAAGGGCCTGGGATTGAGGAGTGACCCTGGGTATTAGTGTACATTCCTAAATTACAACACTGTATTCCAGTAGTTGGTTCATCCAACCCATGAGTCCCTTCCTCAGTGGGTTTTGAAAATTTGGTGTTGGTGCGGTGGTGTTTTTACTTACTATAATGAGGTGAAGAGGAGCTACTGGCTTTTTTTAATGGGCATGGCCAGAAATCCTAAACATCTTGCAATATAAAGTAAAGAATTAAATGGCCCCTCTAAACCAAAACCACAACCAAACTAAACAAATAAAAAAAAATATGAAACTGCCTACACCCATAAAGCTGCCCATCCCCTACCCAAGGCAATAACAGACAATTTACTTAAGAGCTGATTCTCTTTTCTCTGCCTAGCACCCTGGGATCCTTCTAGGCATATAACAGTAGTATTGTACTTTCTACTTCTTTTCAATTTAAGCATAGCTGTGTGATTTGTTTTGGCCAATTAAATGTTAGAGGAAGGTGGAAGTTTTGAAAATCAATGCACAATTCTCTCAATTTTCCTTTTTTCATTCTCTACACTGGTGGAAGCACATGTCAAGATATGTTTCTGACATTCTTGGTCCCTGAGAGATCACAGGAACAGAGCCACTACTAAGGCACATCATACCTACAGTGTGAGCAGGAACTAAATGGGTATTGTATTAATTTCACTAAGGTTTTAAGATTGCAACTGCATCACATTCTAGTCTACCCTGACTGACACTTCTCCTTTGGAGAATAGGGATCAGATTGTCTCTATGTACCTGGTATGGACCAAATTGTGTCCTCCCCAAAATTCATATGTTGAAGCTTTAATTTCTAATGTGACTGTATTCTGAGATAGGGCCTTTAAAGAGGTAATTAAAGTGAAGCAAGTTTGTAAGAGTGGGGCCCTTAATCAATACCACTGATGTCTTTATTAGAAGAGGAAGAGACACACGAAGTGCACACATACAGAGGAAAGTTCATGTGAGGACACAGCATGAAAGTGGCTGTCCACGAGTTAAGGAAAGAGGCCTCATGGAAAATCAAACCTGATAATACCTTGATCTTGGACTTCTAGCCTCCAGAACTGCAAAGAAAAAAAGTTCTATTGTTTAAGCCACCCATCCTGCCGTATTTTATTATGGAAGCCATAATGAACAAATATAGTCCCACTTGCACCTTCTTCAACTTGTACCGTCTTTTCAATTTCTTTCAGCTATCAATCATCCTGTGCTGACCCATCCCAGGCTCCCAGACTGTCACTCTGGAACTTGTGTTTGCATGGATAGACACTTTGGGGTTTCTTCTAAAATGATAATAAGTCCTCCAGCCTGGGTTTGAGGCCCAGCTCTTCAATTTATTGTGTTTTTGTTTGATTGAAATGCTTACCACCACTGATTGCCTGAATTAAAAAACTAAATTAGATTAATTGATGAGGACTGTGGTAAGGCAAGTGAGACAATTTCATGACTTGAGGAAAAAAGCCTCCTTAAATCCTGCACCCTAGCTTCACTTGCTTTCACTCTAGTCCTTCCCCTGATAAACATGAAAAACCTTTCGAATTTTCTGCCTCAAGTAAGCCAAGTTCTTCCCCAGTATTAGCCTCTATAGCAAGTGGAATTTCTGAGCCCAGGGTCCTACTTGGGAGTGTAGGTATTTTTGGGAAACTAGTTGCAACACTGCCTCTCCTAGAAATTTGGTAGCAAGATTCCCATACATTTCGTAATAGGTCCTATTCCATGTATAAGGTAATTTAAGACATTTTCAGTCCCTTAAACAACAGTCATGATAAAGTTCAATGGGCAATTTATTTGAAAATCATAGAACTTGTAAGTATACTTAAAAATGCTTGAAGGAGACAGAGTATACAGGGTTTGATAGCAAAATTCAACTTCATTTGAATTTTATAACAAGGAAATAAAGGCCAGAGATGTATTTCTGTTCACACTAAAGGAAATAGCTTCTATCAGCTAGAAGATCAGCTCCAATAACTTCACAGATCCATTTGGCTTTATTAGGTCTGTTGCCATTGTGATGGGCTAAGAAGTTTCTTTTGAAGAAAAGTAATTACTGTACCAGAGCCCCTAGTCAAAGAAATGCAATTGTGTTTAAAAAATCCACTTGCTCAGCACAATTTAGGCTCTCTGTGATTTTCTGTAACCTGAATCGATAGCTGACAGATATATAGATCTCCATGATGGCTAGAGCTTAAATCCTCTCACACTATAGTGATACTACAATAAAAGAAAAACCACTGTGTAAAAACACCCTTACAAAAGCTAAGTTAGTACTTTATCATGTTCACAAAGTAGTCATTATTGTATCATATGGGTCTTATGAGGAAAAGCATAGGCAAGAAAATTTGTTGAACATCAACTTTGGGCCAAGTACTACAAAGTGTGATATATTTGAATTATATGATAAGGATTCTATTATTCTCATTGCTACTACAGAAGTATGGAGTAAAAAATATAGAAACCACTCTCAATAGGATATATAAAACTAAAAGAAAAGAAAATAAATTTGAACCATTGTAAAACAGTCGAATACTCAGCTATATTTAGTGAACAATTTTTTTTAAATGGGAGTTTACCTTAAATCTCTATAATCTGTTACTCACAATTAATATATATATATAAATCTCTATCTAGATGTATGGTAAACTATATATGTTTTAAACAAATGTTCAGTTTTCATAAGTAATTTCTATTTCTTCCTAGAGTCCCCTATTATGGAAAAATATCAAAACCAGGCAGATGGACCCAAGACTGTGACTGAAATTTTCACCGAGTGTCATTTTGAAGTGTTTTATTTCTGACATTTTCTTTCCAGAAGGGTTGCTTCCTAAAGTGAGGGTCACCTGACAAAACTCTTTTTAAACATTTTTCAGAAATACAACCCTTTCCTCAATGTTGGAAAGTCTGTGTGAGTTGAGACTCCTGGGTTTTCTTCTGACCAACTGAGTGAACCCTCAAGCAAGAACCTTTATTTAGAAAAAATTAATGCAGAACAAATTCAGTTTAACATAATCTGAAGAAGATTTGACTCTCATAAATCTGAAATGGGGAATACAAATTAAAAGTAAAATGATATCTTCTCTAATGTTTGCTACGGCAGGCTTTGATTTGAGAAGGGGAGTGGGGGGAGGGGGCATCCATCTGGCCTTAATAAAGATCTGTGCTTTCAGGGTTGTTGAGGTATATTGTTTCTTTTCCAGCTTTACAGTGAAAGCTAGTTTTTGGTGCTGTGGAACTAAACAATTTATTTTCTTTTTATAGAGATCAGTCTTATTGATTCCATAAGTCTTCATTAAAAAAATAAATGAATAAGTGTTAAGCATCTCCTCTGAGACAATGTGATATGATAAGTCCGACGGCAGAGAGAAGCAAGATGTGCTCACAGAAGAGGACTTTAATCCAATCCGCAATTTAGGCAAGGCTCCCCGGGTGACGGGGATTGGGGTCAAATTTTGAAAAAAGGCAGTAATTACCAAAATGAAGAATGGGAGGAAGGACTTTGCAGGCAGTATGAGAAGTGAATGCAAATCACATCACTGAACTTGATCATGATGCATTTCCATCTAAGCCCTGTACTTTCTCAGATGTCGCACGAACATCGTTAATCAGCAGCCCTGCACATGCGCAACTCCATCTGGTTTCCCCATCTTGAGCAACAGCACAGCGCGCAACTATTTTTCCCAACTAGAAAACCATAAAGTTATACTTGACTCCTCCCTCTTCTTTACAATATATAAAGGAATCACCAAATGTTCTCTAATCCATCTGCTTAAAGCTTTTACTTCCTTTTTATCACTAGTAGCATTTACTTATTTAAATGCATTTTTTGTTGTCTTTAGTCTGGACAACTGCTAAAGCAAGCTTTTATTAATATTAAATAATCAACTACCTTTTACATTCAGCAATTATTGGCAGTTATAGTACAGTATGTGCTAAGTGCTTGGGATACAATGATGAATGTGGCATTACCACAGCCTCCAAGGAGATCATACCTTGTGGAAAAGACAGACAAAAAGAGATAATTTTAATACAAAACATGCTAAAGATACACACAAAAAATATTAGGAGCAGATGGTAGGGCCGGAAAGCCTACTAGGTGGATTAAAATTCTATAGTGAGACTTTAGGGTTGAGGAGGAAACACCCTAGATAAAATATTCCAAAGGAAATAGACAGTATTAGCAAAGGCCAATATAACAAACAAGGACATAAATATAATGTTGCTGAAACAGACATTTGGAGTAGGAAATTATGAGAGAGGTAAAGATATTTTCCTTGATCTCTGGAATATACATATTTATTCCCTAGCACCCAGAAGAAATCAAAATCCTATGTTTCCTTCACAAAGATAAATCCTCCTAAAATCAGGATTCACTTTTACGATATGTAGGAATGACCATGAGGATGTTGAAATGTGATATTTAACCAAAGATCATATAAGAAATGTAACTTTCCATAAAGTCATCATGTTAACTGTTTAAGGGAGTATAACAGACAGAATAGGCAGATATATTTTCCTTTAACTGGTTCAATAGGAGAGTATAGTCATTCCCACTGATGTATGGCTGTCTCTGAATTTGCTATGTCTGTGCCTTATAATCTAGGTACTTAGAAAGATAGCATGTGTGGTCTAGCCAGAGGCACTGTACAAATCAAAGCATAACCCATCCATTTCCGTACTGTCATTTGGAGACTGCAAAGAGTGCACTTTTCATGTTCCACATCATTAGCATAGCCTAACACCAGATTTAGCTGTGTAATATCTATGCCTAAAGGCGGACAAGGGACTTGAGATGTTCAAAGATATAAGTGTATGGACAAATGAATCACAGATGTAATGTATTCAAACTAATCCTCAGTAGCTATTTATTGAGGACCTAAAAAGTTCCATGTTACCTAGAATAAAGACATAAGACCAAGTGCCTACCGTAGTAAAACTTAGGGTTTTGCTGGGAAGACAGAACATAACACATGGAATATAAATGACCATGTAAAACATCAACACAAGAGACTTCTTCATTCTACAGGCAAAGACATTGAAATAAGCAGTTTAAGATAGCTTATGAATAATGGAAAGAGAAGAGGATTCATAGTAAAATTCCCAGATTCTTGCTCCAATTTTGACATATGATACCTCTATGACATAGAACAAGTTACTTAAACACTGATTTTTGAGTTCTGATAAATATACCTATTATACCAAGTTCACTGAGCTTTGGAAAGGCCCAAATGAAAGCGCTTTTAAGACTATAAAGGAATACACAGAATTATGGTGTCAGGTAAGGCTTTTATGCAAAGAACATTTAGGTGGACCATGTGCTCAGAAGTTTCTACATAAGTTCTTGTCTTCTTTCACTTTCAAATTGGTTCTTCTCTTGCTACACTTATTAATCACTCAAATATGATTGCTTTTTGTGTCCAATAATGATTTATTGAGCAATTATTATATTCCTGTCAGTGTGTAAAATGCTAGAGATTCATGAATATATCAGCCAAGAACCCTATGTCATACAGAAACTGTTTGACACATATCAGGACTAAATAAATGTCAGTTTTACACAAAGAAAAATTGGTTCCCATATTTTAGAGAGACAATTGAGAATAAAGAATAGGTTTGCATGATATAGGAATTGCTTGAATAGAGTGAAGAAAAATTTTTGTTTGCTGTGACAAAAATTTTTCCTGCAAAATACATCAGAATTGACAAAACATAATTTTACTAAATTAATTTCCAAACTTCAGTAGCCAAGCTGCAAGAGACATGAACTGACAGTTCACACCAGGAATAGAACAAATAGCATAACAGATAAATTGTGACATTTTTTCAGCCTCAGTATTAGGCAAATATATGTGTGAATACATATACATAGATAGTTAACCCTCTACATCCATGGGTTCTACATTGGTGGATTCAACCAACTGCAGATCAAAAATATTTTTAAAAAATGGATGGTTGTGTCTGCACTGAACACATATAGACTATTTTTTTGTCATTATTTCCTAATCAATACAGCTACAGTATAACAATTACTTGTATGTCATTTACATTGTATTGGGTATTATAAGTAATCTAGAGATGATTTAAAATAAACAAAAAGATGTGTGTATGGTATATGTAAATACTATACCACTTAATATAAGGGACTTGAGCATCCATTAGATGTAGGTATCCATGGGGGTCCCACAGATGCTGAGGGAAGATGGTATATGTACATATGCAAATATATGTATATCTATATTTGTGTGCATATATACAAATTAAATTTAAAAATAATAGCAAATTGGCAAATGAATAGTTAATATTTGAAAAGGTATGATTGAAATAGATATTTTTGATAGTTCTGATATATTTGATTGCACCTAAAGAACATACTCTTTCTGGAGAGAAATTTCAAAATGTATTACTATATTAGACTGATGCTACCATATGACCTGATAATACTACTATATTTCTCTTGCTGCATGACAATATTTCTACATACTTAGCACCTTGTAGCAATATATATTTATTGTATCACAGTTTCTGTAGATCAAGAGTCTGGGCATCGCTTAGCTAGATTTTCTGTTAAGGTCTCACAGGCTTTAGTCAAAGTGTCAGCCATGGGTAGGGTCTTACCTGAAGTTCAATGGGGAACCACTTCCATGTTCACTTGAGCTATTGGCAGATTTCAGTTTCTAGTTGTGACACTGAGGGTGTCAGTTTCTTTCTGGCTGTTGCCTGGAGGCTGCCCTCACCTCCTAGATGCTGCTCACAATCCCCTACCACATGGGGCTCCTAACATAGGCACTTGCTACCTTGAAGCCAGCAAGGGAGAGAGAGAGGCTCCAGTCAGACAGGCATTACAGTCTTATGTAACATAATTGTATACACATAATCACATGCATTCCATCATCCTTTCCATATTCTGTAAAGTCACAGGTCACCCCCACAAGTAAAGGGAGGGAATTACACAAGGCGGTGAATAACAGAAGGTGGGGGCCATGAGGACCACCATAAAATTCTGCCTGCTACAAGCACATCAGGGAATACAGCCCAAGGAAATAATTCAACAGAGAAAAGAAAGATTTAGACAATATTGTTTATGGGTGTACTGTATATTATTTCTAATAATTAGAAGCAGTTTCAATTCACAAATAAGTGAAGGCAGGAGGTGAAGAAGGATACAAATGGCAAAACTCTGGCAACTTAACATAATTGTACATTATAGTACATTAGACATGAAAATTAAGAGTTTCCCACACACATATAAATGAAAAATAACTAAATGAGGTAATAGTAAGGGGAAAATGAATATGTTAATAAAATACAGAATATTTTATTATAGCTACTAGACAAACATCTATCTGAATAAATATTCGAATTATGAGAGGCTACGAAATATGTAAATAAATTTGGGGCATTACTAATTTACAGGCCTTGCAAAAATTTAGGTATTGTCTACTGTTCCTAAAAATCAAAAGAAAGCAATTTACAAAAACATAAGATTATTGAAATACAGAAAACAAACATAATTTACAGAGATAATTTTTTAAAAGCCCTGTGGTTTGATATTACTGAAAAGGCTCACAAAATCAATAAGACTCTAATTAAAGAAAGAAAAGAGAAAACAAAAATACATATCATGAGTAATCAGAAAAGAGACATATCATTATATTCAAAAGAGTTTAAAATATTTATATGCAAATATAGTGTGCAAAACTAGGACAACAAATTGTAATATCTGTAGAAAAATCAGAAATTGAAAAAAATGGTGGACTAGGAGCAGCCTGCCATCGTGCTGTTCCCAAGGAAAGAAGTGAAAGCTACAGGCAGCTGCCTACATATGGATCACTCTTCCCTGAAGCTACACTGTGAAATAACAGAGAAGCAACAGGGGACACTCAGAGTGGGAAACAAAGGTGATGGGGTGATACATATGAGAAGATCAGAGAGCGAGCGGGAAACAGAAAGGAAATAGAGCACTGGGATGTCGCTAGCTCTGCTGGCGCAGGGCAAACTGAACTGCAAGATGGCTCCCACCACCCCCGCAATTTCTGCTTGGTTAGACAGAGGACCTTCCCAGAGTCTGTGCAGAGCCATTGCACCAGACAACAAGCCCAGTGGGGATTGGGCAGCAGCTAAAGCCATCCTGAACTCTTGAGTGCTCCGGGTTAGATTTGCACCAGGTTGGGGAAGGAGTGAACTGACTCGGGGCTTCCCTGAGCCATACCTGGTGAGGTGACTTGAAGCCAAGCATTTCTGTCCTGAAGTGCAAGGGAAGCCAAACTCGGGAATTGACCAGGGCACAGCAGGCCCCTACCTGAGAGGCATTGGGCAACTGTTTGGGCAGGTCCTGAGTGGGGAGTGGAGAGCTCTATGATCCCTGGGCTTCTGGAACCAACATCTGCCCACCTGACTTGGCATTCACGGGGTCCCTGATCCTGTTGGCCACTTTCTCAGCCCTGACTCCAACCTACAGGCCCCATTGCCTTCTGCCTGCTTGGCCCTGACCCTGCCCTCCAGGTCAAATCAGCCCCGCCACGGGAACAGCCCTGCTTCTGGCTACTCAGTCCTGCTCAGAAGCTCTGCTTCTGACTTTTCCCAAGTCTCAGATCTGAGGCTCTTACACTGGAGCCTGAGGTTCTGCCTCGGTGCCTCCAGAACCCCCACTAAGCCCAAAACACCATCCCAAAGTCTCCGGTGCTGCACCTGGACCCCAAAACCTTACCACAGAGGCTCCAACACAGCAGCAGTGTCGGAAGAATTGCTCCAAAGTCCAACACCCCATGAGGGAACCCCCAGCTTCAAGCTGCTGATACATTGCAACCTGGTCTTAGCAAATCCTCACAGCCTGGGAACCCACGACAACCCATCCTTCTGTTGCTGTTACCTCTGTGAGGAAACACTGGATAGAGCAATCCCAACAACACCAGCTTCAGTGAAGAGAGCCTCACCCAGCTCCCAACTCAAACATCCTGCAACTATCTGGTGAAACCCATCACCCAACCCAAACAGCATTCAGCACAGGCTTGAGCAGAGGTAATCAATCATTTGTGAACAGAACAAACCAGAACAGCTGCATTACAGGCTTCTAGTGCATATGCCCATCCTCTGTGGAGTCAACATTCCAGAGTGGGGGGAAAAGAAGAGTGCTACCTTCTCATCTCCCCTTACTCTAACCAAGCAGGAGAGTTTCCAGCAGGGAACAGGAACCCTGCAAACTCATTAGCCATGAGCTGAGAAAAGAGGTCTCAGATGAGGAGAAACCAGCGAAAGAACCCTGGCAACATGAAAAATCAAAACAGATCAACACCTCCAAAGGATCACAATGGAGCTACAGCAGTGAACTTCAAATATAAGGAGATTGTCAAAATGACAGAAATGGAATTCAGAATGTGGATGGCAACTAAGATGAATGGAATTAAAAAGAAAGTTGAAAATGAACAAACAGAAGCCCCCAAAATAGTTCAGGAAATTCGTGAAAAAGTCACTAAAGAACTAGACAAGAAATGAAAGTCATTCAGGGATTTTCAAAACACAGCAGACAGTTTGCAATAGATTAAACCAAGGAGAAGAAAGAATCTCAGAGCTTGAAGACAAAGCTCTTGAGCTAACCCAAACATTTAAAGAGGCAGAAAAGAAAATAACAAAGGCAGAACAATCACTTAGAGAGATGTGGGATTATGTGAACCAAATAAACATATTAATTATAGGTATCCCTGAGGGAGAAGAAGAAAGTGCTAAAAGCATGGAAAATCTATTTGAGGGAATTATTAAGGGAAACTTCCCTAGTATCATCAGAGATCCAGACATCCAGATACAAGATGGTCATTGAACTCCAGGAAGATTCATAACAAATAGGACATCTCAAAGACACATAGTAATCAACTTAGCCAAAGATGAAATAGAAAATTCTGCAAGCAGATAGATGTAAGCAACATATGACCTACAAGGGAAAGCTCATCAGGGTAACAGCAGACTTCTCTGCAGAAACTTTACCAACAGGAAGGGAATGGGCTTACATCCTCAATGTTCTTAAACAGAACAACTGCCAGCCTATAATTTTGTATTCTGCAAAACTAAGTTTCAAATTTGATGGAGAAATTAAGACTTTCCCAGAAAAGCAGACATTGAGGAGATTTGTCATAACTAGACCCGCCCTTCAGGAAGTACTCAGATCTGCAATATACATGGATCACCACAATAGACATCCCCCAGTGTAAAATCACACAAAAGCTAAACTTAGATACCACAATGGCTCAAGAGGTTAAACAAAGCAATAAAGTTCTACACAATACGTTGAACAGAAATCAACCTCACTTATCAATTCTTTTGATAAATGTAAGTGGTTTGAACTCCTCACTGAAGAAACATAGGCTGGCTGAATAGATTAAAAAATGCAAGCCAAGAATCTGCCATCTCCAGGAAATGCATCTATCACACAAGGACTCATTCAGATTCAAGGTGAAGGATGGAAAATAATATTCCATGCAAATGGAAACCAAAAGTAAGCTGGTGTAGCAAATTTTCAAATCAGATAACATAGACTCCAAATCAACAAAAATAAAGAAAGACAAAGATGGTCATTATATAATGTTGTTTGTTCAACAAAAAATCATAATAATCCTAAATATTTTTGCATATAACACAGGTGCACCTAGATTTATAAAGCAAACCCTACTTGATCTAAAGAAAATGATAAACAGCAGCAGCGTAATAGCTGGGGAGTTCCACACCCACTGACAGAATGGGACAGATACTCCAAGCAGAACACAAAGAAAGAAACAATGGATTTAAACAATGAATTTAAAGTATTCTAGAACAAATGGGCCTAACATTTACAGAACATTGTACCCCAAAACTATTGAATATACATTCTTCTCATCAGATGATGGAACATTCTCTAAAACTGATCACATCCTATGCCACAAAACATGCCTCAAAAAATTAAAAAATATAGAAATTATAGCATGTATTATCTCAGACCACAGTGGAGTAAAATTAAAAATCAATTCCTACAGAAACACTCAACTCTAAACAAAGTCATGGAAATTAAACAACCTACTGATGAACAATTATTGGGCCAAGGAGGAAATTAAAATGAAAATCAAAAGATTCTTTGAACAAAATGGCAAAGGGGACACAAGTTACTAAAATCTGTGGGATTCTGCAAAAGAGACCTAAAAGGAAAATTCATAGCCTTAAATGCCTACATCTAAAACAAAGAAAGATCACAAATCGACAATCTAATGAATTGTCTCAATGAATTGGAAAAGAAAGGGCAGGCCAATCCCAAACCTAGCAGAATAAAAGAAATAAATAAGGTTAAACCTGAACTAAATGAAATCAATTCCACAATAATTATACAGAAGATTAATAAAATGAAATGTTGGTTTTATGAAAAGATACACAAAATTGAGATCCCTCCCACTTAGATTAATCAGAAACAGAAATAAAAGGACCCTAATAAGCTCAATCAGAAATGAAAAAGGAGATATTACAACTGATACCATGGTAATATAAAATATCATCCCTGAATACTCTAAAAATTGTGATGCACATAAACTTGGAAATGTTAAGAAAATGGACAAATTGTTGGAAACACACAACCTCTACAAGCTTAATCATGAATAAGTAAACTTCTGAACAGACCAATATCATGTAATGAGATTGAAGTAGCAATAAAAATCTTCCAACAAAAAAAAGTCCCAACTAGATTTTTTTACAGCCAAATTTTTCCAGACTTACAGAGAAGAACTGTTACCTACACTGCAGAAATTATTTCATAACATTGAGAAGGAAGGAAACCTCCCCAACCTGCTCTACAAAGTCAATATCACCTTGATACGAAAGCCAGGAAAGGACACAACAAAAAAGAAAACTACAGACCAATACCCCTTATGAATATAGATGCAGAAATTCTCAATAACATCCTAGGAAACTGAATTCATCTACACAGTAAAAAAAAATAATCCACCATAACCAGGTGGGCATCAGCCCACAGATGCAAGGATAGTTCAACATCCCAAATCTATAATTGCGATTCACCATATAAATAGAAGCAAAAACTAAAACCACATGATTCTCTCAATAGATGCATAAAAATAATTTGATAAAATTCAGCACCCTTTTTTGATAAGAACTCTTAACAAAATATACATAGATGGAACATATCTCAATATTATAAAAGCCACATATGACAAACCTACAGTCAACATCATTCTGAATGGGGAAAAATTAAGAGCATTCTCACTTAGAATGAGAACCAGACAGGGTTGTCCACTGTCACTCACCACTTTTATTCAACATAGTGCTGGAAGCCTGAGCCAGAGCAATTATGCAAGAGAAGGAAATCAAGGGTATTTGATGGGGAAAGATGAGGACACACCATTGCTCTTTGCTGATCATATGATGTTATATCTAGAAAAAACCAAAGATTCTGCTAAGAGACTTCTGGAATTGATAAATAAATCAGCAAAGTCTCCGGTTACAAAATCAATGTACACAAATCAGTAGCATTCCTATATGCCAACAACAGTCAAGCTGAGAATCAAATCAAAGACTCAATATCTTTCACAATAGCAACAAAAGAAATACAATACCTAGGAATATATTTAACCAAGAAGGTTAAAGACCTCTACAGGGAAAACTATGAAGCACCAAGGAAGAAGTAAACAAATGGAAAAACATATCATGCTCATGGATTAGCAAAACCAACATTGTTAAAATGTCTGTACTACCCAAAGTGATCTACAGTTTTAATACAAACCTCATTAAAATACCAACATTATTTTTGAAGCTCTAGAAAAAATAATTCTACACTTCATAGGAAAAGAAAAGACCCATTATAGCCAAAGCAACCTTAAGCAAAAAGAACAAATTGGGAACAATTTCCCAGACTTCAAGCTATACTACACGGCTATAGAAACCAAAACAGCATGACACTGGCACAAGATAAGAGACATATACCAATGGATCAGAAAAAGGAACACAGATATAAAGCCATCCTCATATTGCCATTTGATCTTTGGCAAAGCAGACAAAAACATACACAGAAGAAAAGAATCCCTATTCAATAAATGGTTCTGGGAACATTTAAAAGCCACATGTGGAAGATTGAAACAGGATCCATATCTCTCACCACTCACTAAAATTAATTCAAAATGGATAAAAGACCTAAACCTAAAACATGAAATCATAAGAATTCTAAAAGAAAATGATTTTAAAAACTCTTATAGACATGGGCCCAGGCAAAGAATTTATGAAGAAGACTCCAAAGGTAATCACAGCAACAAGAGAAATAAATAAACAAAACCTGATAAAATTAAAAAGCTTCTGTATAGCCTACAAAACAATCAATTGAGCAAATAGACAACCTATAGAATGGAAGAATATATTTGCCTACTATCTATCTGATAAAGGGTTAATAACCAGAATCTACAAAGAATTCAAACAATCAGAAGAAACAAATCATGCAACCCCATTAAAAACTAGGCAAGAGACATAATTCAGTACTATGAAAAAGTTTATAGATCACAAATGATTGAAAGCCCAGTCCATTTTTAGAAAGTAGAGAAACTATAATATCCCAATTTATGAAGATAAAAATGATTTTAAAAACCACAGTGATTACATTTTGAATAATAATGCATAATTTTAAATTAGGAATTGAATCCTGTGTTACAAAATAACATTATGGCATAAATAAAATCAAGCCAAATTATTCACAAAATGAATGGCTGTACACAAAATCTAACACATCTAATCAATATGTTAAAGACAAAAAAGAAATATTTATAGCAATATATTAAAAATGAATTTGATACAATTCATCAGGCATTTTTAACTAAAAATTATAAAAAGTGCATGATATACTATTAAAACAAATAAAAAAGATCATTTTAAATAACTAAATATAATGTAATTTTTTATTAAAATTAGGAGCAAGACATGATGTTATATTTATTTGTAAGTGCTAGTAAGTGCAATAAGTCAAAAATGAAATTATGCATATAAATATACCATTGGACAAGAAATTCTCTCTTTACCAATGATGTATTTTTTATACTTAGAATCATCAAAATAATCTAATTTAAACAAAATATCACACAAATACAGGCACACAAACACACTCACACTAAATTTAGAAAATGATAAGTACTCCAAATGTAATAATGCTTCTGCTATCATCCAGTTATAATGAAAAATGGAGAAAAATCAGATGAAGAAAATAACACTTATTGAAATACATAATCTAAAATCTGAGAAAACAGAAGAATAGCCATGTATTTTGATAGAATATAAACTACAAAATGTAAATCCTGCCATAATCCCAAGATAAATGTAACATAAATTAAATTAGAATATCATATTATTTTAAAATTGAATATGGTGATATTAAAGTTCATGGAATGACAAATATCTGATTATGGCCAAAAGAAAAAAGAAAAGGAATAGTGGAGGAAAATTTGCCTTAGTAGATAAATTTACACTAAAGCCATTATAATAAAAATGATGTGGCGGTTGCATAGGTATATGCATACTGATCAGAATAATTATCTCAGAACTGATTCAGCTGAAAGTATGATGGAATATAGGGCAAGTTATTATAACATTAGGTAGGAAAATGGTGGTTTATTTTATAGCCAGCATAAGTGTTTTGCTATGTATAAGAAAACAAAGCACACACCACATAAAACAATATCTTATGGAATAATTTAATGTATATATTAGTTATCTAATACAAAATAATTATAAATTATATAAACATATGTAAAAATAGCAAGTATACAAAGTAAATAATATATAATGATATGCATGAATAATATATTTTATAACTTTATATAACATGTATTTAAAACAATTTTTTAAAAACCAATATATTAGAAAAATTTAGAATGTCTGGTACAGTTTTTTTGGGAAAGAATATACCCACTAAAGTGAAAGGATACCTAGGTACCACAAAGGAAAATGGATATAAAAAGAATTCCATAAACAAAGTCAAAGAACATAATAAAATATTTACAACCCATACAGTAAGGTAAATGATTACCATCTTAAGTGTACATAAACCTCTTTCATAATGAAAAGAAAAAATCAGAAACAAAAATAGAAACTAAAGAAATTATATGAATAGACAATTCTCATAATTAGAATTCTAGAGTGAAACGTTGGAAATACTCTTCCAGACATTGGCCTAGGCAAAGAATTTATGAAGAAGACCCCAAAGGAAATCACAGAAGCAACAAAAATAAATAAATGGGACCTGATCAAATTTAAAAGCTTTTGCACAGC
>VBSM01002608.1:84845896-84868839 GCA_008086735.1 Cheirogaleus medius
CCAGTAGTGGGATTGCTGGATCAAATGGTAGATCTACTTGTATGGCTTTAAGGTGTCTACGTATTGCTTTCCACAGAGGTTGAACTAGTTTGCAGTCCCACCAGCAGTATAGGAGTGTTCCTATCTCTCCACATCCATGCCAACATTTATTGTTTAGGGACTTTTTGATAAAGGCCATTCTTACTGGAGATAAGTGATATCTCATTGCAGTTTTGATTTGCATTTCCCTTATGATTAGAGATGTTGAACATTTTTCATATGTTTGTTGGCCATTGTTCTGTCTTCTTTTGAAATGTTTCTGTACATGTCCTTTGCCCACTTTTTGATAGGGTTGTTTGATGTTTTCCTGCTGATTTTCCTGAGTTCTAAATAGATTCTAGTTATCAACCCCTTATTGGATGTGTAACATGTGAAAATTTTCTCCCATTCTGTAGGCAATACAGAGGCTTTAATTGTTATTCAATACAGAAGACTTTTAAAACTTAATTTAGTCCAGAATTTCTGAAATTGAATTAAATATAGAAGATTTTTAGTAGTGGAGCACATCACCAAATTAGTATTTTAAGGTAATATTTCTCAAAGTTTAATATGCATACCCATTACCTGGATTCTTCTTGAAATATAGAATCTGAATCAGTAAGTCTGGAGTTGAGACAAAAATTTATCATTTCTAACACAATGCCATGGGGACCACACTTTGAGTAGTAAGGCTCTAAGAATGGTACTTTGGGAAATACAGCTCTGGCTACACCCTAAGTACTTTCATGGCCATTTCTGTGTCTTCCTAACCATGATAATCTTAGGTCTCCTTTAGGGTCTTGCACATACAGATGGTCTTCACCCATTTTAGGATTAAATGTGTATAGTAAAGACTGGGTGTCCCTTGAAAGCGGCTCTGTGATAAGCTTTACATGCCAGGCATATTTTCTAATAGGTTAAGTACAGTATCTCAATGTGGGAGGGGGGAAGAAGAGGACAGTAGGAAACATCCATGAGCAGCAACAGGCCTTAGGTACCTGGATAGGAATCACAAATGTCGGGGTAAGGGTTTAAACGTCAGGTCAGTAAAGGGCCTGGTGGAGCCACAAATGAGCATGGCCATTGGGAATTGACAGGGCTCCAAAACAATGGTCTTCAGATCCTTTGAGGCCCAAGGAATGTAATATGCTCTTCTCCAAAACTCCACCTCTGTAGCTCACTTAAGAAGAGATTATCAACTGGAGAGGCTGGAGGTGGACATCAGAACATCTATATAAGGAACTCAGTCTTCCCTTTCCCTTATTCTGACATGTGACCATACTCTCCACTACCACACACTTACAAGTATTGGTCCAAAAGAGAGCACCAAGGATCTAAAAAAGCACTTCATAAGAAAGATTCTATTTATTTTCTTAAGCAATCAGCATACTTTAATCATCATCATAACCATCAAAATAAGTGGATTGAGAATAATCATACCAGCCACATATTTATAAGAGCATCTTTTTTTTCTCTTTGATGTTAGTTTGCAATTAATGCACATTAGTTTCTAAGATCATTTAAGTTCTCAGTACTTCATTCTTCATTTAAGAAGTGAAGTTCAGAATCATAATGGTATTTGTTGGTAGCAGAACAGTAATTATATACTCCTTTGTGACAAGGTGAATATACCTGCTCAATTCTGGAGTAATGTATTAACAAGTTCACCTGTCTAGAGATCTACAGCCTTAGTCTCCATTTACCTTAATAGCAATAAAGCAGATACTCTGGTTATCCATCTATCTGTCTCTGAGATTTTATTTTATACTGACTTATGGCTGAGAAAAAGTTGTTATTTATTAAGCTCTCCAAAACTCCAATACCTGGGTCTACTGTCTGAGAACCTTAAGAAAAGTCAAGAAAAGTAGTTAGGGGAACAAAATACCTGGGACATAGAAAGAAGTTGGCTGGTAGCTTTATTCTTAAGGCTTTAGTAAGTGTGGCCTAAGTGGAATTTTGTCCTTGGTGGATCATTATGGTTTATGGCAGCTTTGTTCACGGCAAGTGGCTTTATTGATATAGGTAGGGCTATTTTTAGCCAGCTTAGCTCACAGAAAATATAGACCCCTTGATCCTTAGCAAATAAGCCTGCAAAGACCTTAGCAAACTTGGACAGTTCTATCTTATCAAGCATTCCATACCGGCTTTGGACTGCATAAGGCTACAGTTTGCTCTTGAACTACAAAAGTGTGTCCTCACTTTGCATAAGCCATTGAGGCAGAGATTAGATATGTAAGATGATACTAAGATGAAAGAGTAAAATTGAAGAGTATCTCTAACAGGTCTTACTTCAAGTTATTCACAAAACAGACAGGAGAAAGAGGTAGCTTCCTTTGGTGGAGCAAAAATGCTATGCTACATTAACATGTCTGTGAAAAGAAACAACTCCAAAAACCCCTGCACATGGTAAGCACCACCTTGGTTTGGCAGTTAAATTTTGTCATCAGCCCTACAGCTAATATAAAGTAGAATAACTATAATATGCTGGTGCAATACTTAAGGGAGAATCTAATAATGTTGCAGATTTGGAATATCCAGATATATGGATAGAATGAGAGAGATTTCATAAAGTGAAACCATTAATTCACTCAGAGAATGGTCATAAATCCTATTAATGAACAAATGGAAATGTTGAGCTGCATGCAGGAAAGTGATATAGGTGACATTTTTTTCTCTATCTACTTCATTCCATGTCTATCTTGTCCTACTGATTAAAAATTTAGGTAAAGAAAATAGGTACTTTTTATTGGGCTCAGAAATTTATTTCTCACAGTTCTGGAGGCTGGGCAATCTGAGATCAAGGTGCTAGATGATGTTGAGTCTGGTGAGGATCCACTGCCTGGTTCATAGATGGCTATTTTTGCTATGGTCCTCACTTGGGAAGGGCTGTGGGAACTCTCTTGGGTTTCTTGTATAAGGACACTAATCCCATTCATGAGGACTCTGCCCTTATGATCTAATCACCCACAAAAGCCCCACCTCCAAATACCAACACTTTGAGGGTTAGGATTTCAACCTATGAGTTTAAGGGGATCCAAAGTGTCTTAGTCCATTGTGCTGCTATAACAGAGTACCTGGGACTGAGTAATAAATAGTAAACAAACTTATTTTTTTCACAGTTCAAGAGGCTGGGATGTCCAAGATTCAAGGTAGCAGCATGTAGTGAGGACCTTCTTGCCATATCATCACATGGTGGAAGGGCAAAGAAGAAAAAGGGGACCAAAATTTCCCTTTTATAATGGCATCAATCCCACACATGAAGGTGGAGCCTTCATGGCCTAACACCTCTCAAAGGTATTATCTCTTAATACTGTCACAATGGCAATTAAATTTCAACATGAGTTTTGGAGGAGACAAACATTCAAAGCACAGGACAAATATTCAGCCCATATTAGACACCAAAAATTTTCCCCAATTTTTTTATTTTGTGGAAATTTATCTTTGGCTCTTGAGAACATCTTAAATGAGATTATTTCATAGATGTACAATAGAACATTTTTAACTCTCTTTTTAAAATAGGAATGGATAAGATATTTATCATCAAGGCAGTAATTAATATGTTCCAGACTCAGGTCATCCACTTTATAAATATTACTTTATATTTAATTACACAATCTTCACATCAAACTTGGGTAGCTATTCGTATGCTTATTTGTCAGATGAGAAAACTTTGCTTCAGAGCACAAAAGTAATTGATACAAAACCACATGTTAGTGAAAGGGTAAATTCAGGATTTTATCTGGTTTTGATAACAAGTAAACATATTAATTCTAACAAATATGTCTTAAGAGTCCACCATATGCTGTCATGACCTGGCTCTGTCTATCACAGAAAACTTTCCCAGTTACATCAGAGAAACAAAAACAAGCACAAATAAAAAATGTAAAACAAGACTCTTGGCTATAATAAATATTCATTGTAGCCTTTTACCTCCAGGACTATGAAATCTTGCTAATGCAAATGAAATAGATTTTGATGTGATTCCAGACAATAAAATCTGGACCTAGAAGCTGGTTTTTTTTTTTTTTTTTTTTTTTTTTTTTTTTTTTTTTGTCCTTAGTTTATCTGACAGTTTTTTCTTTATCTTGAATAACAACTTTCCCCAGCAATTACATACATTGTCAAGTTAATTTACATAGCAAAATTGAGAGCCATATGCTGAGAGACTGAGTGGGTTGGGGAAGGTGAAAAACTCATGTGCATTGCAAGGTTCTAGTGGTTCCCTATTAGGCATAAAGCAGAGAGATGATTCAGATTAACTTTCCACATTCCCCTTTTTTCTATATATAGGAGAAGTTACAAACAAGTCATTATTTTCCAAAATGTACTCTTTGAAAGTATTCTCTGACACTGAAGTGTGAGGGCAATGGAACATCTGTAAGTATATTATGAAAGAAGTAATGTTAAAAATACCAGATTCATTAATTTAAGAATCTGATCAGAACTCTGACTTCTTCTGACAGTGAAGTTCCTGCTCATGGATGTATCCAAAATCCATTCTTTTTATTTTGTCTTATTGTCTTGTAACTTGTATTGAGCTAATAATTCTGATGATGTTGATTATGACAAAAATAAACTAGTCCAGGCAATATAGTAGATAATTAATACCTGTGAATTTTATCATTAAATAATCACCTCTTATTTTCATTCTGTTTTTCTGTTTACAAACCACTTTCATATACAATAGCACAATGAATTTTTGTGAGAAAGGGAGCAAAAAATAGGGCAGGCATTATTATTTCCATTATATAATTGGGAAAACCATGGAAAAACTAGAAATCACATTTTCTGGGCTGTTCCAAAACAAAATTCTGCATTAGTCTCCAATGGATGAGATTTTCCTTGAGTAACAGGAGAAGATGTACTCATATAAGTGTACATATAATAATTAATTTTCTTAGTCTGCTTGGGTTGCCATAATCTAATAGCATATAAAGGGTGGCATAAACAACAGAAATTTATTTTCTCACTGTTCTTGAGGCTAGAAATCCAAGATTATATTGCCAGCATGGTTAGGTTCTGGTGAGTCCTCTCTTCCTGGATTGCAATGGCTGTCTTATTGCTATGTGCTCACATAGTCTTTCCTTGGTGTGTGCATGTTGGAGAGAGACATATCACTCTCTCTCCTCTTCTTCTTCTAAGGCCACCAATATTATGGGATTAAGAGACCATCATTATGCTTTCAATTATACTTAATTAGCATCTAGCAGCTCTATCTCCAAATACAGCCACATCAGATATTAGGACTTCAACTTACGAATTCGGTGGATGTACAATTCAGTCTATAGCATTAACACAATTACAATAATTTATTTTTAAGCACTCTTACTGTAGTTTTATTAAGTCATCTAAATGTTAATAAAATATTTTATGGGAATATTATTTTGCATTCAGTCTTACCTTATAAAAACTATTCATAAATTTTTTACATTAGTAAGGAAGCAAAATATTTTCTGGAGTGTTTAAATTATGGATACTTTGTTGTTTTTAAAAATCTACAAAGTTTATAAGAAAAACATTCATTTTCATTTGAAATTATAGTTTCAGTTTATTTTAATTAAATGCCCACTTTCTATTTAGTGTTTATGTAAGCTTGGAATAAGAAGATTATATTTTATGCTCAGTGTCCAGTTTTAAAGTGTGGTCTTATCCATTCAAAAAATAAAATAAAGCATATTATATTCACTCAAGTGACTTGTTTATCTAAGAATACAAAGAAATATTGTAAATCAACATAGCAACATGATTAAATTCATTGGTAATAAAATGCATGTGAATTAACATTTAAAAACACTTTTAATATCTATCAGATGACTAACAATCATAAATTCCCAGTGATGATAAACTCTTAAAAAATCATTATCTTTATACACTATTGTTTATATTATAAATAAATGAGACCAATACAAATTCATAAAAATATTCATAACTTTGACCATAGAACATCTCTACTAGGAATATTTCATAAGAATATTATTAAAAATGTTTCTAAATCAGAGAAATAGAAGGATTTATATGTTTAAAATGAAGAGAAATCTGCACTTTTGTCTAAATTAAAATTTATGGAGCCATTTAATTATGAAAGTGAGAAATAGTTTATAATATAGATGAAATAAGTAAAATTCAAAATTATGAATACCTTCAGATTGTAAGAAAGAAATATGCACACAGACAAGAGCCAACAGGCAACATTCCTGTGTGCACATGTACATTTAATTATGAAAGTGAGAAATAGTTTATAATATAGATGAAATAAGTAAAATTCAAAATTATGAATACCTTCAGATTGTAAGAAAGAAATATGCACACAGACAAGAGCCAACAGGGAACATTCCTGTGTGCACATGTACATACATGCACAAACATGCACATACACAAAGTTCTTAATAAGCATGGGTTTTTGAATTATGAGTCATCTATCTTCTTTTCAAAAATTCTTTTTTAACCATAATTTTTGAATAATAAGTAAAAGTCTGTGGAAATAAAGACAGCTAAAATAAATAAAAATAAATTTAAGTTTAATATACAATTTTCATACACTTCCTATTTCTGAATCCCACAGTGTTTTGTTTTTCTTTTTCCAATTTGGCTCAAAAAAACAACACAATGACAAAAAGTAAAATGAAAAGTGAAGCAAAATGAAACTTGGCTAGCAGAATGCATGGCAACAGTATAGACGTTTAAGCTAATTTTCAGAATTTATTCTAATAAGGTTAATAGCAAAATTTACAAAACTGTACACTATGCATGGGGGTACACAGAAGTAGAGATATGTTTTCATATATTTAATATATTATTTTAAATTCTATTTTCTTATTTTGTCCTCTGTTGCTAGAAAAATTCTTGCATAATTCTGGGATTCAATAAATAATTGCTGAATTATGTTTTGTAAGAAGTATATCATAATTTAAATGTCAATATATTAATGTATTTGTAGAAATTGTCTTAAGTATTAATTTATGTAAAATTTGAACCACTTTCATATTTCCTTCTGAAGAGGTAAAATAAATATAAAGGAAAGAATAAGCTTAGGAATAGGATATAATAGGCACACAATAAATATTTATTAAGTGAATGAATAAGTTAATGACTGAACGAATGAATTTTCTCACTCTTCTTTAGGTTGCTTATTTCTGTGGAGTATTAACTGTATCAGTGGTTCGCCAACTAGCAGCATCAGCATCACTTGAGAACTTGATAGAAACGCAAATTCTCAGCTTATCTTAGAAACTCTAGAAGGAAAGCAGGAACTGTGGTTTCACAAGTTGTCCAGGTGATTGTGATGCATGTAATGCACACTCATGTTTAAAAACCAATTATATGGCCTAACTGGCATTGTGCTCCCCAAACCCCATCCCAGCGAAACAGGAGGAAGCACCTGGGTTGACGAAATACATGTTCTAATGAGCTTATATGTCAATGTAAGATTTACAAGATTACAAAAGACCCACCTCTAAGAAGATTTCCAGTTAAACTTCAGTAAAAGTGAATGGTACAGACTCAAAATCTGAAAGATATCAATAACCTAGTATTTACAGTAAAGCCTTGAAGCAAAGAAAAATAATTGAAGACTGTACCTAAAAATGAGATTTGAGTAAGCTCCCAGGTCAACATTTGATCAAAGTACAAGACAAAATCCAGATCAGGGTGAAAGGCTGAGAAAACTACTTTGCCAAAAGGCCAACCAAAGGGTCCTCGTGGGAAGAAAATTTATACTTTCGGTACTTAGAGAAAAAATGAGTTTGGAAATCAACATTGTCATTTATCAGAGAACTCACACAGGGAGGAACTCTATAAGCATTTCTCTTGTGAAAAAGTATTCAGACAAATGTCTAAATCTCCTTTCTCCAGGGAATTTATTTTGGGGATAAGGCCAATAAATGTGATCAGTGTGGGTAAGCATGCTGTCAAAGATATCTTCACGTTTACTCATGAGACTGTACAGGAGAGAAGTCATATGAAATAATATCAGGATGAAGAGGAAAATTTAACTAGACATCTCTTGCAAAGCCACATAAGAAGCATTCCTAAAACACATGCAAGTCAATTTTAGGTTGTTTGCTCTTAAAGGATTACTTATGCTACTGTGCTCCTCGATTGCTGGTGGTAAAAAATTCTATGTGTGGTTATTATGTGTAAGAACATTCTTAAAGTTTATGAAGGCTAGAGAAAGTGAACAAAGCATAGTGCCTTCTCTCAAAGAAGATTGCAGAACCCACAAATATCACTCGAAATGCAATCCATGTTTTTTTTTCAAAGTTAAAACTCAAAGTAAGTCAGGCAATGTGTTTAAAAAGTGACAAAAAGCATAGAAAGGATATGTTTTCTCCCAGTGAACAGAATCTGGGGAGGAAGTTTAATGGGAGATGGACTTGAACATGGAGGATGGATAAGGTTTCAAAGGATAAAAGGGCTTAGAGAGAACATTTTAAGGTGGGGTAAGGGAAGAAAGAGGGGTGGTATGGGCACTAATTAAGAGAGAGAAAAACATGGTGCGGTAGTCAGAATAATGCCCTCTCAAAGCTGTACGTATCCCGATCCCCTGAATGTGTAAATATATTAGGTTAGCAGGCAAAGGGGAATTGGGGTTACAGATAAAATTAATGCTCCTAATCACTTGACCTTTAAATATGGAGATTATCCTGAATTACATGGGCCCAAGGTAATCACAAGAGAGAGTCAGAGAAAGACATATGAGGACAGAAGCAAGGTCTGATCGATGCAATTGCTGGCTTTTGAAGACAGAAGGAGGGGACCATGAACCAGGGATTGTGAGTAGCCTTAGAAGCTGTAAAGGTAGGAAAATGTAGCCTCTGGTAGATATAGGATCCCCAGGAGCCTTAAGAAAGAACTACAGACAGTCTGGCACCTGGATTTTAGTCTCATGAAACCCATTTGAAGTTCTGACCTCCTGAACAATAAGTTAATACACGTGTGTACCCATAAGCCATTAAGTTTGTGGTACTTTGCTAGGGCAGAGATGAAAATGTAATAAACATGGATCGTGAGAAATAACTGAACCATGGTGTGTCCTATAGACTTTAAGGCTGTACAAAGAAGACAGATTGGAACTATGGTGAGAAGCACCTTGACTTTCAGAGTGATGCAAGTTTAAATTAAACAATACAGAGAGAAATCACCACAGATTTTGAGCTGGGGATGTTTGGGGTTGGGGTGGGGTCATTTGGATTCAATCTAGAAACAGTGTATGATGGATTGGAGGTGAGAAAGACAGGAGGCAGGAAGTCACACCAGGAGGCCTACAGCAAAATTCTAGTTATGATGGTGTCAAGGTCTGAAAGGGGGAGGTAGCAGGAGCGGTAAGAAAGGGAAGGATGGGATAGAAACACAAAGACTGATCTACTGTGTGTGGAGTCTGGAGCCCGGGGTAATTTGGAATGAGTCAAAGCATTTCAAGGGCAGATAAATGAAACAAGTATCTATTCACAAAGACATCAAAAGAAGACAGGGGAATGGGAGAGACAGTAAGACGGTATAAGTTTTGACATCTGAAAAATTGAAAGTTATGTTTTTCACATTAGAAAAGTAGGAGATATATCAATTGAATCTACACAATATTTTACATAACCAGAGTGGGGAAGAAACTCTTAACTTCTCTCCCAAATCAATTCTCTCCTTCCATCAAAATGAGGATCATAGCTAGACACAAATCTAGACCATGGTCCCCATTCTCCATTGTGGTTAAGACTATGTGGCTAGCCTCTCTCCAGTGGAATGCGGGCAGAAATGATGTGGGAAGATTATTGGTCAGAATTCTTAATAGAATTGGTGTACAACTTTCACACTTCCTTTCCTCTTCTTTTTTGAGGGATGGCAAAAAAGAGACTGGGTCCCAGCATGACCTAGGGGAAGTGAGTTGCTCTGCTGATCTGAACCTCCCAGGACAGTTACATGAGTGTCTATTTTATGAAGCTACTGACATCTTTGTTTCCATAGCTGAGCTTGTCCTAACAAATGCTTCAAGAGTTTCTAGCACAAAATATGTTATCAAGAAATGCAGTTGTGACTTTCTTTAAATAATGTCAAACTTTCTCTATGCAGATTTAAGCACAGTCATACATGATCATGCACATGAAACTCCTTTAAACAGGAAGTGCCTTCAATCATTTGCAAGGATAAAATGGGACTCTAACTTTGCAGAAACATATTGTATTGCATAAATCGAGATAGAAGAAAAAATCTATATTAAACGTATTAGCAAGACATAAACAAGCAACAAGTTCAAAGAAAAAGTAAAAAAATAAAAATAAAAAGGTAGAAAGTTATTTATTATTACTCCAGTGGAGAAAACCTCCAGGATGCTGCATTGTCACATTATCACAAAAATGAATACACACACGTGCACATACATATTTAGTGTAAATTAAGAAAAATTATCTGCTATAATCTTAAAGCTGATAGTAGTTTATAAATAATTTGGGTTACCATATGGGCCACATTTCTTTAAGTCAACAAAAGAGGAGACATGTTGGGTTAAGTGGACGGTTTCTAGACGAAGATTTTCTGGGCAAAATCTTTATCTACTTTTGTATCTTTTAGACTGAACTACAAATGTATCACCTCACAGCTCATTAGGCTTAGAGAAGGAATAATTTAAGCTAATCGCTATCTAGCTTTAATGATGCATGGAAATTGGCTGAGCTCAGCTCCAGGCAGGCTGACCTATCCCAAGGAAAGGGCAGCCAGGCCATGGCTTTCAGCAGGAGAGAGTCAGACTAACTGAAGGCAGGAGGCAGGGGAGGGTAACAGCTCCTTTCAGTTTTGATATTTCAGTATTTCTGTATTTTTGCTGATTCCACATGCTGTAATCCAAGGCAGGACTAAGGTAAAAGACAGCCAGGTATTTGCCAGGTGGGCAAAGGAGTAACTTGAACATTGTATAGGACAGAAAAAAGGAATGAAGAACACTGGGATTTTATATAATAAGAAAAATATTTTACACAGTCAGCTTTGCCACCTTGCCCTAGTTCATGCCTAGTATATTCCATGTTCTATCTTAGCCTCTCCACTTCTTTCATCAGGTGAATTTCTACTTTTACTTGCTGATTTATTTTTCAGGTGCTTTCTTGCTTATTTCCTAGTTCTTACCACCATTGAAGTATGATTATCTGCTAGTCTATTTTCTGCATTGGACTGTATGTTTCCTAAAGGTAGGAAATATATCTCACATATCTATGCCTTAGTCTTCTTGTCAGAAAAATGATAATTATAATAATATTGCTAACCTCACAGAGCTGTTATGAAGGCTACGCTGGTTAATACCTGCAAAGTGATTTAAATTTTGCTTGGTATACAGTAAGCACTCCGGAAGTATTTGTAGTCATTGCTGTTGATTATCGTTGTTTAACTTAAAAACCTAGCCCTTGTCATAGGAGTTTCAATCTATTTAGATTAAAATTTTAGTCAGTTAGTTACATTGGCCACATTTCAGGTGAGCAACAGCTACATGTGGCTAGTGGCTATTGTACTGAACAGAACAGATGCAGAACATATCCATCATCACAGAGCCTGCTGTTGGACAGTGTTGATCTAAACTGTTCTCTTTACAATTTCCTAGTTTTCTCATTTTATCAAGCACTCTCTTCTCTCTCACTAAAGAAAGGGAACATATCTATTTCATCTATCGTTTTATTTCTAGAACAAACATATTTTTATTGATTGAATAAATCCTGTAAAAGTCAGCTCCATCTATCCATTCTCTTCCGTATTCAAAAACCGACCCAAGGCTTTTCTCCAAGTTTCAGACCTACCATCCAAATTTCTTCTGGAAACCTCCAATAGAAATGTTCCATAAAACTTCACAGTAAACATGTTCCGCATCATTCTTCTTGTTGTTAATTATTTGTATTGGCAAGTATAATAACATCAACACTCATGTGCAGTCACATGCTAGACCTCAGGAAGTCATCTGTAGGAAAGATTTAGTTGTCTCCTAGAACCTATTCTCCTGTTGTTTGCCTGGGTACATGGCTCAATTGTATTTCCCCACCTTCTTTGTATGATAGCCGCCCCCCTTATCTGTGGTTATGCTTTCTGAAGGTTCAGTTCCCCACAGTCACCCGTGGTTCACAAATATTAAATGGAAAATCCCAGAAACAGTTCCTAAGCTTTCAATTGTATATACTTTTGATTAGTGTGATGAAATCTCACACCATCCTGTTCTGACCTACCCAGGACATGAATCATTCATTAGTGCAGCATTTCCACAGGGTATATGTTACCTATCCATTAGTTACTTAGTAGCCATCTCGGTTATCAGATTGCAAAAACATAGTATATATAGAGTTCGGTACTATCCAAGGTTTGAAGCATCCACTAGGAGTGTTGGAATGTATCCCACTTGGATGGGGGGACTATGGTCTTCAGATTTGGCCATGTGACTAATAGTGCAATGTAAGTGGAAGTTATACATGTAATTTTCCGTCTGGAGTTTTTAGAAATTATCTCTTCCTCCTGCACGCTCTATTTCCCTTTCTACTGGTTGGATGAAAAAGATTCAAAGGTATTAGGGCATGGCAGAGCCACAAGGTGATGCATTTGGGGCAGCTAACTCACTACATGGAGTTGAAAGACATCCACCTGTCAGAAACATCTGCTTTGCAAAGTCATTGAGAAATGAAACTCTATTTTATCAAACCATGGAATTTTAGGATTTATTTGTTATAGAATCTAGCATCATTTTTACTAATATATCTACATTTCTTCCTCTGTGACCTTTATGTTCCAAATTCAAATATAACTTATACACACCGCATTTTTTAAATTCAGAGTAATTTTCCCCATTTCTGATCCCTTAATTGAACTCCTCATCACCAATTGTCCTAACTGATCCCATAATCTTTTACCTGATATCATCTTCCTATCTTATTTTCCCAGATCCATTCTCCATTCAGAGATTGAAGTGATTCATATGATACATGAATTCAAACTTGTTATCAACAGCTCTCCATTTTTAGCATGTTGAAATTTGAATTTGTAAACATGACCCTGAAAAATTGTATTCCTTTACATCCCTTATCCTTTCTTCTACCACCATCTGTCACAAATTTGCTTGGTTTCCCTTCAACTCCATGCTACTTCTCACCTCTGTGATACTGATTAGGCTTTCTGATTTTAAGATAACTGCACGCCCTCTTGCATGAATGAGATGTATTCATGCTTTCAATTTACCTCCAATATCAACTAAGAATTCTCCTCTGACCTCTCCTGTCTAGGTGATATCTTTATTGAATTGAAATTTAGAAAATGATGAAGAAATTTCATTAAATAAATGAATAAATGATGACAGGTATTTTTAAGCTAGGTTGTGAAATGCTAATCATCCCTCTTGAAAAATAAAAGAGTGAAATGAAATTAAGTAAATGAAAACACAAAAGTCTTAACAATATATTTTTATAGCAGGGGTTTATTAAAATGTCCCTGTCATTAATAATGTAATTAAGTGACAAATTCTGCCAAGTCAGACAGTATTTTAACTACCTACATATGTAAATCTCTGGCATAGGCTCAGAAGGAATTGCCCTGTCCTCAAAGTACTTAGTATTTAATTAAATTTCCAAATCTTTACAGGTTCTTAATGCTTAGCTGAATTCCTTGAGGGGTGAGATTAATCATTAACTTTCTTGTTCATATTTACTCAGTAGCAAATGCATTGTTCCAGTAAATACTCAGATATTTTGTTGATCTGGATTCAGCAGTTTTAAAACAAAGTACTTATTTTCAAGATGAAAAGCAGTGTTTACTAATTTATTGAAACAACATAAAATGTTTACCTAAACCTAAGAGAAAATATCATCTTTTTGTGTCATATATGTGTTAAAAAATCACACAATTCTAGATATTTTTATTTTTTACCTTAATAAAAATAATGAAATACGTAAGTATGATTATCAAGAAAATAATGCCTAAAATAAGACTTGCTTTTTATGTGTCATGCATAAATTTGAAATTGAGATAATTATGAAAGTTTTCCTTTCCTTTTTCTTTCAAGTGTCTTCACTTGTATGACATAAAGAATCTATATTTGGGTTGTAAAATGTGAATGTTCCCCACTTCTTAAGATTAAGTCTATCTTCTCCATATTTTAGAAGGAGATTTAGGTTTTTATGACTATTTTATCAACCTTTTCATAGTTATCTAGCATCTTCCAGTATCCTGTCTCTCCTCCATTCCAATTATTACTAATTATTGCATTTAACTAAAAAAAAAAACACCACTTACCATGGCTATTGCATCTAATTCAAAAACTTTCCACTTCTTAAATTAAGCAAATAATCCTCATGCTATCAATCAAAATTCAACCTTTCTAGCCTTCTTTTTTATCTCAGACACATTGTATCACCACCAAACTATATCACTCATCATCTCTTCATGTGTCTGTGGATGCCCTACCCCACTCCTACCCCACCACATTCTCATGTCCATGCCATTGTTCTAGGTGCCTGTTGGTGCTCTTGTGTAGTCCAAGCTACTCAGGAGGCTGAGATGGGAGGATGCTTGAGCCCAGGAGTTCAAGTCCAGCCTGGGCAATGTAGCACAAACCCAATTCTCAAAATAAAGTATTAAAAAATAGAAAAAAGCAAAAGATATTTGCTCTGCCAGAATACCCATAACTGCCTTTCCAAATTATACCCACCACTTAAGGCCATACTTAAACTTCATTATTTGCATTATGTCTTTTCTTCTCATATCTTTTTAATTCTAATAAGTTTCTTATGCCCTTGTGATCCCAATATACCTACCTTTTAAAGTCATACCTAGAAGACTACATGATGAGAGAATGAGAGAGTACATAGTTATATCCCTAACTGAATCATATAAAGTGTCTTAAAGGAAGTAATTCTGCCTTATTTTTAACTTTAAGACAAAGAAATAAATAAACAAAATAAAATAAGTTCCAGATACAGTGTCCATGAATACCGTAACTGTTTTAAATGCTAAAAATAAATTATCTTATTTAGCAAATATTCACTTCATATACTGTAAAAGGCACTGAGAAAGAACACGACCTTCAAGAAGCCACATGCTGAATGAAAACCACTTTCTGCCCCAGGTGCTCCCAGTCTGACTTTCACCTTGCCTGGCTCATGCCAGAAACATGGACAGCATCCTTGGCATCTGGTGCTCCCTCAATTCCCCAATCTCTCAATCCACCAAAAGTCTCATTAATGTCACCTGCTAAAGATATCTCAAATCTAGCTTGTTCTCTCCACCTAATTCAAATTATCATCAACTCTTAGCTGGATATCATGAAACATTTGACACTGGATTCACAAATACTGAAAACAGTATGATCTTGCTTTTTGTTGAGGTTGCCACCTTCCTTTAACGCTTCTAGCAATTTTCCATTTTTCTTAGAACGAAGGCAGAACTCCAAATATGTCTGGGCCTTACCTCTCTCTTGGCTCACCTCCCACAGGGTTCCCCTTTGCTCTTTGTTCCAGCCATACCAGCTTTATTTTGGTTCTATTATACAACCCATCACACGATCTTGCCTTTTCTGATGCCTGCTGCATTAGGGCGAATTGCCCCCATCACGGGTATTCTAGCACTGTGTCCCTCATCTTCACAGAATTTGTCCTGGTTGTAATAATAAACTTGCTTATGAGATCCTTTAAGTGTCTATCCTCCTACTAGGAGAGGGCTCCATGTAAGTTCTATGAAGGCAAGGATTGTGTGAATTTTTGCTGATGGTGGCTTGCTTGACTTATGGTAAGTGCTCCATAAATACTTGTTGACATAAAGAATGAATGAATAAATCTGACTCTATTAATCCTTTGCTTTGGAATCTTTCTGTTAAGGAGCTCAGGTTGATGAATCTGACCTGTAAATTACAGTTAAGTTGCATTATTACAAAAGTAAGTATATAAGGCACAAAGAAGCTCCTAATATTACTAAGTAATAGAGGAAAGTTTAAAATATGAAACTTTGGGCTGGATGTGGTGTCTCATACCTGTAATCTTAGCAATCTAGGAGTTCGAGGCGGGAGGATTGCTTGAGCTTAGGAGTTCAAGACTAGCCTGAGCAAGAGCAAGACCCCATCTCTACTAAATATAGAAAAATTAGCTGGGTGTCGTGGAGAGTGCCTATAGTCCCAGCTACTCGGGAGGCTGAGGCAGGAGGATCTCTTGAGCGCAGGAGTTTGAGGTTGCTGTGAGCTAGGCTGATGCCACAGCACTTTAGCCTGATTGACAGAGTGAGAATCTGTCTCAAAAATAAATAAGTAAATAAAATGAAATAAAATAACATATGAAACGTTGAAGCTAAGACTTAAAGAATGGAGCAGAATGCAATAAGAAGAGGTGTTGCAGGATGTGAAATGGCCTAGAAGTCAAATGGAGTCATTCCTAAATCAAAAATCCACAAAAATATTTTGCTTATAGGGGAAAATTACATTCTGAGAAATGTAAGTAATGTGGCTAGTTAGAGGTCAAATTTAAGAGGGAGTTATAAGAGTAAAGGTAAATGTAGGCAGTTCATAAAGGAACATGAACTTGTTTTTTTTTAATTGTTTTTATTTCAACATATTACAGGGGTACAAATGTTTAGGTTACATATATTGCCTTTGCCCCACCTGTCCATCCCCCAGATGGTGCTCACCACACCCATTAGGTCTGTAAATACCCATCCCCTCCTCCCCCCTCCCATTTGCCCGATACCCCATGAATGTTATTACTATATGGGCACTTAAGTGTTGATCAGTTAATACCAATTTGATGGTGAGTACATGTGGTGCTTGTTTTCCCATTCTTGTGATACTTCACTTAGTAGAATGGGCTCCAGCTCTACCCAGGATAATACAAGAGATGCTAGATCACCATTGTTTTTTGTGGCTGAGTACAATTCCATAGTATACATATACTACATTTTATTCATCCACCTATGAATTGAAGGGCATGTGGGTTGTTTCCACATCTTTGCAATTGTGAATTGTGTTGCTATAAACATTCTAGTGCAGATATCTTTTTCATTGAGTGACTTTTGTTCTTTTGGGTAGATGCCCAGTAATGGGATTGCTGGATCAAATGGTAGTTCTACTTGTAGCTCTTTGAGGGATCTCCATATTACTTTCCACAGAGGTTGTACTAGTTTGCAGTCCCACCAGCAGTGTAGGAGGGTTCCTATCTCTCCACATCCATGCCATCATTTATTGTTTTGGGACATTTTGATAAAGGCCAATCTCACTGGAGATAAGTGATATCTTATTGTGATTTTGATTGCATTTCCCTGATGATTAGAGATGTTAAGCATTTTTTCATATGGTTCTTAGCCATGAGTCTATCCTCTTTTGAAAAGTTTCTTTTCATGTCCTTTGCTCACTTTTTGATGGGGTTGTTGGATTTTTTTTTTTTTTTTTTTTTTTTTTTTTTTTTTTTTTTTTTTTGCTGATTTTCCTGAATTCTATAGAGATTCTAGTTATCCGCTGTTTATCAGATGTGTAACATGCAAATATTTTCTCCCATTCTGAGGGTTGTCTGTTTGCTCTTGTGATAGTTTCCTTGGCTGTGCAGAAGCTTTTTAATTAGGTCAGGTCCCATTTATTTATTTTTGTTGTTGCTGTGATTGCCTTTGGGGTCTTATTAATAAATTCTATGAACTTGTATGTTTTTTAATATTTCTAATCTTAATTGACATAAATGTAATTGTATAGCTATATAAAAGTGATATGTTTTACTTTAAATCATATTAGCTATTTTTTCCCTGAAAAAGACTTCCAATTGGAATGGCATCTTGCTGGCCTACATGGGCATGCTTTTACACTATTAAACAAAAGCGTTCCTTCTACATATGTGTATTTTTCAGCCTGAAGAACAATACTAAAATTGTTATTTTTGATTTCAGGTACTGGTATATTTTTCTGCAAGGATGCCATGGTAACCATTTCTTTAAATAAACATTGAATATGCTATTCACAATTTACTTAGAGAATAAATTACGTTGGCATATTTTCTGGTTAGTAATTTTGTAGTAAAGTTCCCAATACACCAGCTACACATTTCTTACCATTACCAACTTTTTCACACTCACGCATTCAGATACATATTATAATGTTCTCATGAGTTGCAACATCTCTAAAGATAAGTGTTCAGGTTTTCATGTAACAAAATCATCCGAAAGATATTGTACTAATAAAGCCCTGCCACCCACCCTTAGCTCTCTGCTGAGTAAAACAAGTTTTGGGTACAAGAATCTTTGGACAATGACATCAGTGACAAAACTATTGAAAGAAAATCTTTGAGTGATTAATAATACACTTAAGAGCAATGCCTTTATATGTTGGACTTTACAGCTTACTACAGATTTATGTGTATGTCTCTCTATGTGTGTATATGTGTGCTCCTACTGTGTCTTAAGAAAATATTTGTAAATTGACAGAAGTATCCACATTTAATGAATGAAGAGACAGTAACTCAGAAAACTAAAGTGACTTACTCAGGTTCACCCAACAAGGTAGTAGAGTTATCAGCTAGCAGGACTTGTCTTAGACTGGAATTCCAATGCTGTTTACTACCACAAGTGGAAGTGTTAACTGATATAATGATATAGACAGATACCATAGGAATAGTTCTTCTTAGTTAATGATGTTTCCATTCTTCAAAAATAGTAGGCTGCTTGTTTCCCTTTACTTTATTGAGTCTCAAGGCTTCTGGTGTTATCTTTAGTTCAAGTTACCAGAAATAACATTCTTCTGGAACATTTTATTGTTATAAAAATGAACTCAGTTTTTAATTACTTGAAATCTTTGCTTCAAATGACAGTGTAATAGAAGTTCCTAGATTCATTACATGATGTTATAGTTATGGTAGAGTCAATAAAATGCTTTTCACATGGAATACCTTGTTAAGTAGCAATTAATCATTCCTACTATAGGGATCAGCCTTCCCATAATAAATATTGGTTGCAATATGCATTTTCATTTCTGCATTTCACTGATTGACTTTTATTCTTAACCCCGTATTTGTGTTAATAATAAGTTAAAAAATCAGTGTGTGAACTTTCTTTTCATGTCATTGGTTTGGAGCTTGGGTTTACACAAAGATAATACAAAGAGTTTTTAGACCTTAATGAGCCTGGATTGATCTTGCAGCAGTCAACCATATGACAGTTTAGAAAATTGTATGATATTGTGATTTGAAAGAAAATAGTCTCAAATTTCTAGAACATTACTGTCATCTAAATTGGAGAATTAAAGTTTACCTTTTTATTTTTATTTATTTTTTATTTCAGTATATTATGGGGGTACAAATGTTTAGGTTGCATATATTGCCTTTGGCTCACCCGAGTTAGAGCTTCAAGTGTGTCCATGCCCCAGACGGTGCACACTTCACCCATTAGGTGTGTATATACCCATCCTCTCCTCCCCCCTCCCATCTGCCCAACACCTGATGAATGCTATTACTATTTGGACGCTTAAGTATTGATCAGTTAATACCCATTAGATGGTGAGTACATGTAGTGCTTGTTTTTCCATTCTTGTGATACCTCACTTAGTATAATGGGCTCCAGCTCTATCCAGTATAGTACAAGAGGTGCTAGATCACCATTGTTTTTTGTGGCTGAATAGAACTCCGTGGTATACATATATCACATTTTATTAATCCACTCATGTATTGATGGGCATGTGGGTTGTTTCCACATCTTTGCAATTGTGAATTGTGCTGCTATAAACATTCTAGTGCAGATATCTTTTTTATAGAATGTCTTTTGTTCCTTTGGATAGAAGCCCAGTAATGGGATTGCTAGATCAAATGGTAGTTCTACTTGTAGCTCTTTGAGGTATCTCCATATTACTTTCCACAGAGGTTGTACTAGTTTGCAGTCCCATCAGCAGTGTATGAGTGTTCCTATATCTCCACATACATGCCAACATTATTGATGGAGGATTTAGAATCAGATAATCCTAGGTTAGTCTGATTCCTCATCTTGTCAGGTGCTAACTGGATGATATTGAATAAACTGAAGCTATTGAGAGTTTAGTGTCCTCATCTGTGAAATGGGATAACAGTTCTTATCACTTAATGTCATTAGCAATATCAAATAATGTATTAAATATTAAATAATATTAAATGTGATTTATGTATTAAATAAATAAAATAAATAATATTAATTAAATAACAGAGTATAAACATAATTGATATTTTCTTTGATTTATAAGATTTTATGTCAGACAGAGGCAAATGTCAGATCCTATAGAGAATTTAACATTTGAATAACTTCCCTTTTTAAAAGTTGTCTTGAATTGCTATTTCCATCCATTATAAAATCTCATGTTTGTTTTCATTTGTGGCATTTTTTCTCAACCCTACTATCTTTCCATAATTGCTGTAAGTTGCTGTGAGCTTTGCCAATATCTAAAAATCATCTTTGCTGACCAAAGCAATTTTCTTTAAAATGGATATAAACTTTGTGGCTACCCAAGAAGCCTCTTCATGCACATTTAGAAACAGCTAACAGTGTAGTTAGTTGCAAAGGCCTGGGAGCAAAAAACAATGTAAACAAACTTTCTGAGTTTTCAATGGTAAGAGAGGAACCGGGAGAGCTAGCTGTACCTGCTTTTTGAGTGACTCCTACTTTAAAGGCATTTAAAGTGGACTGACATATCTGGTCATTTTGACACATTAGCCAAATGAAGATATGTCTTGGAGGCGTCACATAGACATCAAGACAGTGGTAAACATCTGTGGATTTTGTTTGTCCAACATCTGCCACCCCTCTCTTCTAGTAAAGCACAATACTTTCTTTGCGTCAATGGCCTGGGTCTACCCCAACCCAAGATCCATATGGTTCTGATTCTGGGGATAGACCCCTTTTCTTATGCTACCCAACACATTTAGAAACAATACCCAAGATTGGCCAATGACAGTTCTTTCCTGTATCTCTGTATCTGTGTGTGTGTTTGTGTGTGCATGTGTTTTTGTGCATGTGTGTACACAAACATATCATTCATTTCTCTTTCCTCTGAATTTCTGAAGGTAATATGATGCTCCCAGTGGCCACGCTTCACTTCTCACTCACTAGGAAATTCACTGGCAATGGTGAAAATGAGGCCAACAAAGAGTAAAGCAGAGATTATTCAGTGATTCCTTCTGTCAGTCAGTCATTCATTCTACTAATATGGATATAGCACCTACTATGAGCCAGTTCTAGACACATAGAATACATCAAAAGACAAAATAAATAAAAATTGTTGCCCTCAGGAAGCTTACATTTTTATGGGAGAGGGTGCTAGAGGGAAAGAGGAGGAGCTGGGATGGAGAAGCAGAAAAATATTAAATAAACACAATAAAAAATAAGTAATATAATAGATTAGAAGGTGATAAATGCTACTAAAAATGGGCCAGATTAAGGGTAATTAGAAGTACCAGGTTAAGGTTACATTATTGAATGGAATGGTTAAGCTATCCCTCAGTAAGAAGATAAAATTGGAGCAAAAACTTGAGGAAGGTGAACATATTAGCCATGTGGATATTTTGAGAGAAGTCTAGAGGGAACATGAAGTAGCCAAGAGACAGAAAGGAGGTGATATGCCTGGAGTGGAGAAGAGAGAGAGAGAGAGAGAGAGAAAAGGGAGAATAGCAGAGGATACTATCTATTGGAGAGTTAGCTGGGAAGTACACAAAGCAGGGCCTCAGGTAGCCCAGAGAACAGAAACCATATGATTATGTCAATTGATACAGAAATGGCATTTGACAAAATTCATTATCCACTCATTCTCAGAAAACTAGGAAGACTAGGAAACATCCTGAACTTGGTAAGGAGCATTTAACATTTATAAAGCTCTTACACTTTGCAGGTGCACTGCTCTGAGTTAAGTTCAAGGCACATCTTACAGGTTAATAAACTGAGGTTTAAAGAGGGGAAGTAACTTTTTTATAGAAATACAGCTGGATTGAAACAGCGTGATCACAGAGCTCTCATTTATCCATTGCACAATAAGTTAAACAGTAGATGCAGGACCCATTCTTCGGAGGAATCATTCTTCTTAGAAAACAACTATCAACTAATAAAAGAAATGCTGTTTAAGGACTACAAATTTGCCTAGTGCATACACAAAATGTACTTTTTTGCTGTTGATAAAAAAAAGCAAGAAGTAGACAATGCAGCACAGAAATTGTGAAACAAACTAGAAAAAACATCAGAGTCAGTGAAGAGGAGAAAAGTCATTTAAACCACAAAAGAAAAGCATTTCTTAGACACAGTGGGTCAGAATGGGCATCAGTACTTGAATAAGTAATAATTGGAAGTTTATAAAACACCGCATTAACACACACATATATATATTCCTTTCTTATATGTTATGTCCAAATATATTATGTAGCAAAATATACTCATTTCCCCTTATAACCTGATTGTCTTAAAGTGAGCTGTTTCTTCATGGTCCATGGAGACACCATCACCAGGATTCAAATACCAGAGGCTGACTGATGCTTCCCAGTTTGTTCTTTTTACTTAAGATTGCTTTGGCTATGCGTGGTTTCTTCTGGTTCCATACGAAGTGAAGAATTATTGTTTCTAGATCTGTAAAGGACTTCAAGCTGTAATATAAAGCAATAATAGTTATATCAGCTTGGTACTGGCACAAGAACAGAAGCATTGATATCTGGAATAGATCTGAGATACCAGAGATGAAACCATCAGTATACGGTAACCTAATTTTTGATAAAGCAGACAAAAATATACAATGGGGAAAAGATTCTCTCTTCAATAAATGGTGCTGGGAAAATTGGTTAGCTACATGCAGAAGAGCGAATCAGGATCCCCACCTCTCAGCTCTCACAAAAATTCACTCAAGATGGATAACAGACTTAAGCCTAAGGCATGAAACCTTAAGAATCCTAAAAGAAGATGTTGGGGAAACCCTATCAGATATTGGTCTAGGCAAAGAATTTCTGAGGAAGACCCCC
>VBSM01002608.1:84868939-84889818 GCA_008086735.1 Cheirogaleus medius
GTATCCCTAACAATACTTGTACCCCCATAATAAGAGGAAATAAAAAAAAACAAATACCAGAGGCTGTTAAGCAGTTTGGAAGCCACTTTATCTTTACTAACGTGAGACTACAATCAGTGCTAGTCTCACAAGATTATTGTGAAAACAAAGTATGTTATATAAAAGTGCTTATAATATATCTGGAAAGAGTAAGAATTTAACAAATTTAGCTATCTTTGTTTTTGAGAACATGTGTTGCATCATGCTAATAAAGATCACAAACTAGTGACACGATCAGGAAGAATTTATTCCTCATGACCAGGGTTGCTTAAATTTACTGACTTTATGCCTTGTTTATTATAAATAACAAAGTGAGATAAAGGTGACAAAATTATATGAATGTATAGAAGCAATATGCAAGTGATGGTATAGGTAATTATAAATATTGTGATTTTATTAGTATCGGCCAAGAGCAAGATGTAACCAAATTCTAGATTTTCTTAGTAATTTCAAGACTTTATAGCTAAGCATTTATGTTTTATTTTTAAAAATTTTTGTCATTAAAATATCTGCAGAAAGTTTTTTTTTTAAATAGGAACCTAAACTCTTTAAACCATACTTCCACACTGAAAACATTATATTGATTTTATAACATAATTTTTCATAATATGAAGTTTATTAAGAACAGAACGAACTGGCACCTAAGTGTCATTTTTATAGCAGTGTTTGAATGTCAGCATCCATGACTATCATAACAAAGATTTGGGAGACAAGATCTGCAAACAGGTTTAATTCCTGATAACACCCAGTTGCTCCCTGGGTTGGGTAAACTCAATTTTGAAAAATTCTTCTTTAAGAAGTATAGTTTAATTTTTGAAAAAGAGGGCATTATGCATTGCCTTCAGCAAATTCAAATTATCTTTAAACCAAATTCCAAAAGGGTAGAATGGAAAGTGAGTAGTACCTATTCAAAAAGGAGGCCTTTTACTTTCAGGCTTAGACAGCTCATGCTGCTACGTGGAAACTTGATGCATACACTCATGTCAGCCTTGCTCATTTCAGCATCTTTAAAACCACAAACATTTCCTGGCACACAGTATGTCTTCAAGAAACTGTGTTGAATTCATGACAAAGTTAGAAAACATCAAAATGCTCCTTAGGGTATATAAACTCATTCCTAGCTAGAGAGACTTAGAACCATTTCAACAAGCATTAACATTGACAAAGGCTTTGAAACTTACATAGCAGACTTACATAACTTACATAGCAGACTTTTAAAGGTAATATAACCCTCTTCATTTTGGTCTCTAATATACATTATGAAACTATGTAGAGTGGTTAAAAAATCAATATTGTTCTCTGTAGTACCTAAAGTCTTCCATGTGCCACCTAGGTTTTAAGTCGTATTTCTTTACATTGAGTTCATACTTGGCCTTCCAACGGCCATTCAGAGCCATCTGCCCTCATCAAATCAAACACTCTGATTTAAGATGCATATATGCAATTCTTTGTGAGATAGATTCATAGAGAGCCAAACAAATCTCAGAAGAGAACTGTCAGTGTGTGTATATCTGTGAGTTGGAGGTGGGGTCCACTTCATATAAGCTTTTTCAAAGGTCTGTTTCTGGAGCAGGAACATGTGTTTATAACATGAACTGGTGTGAATATAGACTTCCCATACTGACCATATTGCTCATGAAATGAATAAACATTTTTGAGATCATCATGAATTTTTCTTTGAGCCAACACAGCCTAACCCCACATTGATGAAAGGGCACTTATTCTATTAGCTGAGTTTTATTCTGTGGCCTAGAGGTAATTTTTAAAAAAATCTACATTTCCCATCTACGTTGCCTATTTGCCCTCCTGCAAGAATAGCATCAGCTTTGTTAGATGAGGTGTTATTATTTTCCCTAACCTTATCTCCTTCTGAGAAAATGAAATGTGAACTTGTTGCCAATTCATTCCACCATCCAGAAATACCTTTATGTAGAAATGAAAGAAAAGTGTTACAAAAATAGTGATACATCATCTTACTGGGGAAAAAATGGGAAAACAATGAGAGTTAACTTGGGACCATAGGTAAGTCTAGATAACCAAGGGCTTTTACACTCAAGGATAAGAGTTTGAATACAAGCATGTGGGCAACAGCCAGAGCTAGTACTACTTTAAGAGAGATGGTACCAATTAGGAGGTTCTGAGTGCCAGGTTCAAGTTCTAGACAAACATTCTAGAAGGAAATGCTCTCTGACTTACCAACATATCTGCTTTCTCAAAACCTCCTTTGCTCATCTCTGTGACAAAAGCCATAGAGGGTAAATTTCAATCCATTCACTCATTCTATATCCTATATCACATATTCACTTAGCAACAGGCATCTAGAGAAAGGCCAGACACTTTGGAATTGGAAAGGTCTATAAGTCAACTAATCTCTTTTACTTACTAATACAGATAACTTTTTGATTTAACTGTGAGATAGGAATAATAATAATATCTGCTCAACAAAACAGTTGTAAGGATTAATTAAGGGAAAAATTTCCTCTTTTCCCTTTCTATTACTTTTGAGGTCAAAAGGAAAATGGAAATTTAAAGCAAACAAAAAAGCCCAGTTGGCACACAAACACATTTTATCTGCTTAAATATAAGTCAAATCTCTGCATCTAATTTTTATGTTTGTTTTATATTGCTGTCACATTAAAACTCAGAACTTCCCCATATTTTATATATATTTATATATTAATTATTATATTAATTAAATATTAATATATATAAAATTCCTGAAGCCATGTCTTTCAAGCAATCACAGACATATTAATATGATATGTTTTTAGTTGTTACAATGAGTTACATGCAAATCACATCCCAAAATGCTGTGCATAGTTAAATAATTCACTTAGAGAATTCAATAATACATAAAGGGAATGGGAAGAACTTAGAAGATATTGGCTACACAGAGCATTGAAAATCTGTGGTTGTTAATAAAAGTATTAACTCTGGTGAAGCAGAGAATTAACAGTGAACAAAGCAATTGCTGCAGTATATGCAAAGTGCATCATGAAAATGCAAGATATTATCATAAATTTAATATTCCTTATCTGGGTATACACAGGGCCAAGTTAATGTAAAACAAGATCTCATGAACATGATAATAAGAAGAAGAATTTCAGAAGCAGAAATTAAGGAGTCTAGGGCTTTTAATGAAACAGTCGAAATTACTTTATCCATCTCTCTGAATCCAGGATATGTTGTGTTTGTAAGATACTTGGGAGTGGTAAGGTATTTGCTTCCCCAGAAGAAAATGAAAGGTGAGACAAGTGATTCAAGAAGCTGCTTGATGTACTGCCATAATTCATGGAAAAGTAGAGAATTTTGGTTTAAAATCAACCCGTCCCATGAGTTCTAATTTCACAGTGTATTAATTTATCTCTGGAAGAGAGACTTAGCTCCATGTTTTATATGTTCTCATCTGGAAAATGTTACTTATAACAAAGGGGCAGAGGGGAAAATCAAAGCACTCTGAAATAACCTTAAACAAATATTACTTGCTAGGTGTTCTTGTGTCCTCATCTCATTGGCTACTTGGGGCTAGATATTCTCTGCTTCCTCATTCTTGCATTTATTCAATCAACAGATGTGTGCTGAGCTCTTACATTATTCCACGGACTGTTATCTGCACTTCAAATAAAATAGTGAACCAAAGAGACACAGTTCCTCCCCACCCCCCGCCATAGTCTAATAGGAAAGAAAGACATTAAAGAAGTTTAAAAAAATATCACATAACTTTAATGTGGAGTTTCATAAGTGTTATAAAGTGAAAACCAATGAAAAGAAGAATATTAGAAGCTGACCTTAATGTTAAAATATCAAGAATGTCTTTCTTTTGAGGCATTGAAGCTAGAATATGAAGAACTTGTAGGAGCCAATCATGTGGACATGAGGGAAAGCCTATTCAAGGCAAAGGAAAGGACATGGATGGAGTTCCCCAGGTGGGAAGGGTCCTGTGCCTATGAGGGAGGGAAGACGCAAGCGCATGGGAACAGTTATGGCTGGGTTTGTTTGGCTTCCTCTGGGCTCTGAAGCCTCTGTGCTTCCTTTCTAAATATCTCTTCCACTCTGGGTAGATGGAATCATAAATAGGAATCAGCAAATCACAGTTTTGAACCATAGATCCAAACAGTTGTGGGAGCTTATAAATAACTTACTCAAGAAACTCCTGCTACTCTGCCTTTTCTCAAGCATTTCTCCTAGGAAGTCCATAGGAAACAAAAACCATGAAGAGATGGACAGTGTTATGGACTAAATCGTATCCTCGTCAAACTCATATGTTGAAATCCTGAAATCTAATGTGACTGCATTTGGAGATAGAGCCTTTAGGTAGGTAATTATGGTTAAATAAAGTCATAAGGGTAAGGCCCTAATCCAATAGGACTGGTTTCCTTATGGGAAAGGGAAGAGACACCAACGATCTCTCTCTCCTCATGTGCACAGAGGAAAGGCTATATGTGGACACACAAGGAGACAGTCGTCTGCATCCCATGCAGAGAGGCCTCCCCAAGTACCAACCCTGCTGGCACCTTGATCTTAAACTTCCAGCCTACAGAATTGTAAGAAAATGTTTCTGTTGTTTAAGCAACCCAGTCGGTGGTACTTTGCTATGGCAGCCCCAGCAGATTAGTGCAGCCGGATAAGGAGGCTATTGGTGATTAGTTTGTGTATAATTCAAAAGTCAAGTCACGGTGAAGCTAATGAAACATGCCGTGATGGTATTGGCCCACCCACACATTAAACTCATGGCCAGGGGACCAGACTAACTGAGATGCAAATGAAGCCACAAGAGATTCCAAGATACAGGACAGAGATGGTTCTGAGCAACCTCAAATTCCACTCTGAGTCCTCTCATGGCTTTCTGCCCTTTGTCATGTTCTGAGGCCTCTGTGAACCCTGACTCTCCTTTCTGACTCAGGATCGTAAGGCCTCCTAGAAAAGTTTCAGAGAAAGAATGGCAAACTCCATTTTATAGATAAAGTAGCTGAAGAATGGGAGCAAATTGTGTAAGGTCACAGAGCCAGTAGGTAGTAGACACCTTGTCACATGTTTCCCTTAGTTTCTCAGCCTATTTGATCCCTGATGTTGGTTCGTAGACTTCTGGCTATGGTTGACATTGTTCTCTGATATTTCCCACTTGAAGTAGATCAATCTATGTCTTTACATTAGATGTGAAATCATAACCACATCAGGATGTTCTTAGCGAAGCCCAAACACTCATTTTTTTTTAAATTTTTTTTTATTTCAGCATATTATGGGGGTACAAATATTACGGTTATGTATATTTCCCACGTCCCCCTCCCTCCTCGAGGCAGAGCCTCAAGCATGACCATACCCCATACGTTGCACATCTTACTCATTACCAAACACTCATTTTTTTCAGCTTGAGGTCATCCTAAACTGAAGTTATCAGAGAAAGTAGATTTGAATCAGGCAAAAAAAAAAGATTCAGGTAGAAGAATTGATTTTTTGTTTGTACTTTGTTGAAGATTCTAAATCTGTCCTTCTCTAAATGTGGAAATTGAAGCCAGAGAAGTTCTATGATTCTTCTAGGATCATGTAGCCACCCAAAGACATTAGATTTATGTATAAGCATCTTACATGAAAGGAATTTTAAGTTGGAAAAAGGAAGTAAGTGTGAAACTCTTTTATTTTGTTTATGTTTTTTATTTAGAAATCATAAAGAAATTCTGTGAATAAATCACAGGAAACAAAAATGTGCTGAGGGTTTTCTATATATCTCACAAAGTATTTGACATTGTGGAAGCTATGGCCACACAAACAATTCTATTCCAAGCCCAAATACAAGAATAAAGCTCACCAAATTGCTGCAATAGTTATCCAAGGTGTGCTGCAGACCTACCTACAGACCTCCCTTCCCTGCCCCCATCTTCTCATACACCCCCTCCCTGGCTTGTGGCCACAGTACAATAAATTGACTATTTAGTTTTGCAAATCTCATTTCATAAATTGTTGTATCTAAGATTTGCCTCGATTTAAAGTACATGACCTCTACACTTTCCTGTAGTTTCCAATTTGGCAATTCTATCTAAAATAGCAATCATATTTTTCTGGCAGGATATGTTTTCTAACAAACTCCTGTTGCTTATTGTTCATTTTCCATTTCAGCCAATATGCATGCAGAGCTTCTCTTATTACTTCTTTATTTGTGCACTGAAACACTGAGAGTGAATTTACTACTCAGTCAGCCATGAATCCCCCTGGGTGTGGAAGAAGAAAAAAAACCCTACTTACTCAGAAACTCTCCATCTGCCAGTGGCCTCAGAAGATAATTCCTGTACTTTCTTTCAAAGAAAGAGCTGGGAGTGGGGAAGGAAACCAGTGGCCCTTTACTTTTAAAAATTATACCAAGAATCTCAGCATTATAAATTTTTGTTTGTCCTGCTCATGGAGAAAATTTGACCTCATAGAGCTCAAACTCTCACCTTCAGTGAACTCTAAAGTCAACCACTATGTGATTCACTCCAGGGGAGCTTAAGTTGGTGGGATGTAATTTAGTGTTCCCCAGCAGGAAAGAAATTTAACCAACTCTCTGTGTCAACACAGCAGCCCCCTAACAAAGAACTCAGTCAATCAACTGGTCAAAAAGTTTTCCCTTTAAGAAAAAAAAAATTGACTAAACAGACGCTGTGTGCGTGTGTGTGTGTTTTCCTTTGACTAAATTCTTCCCAACTTTTCATTGTTAGCTATGACCATCTGACAGCAAATACTGTTATTAGATCAGCGAAAGAGAAATAACATTAAATGAAGTACTGCTGTGAGCTGGACACTGAGCTAGATGTGCCTAAGTACCTACTATATAACCCTTACTAGAATGTTCTCAGGAAGTTTATTAACTCCTCTATCTGCCTACATACACATTGATTCTCTTACAGACCTTGGATAATAGTCTGCATTGATGAAATACATTTTTAAATAATCCTAAATAAATATATTTTATTATAATTGTTACCCATTACACAGGGGTCACTTTTTCTACAAAAACTAAAAATTTGTGTTTATCAGTTAGGGAGATTTAAATGTGTTTACTTTAGTGATTTTCAGCCTGGGGTGATTTGCATACACATACACACACACACACACACATACACACACACACACACTCACCCGCCCCCAGTGGGGATATTGGCAATGTCTGGAGACATTTTTGGTTTTCACAATTGTGTCGATGCTACTGACATCTGGTGGGTAGAGAACAGGCATGCTGCCAAGCATCCTACAGTTCACCGGGCAGACCCCCACGACAAAGAAACACCTGGCCTGGAATGTCAATAGCACCTAGGTTGAGAAACCCTGCTGTAGATATTTTTGTCTAACATTGATTCATTTAACACACATTGATGTTAGATGTATTATGCAACAGGTATTTTGCTTCAATCTAAAGAAACAAATCTAGGACAGAGTCCTTAACCTTAAGGATTTCACAATCTACTGAGAAGACAGACTAAGACAAAACATAATTTTGGGGGCCTCAAAAAATGCCAGGCACTATACCAAAAATCAGGAATACAATGGAGGCCAACAGAGATGCATTCCTGACCTCCCAAGCTTAGAGTTTTTAGTGAGGAAGACAGATGCCAAAAAATCACTGTTAAAAGTTGAGGTATAGGCTGCTGTTAAGACTGTTTAACTTGAGGATCAGAAAAGGTTACCCTGAGGAAATGACATTTGAAGAAAGGTCTAAAGGATGAAGCGGAATTCACAAGCTTCAAGAAAGACATTATAGCATGTGTGCAGATGCAAGCGCTGAGGAAATTGAAGAAAGGATAGAAAATCATGAAGCTCAGCTGCTGAGATTAGGCAGGGGCCAGATGCGGAGTGTTATGATAGAGGCTACTCTGCAGTTACAGAGCAAGTATTCTTAACTCAGACTCATTTCAAACGGGGAATTAGTATCAGAGCTAGGACTAGAAAGTTGGTTGCAGTGATTAGGCAGAAAAAAAAAGTAATACCGGAGGTATTGCAGGCCAAGGAAACAGGGGATAGAAGGTTAGAGGTGGCATGGTTTGTTGGAAGAATGGCAAAGAGTTCGGATGTCTGAGTGTGGTAGAGGAATGGGATGTGAGTATGTGAAGCAACCAGGCCTTCAGCGTCCTCCTGGGTTGTGGGGGGAGGGGGTGTGGGTGTGTGTGTACGTGCGTGCACACACGTGTGTGTGTGTGTGTGTCCTATTTAGATATGTGAATAGTTTAAAATGAGTTTTTATTTCTCCTCAATATAGGTTCATGATTCCTAATAGGCCCTTAGTTTTAGTAAGTTTTATGGACTTTGCGAGCCTTTTACCCCAGGCCCAGATAGACCCTGTCTCAGCAAGAGCCTAAATCTGATTGATTAATTGAGATTTTAGGAAGACCTTGGCCAAGCCCCTCTGCCCTGCCTTTCTCTTCCCAGCCCTTGATGACTGATTATACTTCCTCTGCTTCAAGCTCCATTTCAGTGAACAGTCCCAATTCACTTCAGCCTTCATGCTTTTGCATTGTCATTCAATTCCGGGCTTTTCAGAGCCCAGTGGCTTTTTGATTGCGGTGTTCTTACAACACTTTTGGCAAATCACTCAGCACCTCCCACACACAGCCAGCTCTTCACACACAATAGGAGTGCATGAAATTCAATTCACAACACTGCAACTTACACATTCCAGACTCACTTGAAGAGATAAGCCCCTCCAATTAATGATCTCCCTGTGCAATTGCTTTCTCTCGTTTACCCATTCTTCTTTTGATGTGCTCTGTTATAAATTCCCTCACCTGCTTACACGGTGAGTTCCTTTCAAAGGGAAGCAGTGGGGGCTGTAGGAAGCAGGCTGGGCAGTTGCATACACGGTGAGATGGGTTTACTTGGATTTGGGGACTGTCATCTTTTAGCTTAAGCCTCCTTAGCTGTTATATCAGGACTACCTGAGGTCTTTTTACCTTAAACGTCTGACTAGGGTATGCATACAAGTGGCTAAGTTTTGTTCCTTTTACTCTCATTTAAGAGACTATTTTGAGAAGAATTGAATCATTAATCTCAATTTGAATGCCTCCTGCGTGCTCAAATCCTATGGTAGGACTAATCAGTATGATGGCTGATTTCCCCATTGACAGTACACCCTAGGATGTCAACTATTATGTCTTATTCATCTGTCTCTGCCTTATGGGATTCTGTATGTGACACATAGTAGGAGTGTAGTATATATTTATCATATGGCTATGTGGATCAATATTAATGCCATTAAACTTAGCTTAAGAGTTATTTTTTAAAAAAACAAGATGGCAGAGATAGATAAGAGATGCATAAGAAAATAGAAATATACACAGAAAGCAAATGGGTTAGAGACAACATCAGAAGCCAGAGCTTCTGATTTGGTGAGATTGGTAGGAGAACCTGATTCTGCAGTTCACAAGTGCCCAGTGGACCTTGATGTTGTGGTAGCAGGTAGCCCTTTAAATCCTTTGAGAATCACTTGCATAAACAAACAAACAAAAAGCCAATCCTAGAGTCAAAAAAACTAGTGCTCATGGATGGGCATCAAGTTCATTTCCACCATTTTCTGGTTTAGAATGAACTTCCCACCTCCACAACCCCTGCTTGAGCCAAAGGAGAATGACAACAGCAAGAGATAGCTCCCTGGCTAAACACAATGAGAGTCAAATGAGAAAGTCATAAGAAAACAATTTAAGAACTGAAAAATTAGCTATAGTTATTTAACAAAATAGAGTGGATTAAAATCCATTAAGATGAAGTGGATGATATAAAGGACATATTCAGATTATAAACAAACAGAATAAGAACTGATGATTGGAATAGGCTTTCTATTATTTTATTTTATACTTTTGGTGTTTAGAGAAAATGCCTTTATATGGTCTTAATGGGTTATTAAAGATATTAGCATTGGAAAATAAATGGCATGTCATAGCATTCTTTAATTAATATTTATTTGAGTTCCTCTGCCATAATCTGTGCTGCATTATACCGTCATGTCTGTAGATAGGTGGTCCATTCACTCTACTGACAGTTATACAGAGTGTTTATAGGATGGGTCATGTTTGTGAGAACATGTCATTGGAGTTAGAGCCATAAAGGGTCCTAGTCTTACTCATTTCAGTGACTTGCGGTTCTCTTCACATGAGAAGGTGTGATTATCCCTGAGCAACAACTCTCTCCCAAACACTCTACTAAGGAAATGAAGTAGATAAAGAAAAGGTGCCTTTATTTCCTCTTTATTAAATTGACTGCTGGATAATCACAAGGGGAAGCTGATACAATATATAAATGAATTGAGTTTTCTGCAAAAATTCAACAGTGGTTTGAAGGTCACATGGTGCCCACATGGAATAATTCACACCAATCAATTTATTTCTCTTTAACACATTAATTGCCATGTGAGTCGTATTTAACTCACTCCAGTTTTGAGCCTGGGGTTCCATGAGGTTTATGTAACTCACATGTCTCCTCACCTTGGGAGACACATGAACTATTCTTCAAGTTGCATATAACTCACACACAGAAAACAATAAAAAATAACAAATTTTTCATTAAATTAGAAAAGATCACTGTGTTTTCAAAGTTTTTATTCTATTTTCATAATAAAACACCATGGCCCCAAGGAAAAACTTCTTTTTCTAGTGTGGCAATGTATAATGAACACTTTATTGGATGCTTTCAATTATTCAGGAACTGCACAGGAAGGAGGGTGTGTGTGGGTGTGAGGGGAATCCAAAACTGACCAAGTCCTGGTCTTTGTCCTTCAAGGCAGGGACTTCCCAAACGTGACAAATAGACAGAGTGGGAGATTTACCATATATTGCTTCCTGACCCAAAACAAATCCCTCCTTGACTTTCTTAACGTCAAAGACACAAGCTAAAATTCTCATAAAGTAAACCAACAGAAGTCAAACAGGAAATCACCTCAGAGAGAATCTAAAGCATAAAATTAATCTGACTTTCCATGAGTTTCCAAATTTCCCAAGCCAAAGAGGTTCTACCTCTTCCTTCCCATCTTCACATTGCCCATACATGGATCAGATAAAACTACTCACACGCCTCCACATTCAAGGCCATTCACCTAAGCTCCCTTTTCCAAGTTGGTTTGCATGACATTTTCTCATCATCAATACTTTTGAAGCTAGTCCCTGTATATCTTGATGGCCGAAACCCAACTTTATCTACCCTATCCCATCCACCTATATATCTATATTTACTGTATTATTTCTCTCTCTCTCTCTCTCTCTTTCTCTCTCTTATCAAACACAGTAGAATAAAGTGTGTATTTTAATCAGAACATTTCTGAATTTTCCTGCCTCTGAGAATCACCCAGGAAATGGCCTTCCTTAGGCCTCTAGTTGGAAGAAATCTCTCTTGTCCTCCTGTGAATCCAAAAACAACATATTTTTTTCTCTAAGGCAGCTGTGCTCCTTGTCTTCTATTACAGTGATTTGCCTATCTGTTGTATTTCCCTTCGTGGATTATAAACACTTTACAGCTAGGATCATATTCTGGTTCATCTCAGAGTGTGTTTTATGGTGGTGTGGAGTGGGGAGACACATATATGGCTGTTCCAGGAAGTGAGGAGGGCATGTAAATGATAATACAATAGCCTGAGAAAACTTTGTCTTGGTAGTTAAAAGTTCAATACACAGAAGTATCTCTGAAGAGTCCTGCATTTTATTATCTATAATAGAAACATTTTTACCTCATGTACACTATCATAACAGGGTTGCCATTTACTTTAACAATGAATGTCTCATCATGTGGCCTCTGGAACTAATTTGCCTGAGTTTGCATTTCCAGATAACAGTTCACTGAAGCTTCATTACTGAGCCAGTAACCTAATAATAATAGAAAAAAAATGAAAAAGCAAAGAAGGAATTAAGATCGACTGCAGGAGAACTTGAAGTAGTCTGTCACTTGAGATGAGCAATGCCATCATTAACCTTTAAGGTCACATCAGCTATTATTGAAGTGTCACATATCACTGTGTCAAGATTAAATTAGACAAACTATTACCTCATTATTATGCTAACAATTCTCAAGCTTATCTGAATGAATACTATACAGACTGGAGACTTCCATAGCAAGTTTACTAATAGTGCATCGATTTAAGCTGTTTAGATGTAATATATGAAATCAATTTTCTAGCTGGAAAAAAGAAATCATCTGAAGCTACTTTCAGTTATAGTAAAGTCCTGAACAGATATGGGACTGAATTACCAGTTGGCATTTAATTTTAAGGCAATGTGTTGAAAGAAAGTTGATGCCTATCGATTTTATTCTGGAATCCTTTTAGTTTAATGTCAGAATTTCTCAAATATAATAAAATAAGTATATACTTTATCTAAAGAGAATACATCAAAGTAAAGGCAGATTGTGATATAAAAGAGCATCCCACTAGATGTCTTGTTTTGAAAAGGTTATCATCCAATCAATACAGTAAAACATGGTGTGCAAGGTGTCACAAACAGCTGGCAGGAGGTATGGGTTAATTCCAAGTTTATGTAGTGGCTGAGAGAGGGCAAAGACCGTATCTTGCCTCAATACAGTAAGTATTAAGTCTTATAACAATGGATCTGGAAGAGACTTTAGAGATCACTTAGGCAGAGACCCCTGGCCATTTCATGAATGAGGAAATGAGTTCAGAAGGTTTAACTGATATGCTGGGAGTTACAGAGCTTAAAGCACTATCAGCCTACAGGACCATTGTTGTACCCAGACTGCTGGAAGCAAGAAACTGCACAGGAAGTTTCCTCACTTTACTATCTCTAAAACTTGTCAAAATTCAACCTGTCAAACTTGAATTACAGATTACATGTTATAGGGTAGGAGAAAAGGGAAAGTTTTTGGTTCCTGATTAAATATCTTTAACAATGCAATTTAATTCTATCATTTCATAAAAGTGCTCTTTATTTGTGATTTTTGTAATATAATTTAACCTAAAGTCAAAAGGCCTGTTTTCAGTTGGTACTCAGCCAGTCTAGAACAATGAGAGCTATAACTCTGACGTATCTACAAATGATTTATAACTGCATTTAATTTTAACACAATAAGAATGCTTTGTTTTTCTCCTCAATCATTTTTATATAATAACAAAGCAAAATACAATAAAATCAATATTAAATTTACATAATTATATATATATCTTTGTGAAGTTGCCAAGGAACTATTAACTGAGAGCAAATGTCACCATGGAGAACTTTGAAATTTTCACTTGTGATCTGTTACAGCAATGTTGGAATTCAGTATTTGAAGGTGAATTTACAGGTATCAATCTCTAATGTACAAAAGGAGTGATTGTTCAAAAGTTGAAAGTATTGAAATTAAGAAAAACCTGCCCTGTGAGTGACAGAATACATGCAAGATATTGTTGAAATGAAATTGAGTATGTGCTTAACAGGGAGCTCTAAAGAACTTTTTCAGAGCCCATGACCTAGAAAGCTTCTGGCAAATAAGTAGTAGGAGAGGGACAGAAAGGGTTTTTACCCCCCTATTCTTCTGAATGGTGTTACTACAGGGTCTGAAGACAAGAGATGGAGATCATAGTGGCAACATTGAAAAATTTAATGTATTTTATATATGTATATAATATATAATTATAGTAATAATATTTTAAAAGCACAGAGCTGAGGCTACACAGTGTCCAAAGTAAAAGTTAAAATGGAAAATCCCAGGGAAAATGATAGATGACTCTAAATATCTAGATGTTGAAGCCTTAGGTTGAGTTAAAATAGCCTTCTGGGCGGCAGCGGTGGACAAGGCAGACAGAAAGCATGCAGAGTGCCTGTTTTCCCACTGCCTCACCAAGCAGAGTAGTTTTGCTTTGGTTTTTACATATTATTGTTCCAAGCAAAATTTTATTTGGAGACAATAATTCTACTGATTTAGACAAAATGCAATAATTTTCTGGATTATTCATTTTCCATTTGGATCATAGTAATCGTGAAGAAACCCAAATTTGCTAATAAGATTAAGTTTAAATCATGGAAATTTTAGTAGTTCTTTCTTCCACTGTGAATCTGATAAGTAATTACTTATAAATATTTTATAAATAATAAACTCACATGTAAAAATCTAAGGATAATAACTTTCTCTTGCAAAGTGGCATAAAGTGTAGAATATGAGAAACACTTTTCTTTTTTCACGATATGCTTTCATGCTCCAAAGTCATTCACTTCCTGAACCAAACCACCTGCCGATTAGACTGATAAGAAGAGAACATTTTTGTCTCTGGTAACTATGGAAGACAAACAGTATTTTCAGCATGAAAAGTCATGAAATCATTTATGAGCTGGACCTGACAGTATGGCATCCCCTCATGTTCCCATAGGCCAAGTCCGGCTGCCTGTGGCTACTCCATTCCTCCCCAAGCCCAGTCCACCCGTTCTCCACCATCTCTTGTTCAGTCACTCTTCTAGATCAGAGGTTCTTAACATGCGTTTGTTGGACCACTTTGGCAGTCTAATGAAGCTTATTCACAACATTTCAGAATCATGGTTTTAAAAATATGATGTATAGGATTACAAAGGAAACCAGTTATTGGAACTGTTTAAAACAAGTTATTTAAGTTAAAGAAATATATCTTTTTAATTAATACATCAAATGACAAGATCTTGCAGCATGTCTAATTACTACTACAATTTTGAATTAGTGTTGAGTTAAATGACATTCTGATATATCTACATTAACTGTAATATGATAAGAAAATGCCATGACTTCTATTGGCCACAAATCTCAGGCCTGCCACCAATAAGAAGGAAGGTCTGTGGCCCTCTTTCCTACTTGATGAAAATGCTAAATTTCAGTTCAATGCTAGTGAAATTAAAGATGTGTATCTCCCCGTGCAATCTAATGGACTCCTCAATTAAACACCCAAGTTAAATTCTAGATTATATTTAGTAGTTACCTTCTCTAAATAGGAATCTTTTATGGTTATCATTGTTCACATCAAGGTCAGGATAACCACCTTATCTCAGTACTCTGAAGGCCGAATATTTAGTCTCTATCAAAGAATTTGGCATTTTATTATTAATTTAATTTTATGTAGTAATTATTTTAAATACACAAGACACAAATATGTTCTTCCTGTGAAAACAGCACGAATAAAGGCAAAGTCTCTGTTGGCTAACCGTCCCCCACTCTGTCACTGCAAATTGCCATTTCTAAATCCCATTCTCTTCTCCTAACATATTGCAATAACTATTGGCTGGGTGTGCTATAACCCCAGCACTTTGGGAGGTGGAGGTGGGAGGGTCCCTTGAAGCCAGAAGTTCAAGACTAGCCTGGGCTGTTTCTCCACAAAAATTTAAAAATAATCCAAACATGATGGCAAATGCCTATAGTCTCAGCTACTCAAGAGGCTGAGACAGAAGGATTGCTTAAGCCCAGGAGTTCAAGCTGCAGTGCACTACTACTGTGCCACTGCACTCTAACCTGGGTGAAAGAGCAAAACCCTGTCTCAAAAAAAAAATCAGAATGATTTATAAAAAAATCAAAATATTATATTTTTCACATCCTTTCAGTTGTATGATTTAGGCATTTTCATACATATACACACATATGTACATATATTTACGTGCATAAACATCTATATGTACTAACTGTTATGTGTGTGTTTGAGAGGTTTTTAAAAACATCAAGCATAATGTAACAAATGTTCATATCCCAAACACCTAGAATTAATAGCTATTAATATTTTGCAACATTTGTTCAAGATTTGTCAAGGGTTGTGCATTGCAAATATAGATGAAGCTTCTTTTTAAACTCTGATGTTCCTCTAATTCCATTTCTTTTGTATATTACTGGACCTTTAAGAAAAAAATATGAGTTTAATGCACTTTTATATATTAACCATGTATATGTCCAATTTTATAAATTTATACTTATTGATGTATGTAAGACATGGAGGGGTTTATTTATTCATTTATTTTTATTTCAGCATATTACAGGGGTACAAATGTTTAGGTTACATATATTGCCTTTGCCCCATCCAAGTCAGAGCTTCAAGCGTGTCCATCACCCAGAGTGCATACCGCACCCATTAGGTATGAATATACCCATTTCATCAGCCCCCCTCCCACTTTCCCGCCACCCAATCAATGTTACTACTATGGATGCACATAAGTGTTGATTGTTAATACCAGTTTGACAGTGATTACACGTGGTGCTTGTTTGTCCATTCCTGTGATACTTCACTTAGTAAAATGGAAGCTCTTCCCAGGATAATACAAGAGGTGCTAGATCACCACTGTTTCTTGTGGCTGAGTAGAAGTCCATGGTATACATATAGCATATCTTATTAATCCACTCATGTACTGATGGGCACTTGGCTTTTTTCCACATTTTTGCAATTGTGAATTGTCCTGCTATAAACATTTGAGTGTAGATGTCTTTTTTATAGAATGTCCTTTGATCCTTTGGGTAGATGCCCAGTAACATGATTGCTGGATCAAATTGTAGTTCTACTTTTAGTTTTTTAAGGTATATCCATATTACTTTCCACAAAGGTTGTACTATTTTGCAGTCCTACCAGTAGTGTACGAGTGTTCCTGTCTCTCCATATCTATACCAACATTTTTTGTTTGGGGACTTTTTGATAAAAGCCATTCCAACTGGAGTTAAGTGATATCTCACTGTGGTTTTGATCTGCATTTCCCTGATTGTTAGAGATGTTGAGATTTTTTTAAATATGTTTTTTGGCCATTAGTCTGTCTTCTTATGAAAAGTTTCTGTTCAGATCCTTTGCTTACTTTTTAATGGGATTGTTTGATTTTTTTCCTGCAGATTTTCCTGAGTTCTATATATATTCCAGTTATCAGCCCTTTATTGGATGTGTAACATACAAATATTTTCTCCCATTCTATAGATTGTCTTTTTGCTCTCGGGATAGTTTCCTTGGCTGTGCAGAAGCTTTTTAATTTGATCAGGTCCCCTTTACTTATTTTTGTTGTTGTTGTGACTTACCTTTGGGTTCTTTTTCATAAATTCTTTCCCTAAGCCAATGTCTATAAGAGTTTTTCCAACATTTTCTTCTAGAATTCTTATAGTTTCATGCCTTAGTTTAAGTCTGTTATCCACCATGAGTTGATTTTTGTGAGAGGTGAGAGGTGCGGATCCTGTTTCAGTCTTCTACATGAGGCTATCCAATTTTCCCAGCACCATTTATTGAATAAGGATTCTTTTCCCCAGTGTATGTTTTGGTCTGCTTTGTCAAAGATTAGATGGCTGTATGAGTATGGTTTTATATCCGGGTTATCAGTTCTATTCCATTGGTCTATTTCTCTGTTCTTGTGCCAATTACATGCCGTTTTACTTACAGCATGTAAGTAAATCTTACAAATCTTGTAGTATATCTTCAAGTCTGGTAAATTGATGCCTCCCAATATGTTCTTTTTGCTTAAGATTGTTTTTGCTATACTGGGTCTTCTCTGGTTCCATACCAAGTGTGTAATTATTTTTTCTAGATCTGCTAAATATCATCTATGAATACCATAAAAACCTCTAAGCACACAAACTTGAGAATGTGGAGGAAAGGGACAAATTCTTAGAAACACACAGACTCCCCAGGCTCAACCAGGAAGAAATGGAATTCCTGTACAGACCAGTATCAACTATCAAAATTGAAAGAGCAATAAAAAACCTTCCTAAAAAGAAAAGTCCCAACCAGATCATTTCACACCCAAATTTTACCAGACCTACAAAGAAGAATTGGTGCCTATCCTGCCTATCCTGCTGAAATTAATCCACAACATCAACAGGGAAGGAATCACCCCCCAACATGTTTTACGAAGGCAACATCACTCTGATACCAAATCAGGAAAGGATGCAGCAATAAAAAGAAAACTACAGACCAATATCCCTTATGAATATAGATGCAAAAATTCTCATCAAAATCCTATCAAACTAAATTCAGGTGCTTATCAAAAATATAATCCATTATGACCAAGTGGGCTTCATCCCAGAGATGCAGGGATGGTTCAACATACCCAAATCTATAAATGTAATTCAACACATACATAGAAGTAAAAATAAAGACCATGTAGTCCTCTCAATAGACGCAGAAAAAGCATTCAACAAAATTCAGCACCCTTTTATGATAAGAACGCTTAACCAAATAGGCATAGATGGGACCTACCTAAAAATGATGCAAGCCATATATGACAAACCGATAGCCAAGATCATACTGAATGGGGAAAAGCTGAAAGCATTTTAGCAATTCTAAACACCACTTAGAACTGGAACCAGACAAGGTTGCCTCTGTCACTGCTGTTATTCAACATAGTGCCGGAAGTCTATGCCAGAGTAATCGACAAGAAAATAATATTGAGGGCATCCTAATGGGGGCAGAGACTTCAAACTATCACTCTTTGCTACTGATATGATTTTATATCTAGAAAATCCACAAGATTATGCCATGAGACTACTGGAATTGATAAACAAATTCAGCAAAGTCTCAGGTTACAAAACCAATGTACACAAATCAGTGGCATTCCTATACACCAACAAAACAGTCAAACTGAGAACCAAATCAAAGACTCAGTACCCTTCACAATAGCAATAAAGAAAATAGAATACCTAGAAATATATTTAACTAAGGAGGTGAAAGATCTCGAGAGGGAAAACTATGAAACACTGAGGAAGGAAATAGCAGAGGATATAAACAGATGGAAAACCATTCCATGGAGTTTTAACATATGCTTAATTTTCATGAGATTATGCCATACTGTGTATAACATTCTGTTTCTTTCTTTACTCAATTATGATGTTTTGGACATTTTTCCATACCTTCCACTTAGGGATCTAGTTTACTTGTATAGATGTGTCACATAGTTTTTAACTATATGACTATTCCCCATTTGATTCACTCATACCCCTACTGCTGAATATTTTGTTATTTTAATCATCTTATCTATTATTATATAAACAATATTCCAGTGAGAACCTTTTTAGATATTCTGTGAAAATGTGGGAAAGTTTTCCTATGCTGAATTGAAATAGATGAATTTAGATAAGCTCATCTTCAATTTTATTAGAATATGCCCAGTTGTTTTCAAAATATATCTATTTAAATTCTTAGCAACTAAGGATGGTAAGCCTATTTCTCCAAGTGTTTGTTGCTGTAAGATTGTTATGAAAATTTTGTAACATTATTGAGACATCATTGAGGTAAATAGCATCTGTGTATGTGAATAGTACAATTTAAATGGTTTTGATGTATATATCCCTATGAAATCAACCCCAAAATGAAGATAATAAACATTTCGATCATCACTGAAAGTTTTCTTGTACCCGTATGCAATATATTCTTAACTGCACCCCCGTCTCCAGGAAATCACTGACTCACTTTCTGACAATATAAATAAGTTTATATAGGGTGTAGAGTTTTATATCTATGGAATAATAGAGTGTAAATTCATTCTTGACTTACTTTGTTCACTCAGTGTAATGATTTTAAGAGTCATGTTATTCCACATATCAGTAGTTCATACTTTTAACAGGTAAGTATCCACTCACCTATTCATGAGCATTTGAGTTGTTCTAGTTTGGAGACATTACAAATAAAGCTACCAGGAACATATGTATACATGTCATTACTCATACATATTTTCGGTTTCTCTTAGGTACATCACTAGGGAGAGAATGTCTGGGTCACAAGCTAGGTATATATTTAATGTCTTAAGAAACCAGCAAATTATTTTGCAAAGTGGCAGTACCATTGTATAATCCTACCATCAGTGTACAAGAATTGCAATTGTTCTAATCCTCACTAATACTTAGTATGCTCATTCTTTTTTTATTTAGCAAACCCAATGGATGTGTAAGGTATGTAGTGACAACTCATTGTTCAATTTGCATCTCCCTGATAATTAATAATATTGAGTATCTTTTCATACACCCATTTACCATTTCTATCTTATCTTTTGTAAAGTGTCCAAATTTTTTGCCCAATTTATTTTGGATGATTTACTTTATTATTGAGTTGAAAAGGTTGTTTAGATATTCAGGGAACATGTCTTTTGCCTCATATATGTATTGTGAATATTTTCTTCCTTTATGGAGTTTTAATTTTCATCTTTTTAATTGTGTATTTCAATGGCAAACTTTAGTGAGTTCCAGCTTCTTAGTTTTTCTGTGTTATGCTTTTATGTGTTCTTCAGGGAATCTTTGTGCAAGCAGAGTAAAGATCTCCTTTTCTTCTAGATGTTTTATTCTTTTAGATTTTTAGTTAAGTCTGTGATCCATTTGAAGTTAAAATTTGTTTACTGTGTGAATGAAGTATAGATATTTATTATTTTATCTTTACATACACAAATCACTTGTCCATAAGCCTTTGTTGAAAATATGTTTCTTTCCTAATAGAATTGTCTCAGCCCTTTGGTTCAGAATCACTTTTCTTCAAGTATGTAAGCATAATTATGGACTCCATATTCTGTTCTTTTCATGTATGTATGTGTCTATATTTTCACCAGTACCAGCCTTTTGAGGTTTCTGATTCTTGAATTCAGTTAAAATAAGGCTTTCAATTATTCCAGCTATTTTAAGCCTTGGCATTTCCATATTTATTTTAGAAGTATATTTGTCAATTTATTTTAAAAAATAAGTGGTAAAACTTTGTCATTTTATTAAATCTTTAAGGTAATTTAAATATTTGACATCTTAACAATAATGAACACTCCAATTCATGAGTACCATATATTTTTGCATTTGTTATTTCTTCTTTGGCTTCATTAATGTTCTACCATTTTTATTAAGGAAAACTGGGCTGTGTTTTACTAGATATTTTTCTAAGTATTTTGTGGTTTTCTTGCCATTGTAAAAAGGTTTTAAAAAATTACTTTTCTTTTCTTTTTTTTTTTTTTTTT
>VBSM01002608.1:84889918-84913016 GCA_008086735.1 Cheirogaleus medius
CCTGAGCTCAAACAATCCACCCACCTGGGCCTCCCAGAGTGCTAGGATTACAGGTGTGAGTCACCACACCTGGCCTAAAAATTACTTTCTAATTATTTGCTTCTTATATATACAAATATACTTTATATTTGCTTTTTATCTGAAAATTTGCTATATTTATTTATTTATTTATTTATTTATTTATTTTTTAAGAGACAGAATCTCACTCTGTAGTTCAGCTTGAACTCCTGGGCTCAAAGGAGCCTTCTGCCTCCTGCCTAGTTACTCCTGAGTAACTAGGACTACAGGTATATGCCACCACCCTCGGCTAATTTTTCTCTTTCTTTCTTTCTTTCTTTCTTTCTTTCTTTCTTTCTTTCTTTCTTTCTTTCTTTCTTTCTTTCTTTCTTTCTGTTAGGTTTTGCTGCCTGGGCTGTTCTTTAACCCATGCCCCAAGTGATCCTCCTCCCTCAGTCTCCCAAAGTGCTGGGAGTACAGACATAAGCCACCATATCCAGCCTCAATTTTTTTACCTTAGTAGTTGTTTGTAGGTTCCCTGGGATTTTTTTGCATGAACAATCATATAACCTACAAATAGGGAGTGTTTCACTTCTTCCTTTTCAATCATTGTACTTTTATTTATTTTTCTTGCCTTTATGTTATGCCTAGGACTTCTAGTACAATGTTGAATCAGCGTGGCAATAGTGGGCATTTGTGTTTTGTCTCCTATCTTAAAAGAAAGCAATTAAGTCTTTCACTAGTAAATAAAATGTTGACTGTGGAATTTTTACAGATGACCTTTGTCATTTAGAAAGTTTCATGCTATATTCCTGATTTGCTCTTATTTTTTATCTTGGATGTATGCCCAATTTTGTCAAATGGTTTTTCTGTAACAATTGAAGTAATAATATAGGTTTTTATCCTTTTTCAATTAATATAGTTGATTATATCGTTTGATTTTGAAATGGTAAACCAATCTCACATATCTAGTATAAAACTTATTTGCTCATGATATATTTATTACCTGATTGTTGGATTTAATTTGTTAACATATCTTTAAGAATTTTGCATCCATGTTCTTGAGGAATACTGGTCTTTTTTTGTAAGTTTATTTTCCCCATGTATTAGGGTTATATTGGCCACATAAAATGATTTGGGTACTCACCTCTCTCCTCTATGTTCAGAGTATGTTTGTCTAAGACTTTTTAAATTTCTTCATTGCATATTTAATAAATTTTACCAGTGAAGCATCTGGGCCTGCAGTTTTATTTTTGAAAAAGGTTTTGATAACAAATGTGACGTATTTAATAAATATAGACATATTCAGCTTTTCTGAGTAGCAAGGTATTTTGGTATGCTGAATTCATTTGCTTTATTCCACAGCACACACACAATAGTCTCTGTGTAACAATGCTAACACTAACAACAACAACATTATTGCTGAGAATAATTTTCAGATTTTTAATTTTTTTCAGTTCTGTTTTTTAAATCAGAAAATACTTTTAATCATCTTCAAATTGCCTATTAGAAAAATGTAAACACAAATGTAAATTCCAAAATGATAAATACCTTTAGTCAAGTTACATTAATCTAAACAAACAAAAATTAGCTAAAAATTCTATAAGAAAAAATGTAACAGGTATGTAAGCATCTATTTGTTTTATTTTTACAATTAGTTTATAATATAGGCATTATTATCCCCATTTAGCAGATGAGAAAATTGAGGCATATACATACATGATGTATGTATTCTCCCACCTTCTACACCAAGGATACTTAGTATGTATGATGCTCAGTGAACTTAATAAATTTGCTCAGTCACTCAGCTAGCAAGTGGCAGAAATGGAATTCACATTCAGTTTGCTCTCAAAGCTAATGATCTTTCTACTATACGACAAAAAGAAACATCTTTAATAAATTCTGTAAACAACAAAATAAAAAAGTTGAATGAAGTTTTAATCATATTAGAATTGAATTTTTATTTATTTATTTTTTTTTAGAATTGAATTTTTAAAGACGCTTTTATATATCATCCAAGTTGTCAAATTTGCGCATAGCATTCTCTTACCATGTTAATGTCTGCAATCTGAGATAAGTTCTTTTTTATTCTCGATGTTTGTTCTCTCTTTCTCTCTGTCTCTTTCTCTTTGTTCAGTTGACTTAGAGATTAATCAATTCTATTGATCCTTTGAAATAATTAGCTATGAGCTTTGTACATTTTCTCCATTGTCTGCCTGCTCTATATTTCTTTGATTTTTACTTTTTATTATTTCTTTCCCTCTACTTCATTTAGCTAATATTTCTCTTATTTTTCCAGATTTTAAGTGAAAAGTTTATTTAATTTATTTGACATATATCTTCTTTTATAATATAAGCATTTAAAAATATAAATTTCCCCCTACGTACTTCCCCCTTTACTTTCAACCTACAAATTTTGATATGTTATATTTTTCATTGTCATTGACTTTTAAATGTTTTCTATTTTTCTCCATGATTTTGTTTTTGTCCCATGTATTTTATAAAAGCGTACTGTTTATTTTGCTGATATTTGGATTCCTAGTAGTAGTGGTAGCAGTAGTAGCAGTATTGAATTTTTGTTTTGTCAGATAATGCCATCTGTAACATTCTGAGCCTTTCAAATTTGTAGAGATTATTTTATGGCCCTGCATATGTACTATACTGCTGAATGTTCTGTGTGCATTTTAAATGAACGTGTATTCTTCATTTATTGGGTGTATTGTGTTATAAACGTCAAGTAGATCAAATAGTTGATCTCCATCCCTGACCACTTCCGTAGATTCTAGTGTCTTATATCCAGCTACCTACATTGTACCTCAATTGAATGTCTAACAGCCATCTTAATGTTTGGATTATCAAAATTCTATTCCTAATCCTTAGCTTCTAAATGTCTCCAACCCCAATGTTGCTTGACAGTCTTCTGGATCTCACTATGTCAACACTGTTTAGTTGGATCCTTAATCCATTCATTTGTGAATCATTCTGATTTCACTCTGCCCTGCATAATTCCTGTATTTATGCATTAATTCACTCAATTGATGAAGTCTGTTCTTTGCTGAAAACCCTCTAAACAAGTAAGACATAACATGGAATAAACCAATTTCTTTTTCCTTATGCAATTTATATTTTATTGGCTTGAGGTACAGAGTAAACAAATAAACAGATATAAAATATGGTAAGCAATGATATGAACTACATAGAAAAATAAATCAGGGGACATGCCTACAGCTTAAATAAAATGGTAAGACTACCCTATAGCAAAAACAGTAACCAAGTAATATTTTTTCAAAAGTAGAACGCATCATGCCACGCCTGTATACAAATCTCCACTGTTTTTTTCTATCTCATTAAAAATAAAATCAAAAGTCTTTGATTTTGTCTTTTTTACATGCTATATTATCTGGTCCCTGCCAAACTCTGACATCATCTGTGCCCTTCTGCTTCTTTGTCATTCCTGTCTGACCATGCTGGCCTATTTTTTATTGTTCAACATGTCTCAAAAACACCATTCCCACTTTGTTGCTTTTGCGGCAGTTGCTTCCTTCCCCATGGGTTGAAATTCTCTGCATCTAGATTTTTATATTGCTGAATTTTTATTTTCATATCCCTGCAAAGATCTCCCCTTTCCTGCTCGTCTAATTCTCCTATCTTTGTCATGTCACCGACTTTCATTTCTATCATGACATTTATTATTTGATATAATCATATGTGCTTATTGGTTTGTTGATTTAATATCTGTTTTTCAAATAGATTTCTTAATCTATTAAAGGTTGAGCTTTGTATATCTTCCTCACTGGTATGTCCACCCAATACTGGATAGTAGAGGCTCAGTACATATCCATTAAGTGTATTACTTAGTTTAATCTTGAAAATAATCCTATGAACTAGGCACTATTATTTCCCCATTTTTAGAGATGACAAAAATGCTGTTTGGGAAAAGCTAAACAACATTTTAGGGAGCTTGATAAGATGGAGAGTCAAGTTTTGAATGCATGTCTGTCTAGCTCGAGAGCCTGAATTCTTACTTATTGAGCTATGGACCCAAGAATAAATTCCAGATATCTTACTTGGATCCTATGGTAGATTACAAGAATATCCAGAGAGGGCTATTTGATGGGACAACAAATAAGATCAGCATTAAAATATGTAGCATTTCAGATGCTTGTGCAACATGCGATTGCATGACAGGTATGGAGTCGGAAGGCAACACATTTAAAACACCATCATTTGCAACTATCTCTCGAAATGCCATGTGAACACGAATGAGAAATTTCAGACAGTAGCATAGTAGTAAACAAATGTCAACACATTACTAAGTAGCATATTCTCTACATTTTAATAACTAAGCTACAGTGGTCCCAAATAAAGGTAACATTTCTAAATAATTTAATATAAGCAAAGCACAGAAAATATTTCCCTTTTTGTTCTTTCATAAGGAGGCAGTGCATGTGTAAGGAGCATCACGTAGACAGCAGAGCAATTCCTCAGAGCTTAGCTTCCATAGTGAAAAACAGAGCAATTTCTTCCTTCTAAAATTAAATTTCCACTTAGTGTTTTGATAAAAGATATTTTCTTAATTTTTACTTCCTTGAGTGATCCACATTTTATGACAAAATAAACACCGACTCTAAAATAATTTATTTAATTACCCCATATTTGCCTTTCAGATTTAGTTTCCAAAACTTTCTCAGTTCCCTAATGCCATATGTAATCTGTGTTGCATAAACATAGGCTTTTACAATTTTGTATCCTACAGCTTTAAGACTGAGGAAAGTAAAAAAAAAGAAGGCCTGCCATTTATTAGAGGTGAGTTTTGGTTATAGTCAAAACTTTTGACCTTTTCACTAATGGGTACAAAGGAAATTGCAAGTCAGATAACAGTTGTTCCAAACCAGAACTAAAACCAACACATGTAATTAAATTATGACCCGAGGCACAGGCTGACACAGTGTGCTGCAGCGGACAGAGCAAGGCTCATGTAAAAAGATGCAGTAGGTCTAATCCCAGCTCAGCCACTGTCTGGGGCCTTGGGCAAGGCAGCTCTCCTCTCTGACCTCAACTCCTTCATCTGTTTGGAGCTCTAGTCTTCATAAGGTATTACTAGATAAGTATCCTTATAACCTCTGAGAGGTGAAAATCACAGGAATCAATGTATTAAATAGTTATTTCTCTGTTTAGGCTAACAATTACAGATGTAGGTACATTTTGATGCACATTTATCCCTAATGATATCACTGCCAGTACCCTTTCCATTGGAAGCTTTGTACTATGGATCAAAGTCCGAATAGGGGTACATGCAATAGAGTGTCTACTGATTTGCGCTCAAAATAGGGGCATGATTTTAATGACACTGTAGTATATACTATCAAATCCCTTGCCCCTATCTTGCTGTGTTGTACTTACTCGGCAAAACTCTGATTCTTTGCTTATGTCCCACCTGTATGAGAGCAACTAAATTTGGTTGGAGAAAAATGAAACTAAGCTAAGTAGCTTACCTTTAAAAGCTTGAACTCTAACTTTACAGAGGCCATTATGGATGCCCAGAAATTCTAGTACAATTGTATTTTCTTTCCTCTTCTAGAAAACTATTTCACAACTTCTCTCTCCTTGAATTTCCAAAACCTCCTACCCTACTTTCATTCTCAGCTGTTGGCCTAGGATCCCATTTCACTGAAAGAATGGAAACATTCAAAAAGTAAATCCATATACTCTGACCAAAATATCTACAACAAAGCTGCTTTTGCATTTAGAGTCCTTTTTCATTCCAGTTAAGATGAATGCACTACTCATGCTTCTATGTAAGACCAATCCCAACTGTGGTGCCTTAGAATTCATCTTCTGCCACCTACTCATGGTTCTAGCATTCTTAAATCATTACCTTTTCCTGTTTATTATATCATTCTTATTAGCTTACAAACATGCTATAATAATGATCAACATAAAAATAAGCCAGAAATTCTCCTTTGATTCTGTAACCCTTCCAGCTTCATCCTCCTTTATAGAAAATCTTCTCAAAAAAAAAAGATATCTGTACATCATATTATGTCTACAAAGTCTCTCATTTTCTCTTGAACCCTATCGGATGAAGTTTCAACCCATTATTCCATTGAAGCTATTCTTTTCGATTATAAGCCTGCATCTTACTTCACAAACCAGCTATATCTGATACAGTTAATCAGGTCTTTTTGAAACTCATTTGTTCACTTAGCATCTGGACATCTCTCTCACTTTATTCTCTTCTTATGTCGCTCGCAGCTTCCTTTCATTCTCTTTTGTTAATTTCTTTACATATTCTAATCTCTAGGCAATGTAAAGACTTGGGGGACAAATCTCAGATGACTTCTGGTCTATCTACACTGACTCCCTAAGTGATCTCTTGAAAACCCAAGGTTTAAAATATCATTTCCAGTCTGACAACTCCCAAATTAATATCCTCGGTTCAAACCTGTTCCTAGAACCCCAGACTCATAAACACAAATGCCAACTAGACAGCTTGATGTGGATGATCAATAGGGATCTAAAACATAATGTTTCTAAAAATGATAACCGGATTTCCCCTCCATTACCCATCAGACCTGCTCCCTGCCCCCTGCCGCCAGTCCTCTCCATCCCATTTAATGACAATATAAACTTCCCAGCTACTCAGGCCAAATCGTTACTGAATCTGCTCTTTCTCTTACACTCTACACCAAGGCAAATAACTTCTACAAATGTACAGAATTGAACCAATTGTCAACACTATTGCCATTGCACTCTTGTTCAAGCCACTGCCTTATCTCATCTGGATTCCTCCCATACTCACCTGATTTGTCTCTCTGCTGTATCCTTGTCCAACTATGGTCTATTTTTACCCAAAGGTAGAGTAAACCTATCACTCTTCTTCTCAAATTCTCTAGTGACTCTCCATCTCACTCTTAATAAAAGCCAGCATATTTAGAAAAGCCTAGAAGGTACCACATGATCTGGTCTCCATTATACCTGTTACACCATTACTTACAACTCCCCCTATGTATTCCATCTGCTCTGGTCACACGGACATCTTTGTGTGCCAGTTACAGTCCTAACGCAGGTTATGTACTTTCTGTTCATTTTACTTGGAATGCTCTTTCCTAGGAAGGTGGACATGTTCTTGGCAAATTCCCCCTTCTATATAGCTTATTTCTTAGCCTTAAAAGAGAAAGTTAGATATTTATTCTTCTCTTGGTAACTGGTATTCTTTGATTATATTCCAAACATGAGTATGGATATGGCATTAGGTCTGCTCAAATCCAAAGCAGCCTACAAATTCTTAAATAAAAACTGTTGAAATTTTACACATGTTTTGAAATTATCTTTGTAACTCTAGTTCTTAGTGCATTCACCCTAAAAACAAACAAACAAACAAAAACAATGTAAATTAATGAAGGTTTTATGTACTTCATGCAATGTGAAATTCATACATAAATTGTTCATAGTAATCTCAGGAAAATTTCAATCTGGTGATAGAAACAAAGCAGGTATTGTCACTGAAGAGGAACACCCAAATATTAAAAGTGTACCAGAGAGATAAATTATATATATATACATATATATATATATCAGTTGGGGAAGATGGTAATCATGGATTTATTAATGGAGATCGTAGAATATGTGAATGTCTCAGATGAATGGGAAGGATTTTGAGAAGCAGAAATGGCTGAGGAGGGCAGATTAAATACAAATCAAGAACTACAGAGAGTCTAACAGAACATGTAGCTTCAAATTCTGATGATTCTTCTAAAAACAAGTGTGGCTTTCAGATTCTGAGACCCTTCCACTCTTCCATCTGTACATTTAGCTCCAGAGATGGATAGATTTCAATGTACATCTAGGGTTGTAATGAAGATTCTTGGGGCTCTGTTGGAATAGAAGCTACTGGACAGTTACAAGGTCCCTCAAGTTTTAGGTCCAGGCAAATTTCCCTACTGACTACAGCAACACACTCTCAACGCACACACACAGAGAAAGAGAGAAGGATGCAAGTAATATAGCTATAAGAAAAGGCTTTTCACTTTAATTTAGGAGTTAGATGTGTTCTACAGTCTTAGAAATCTACCCAAGGGTTTCCCCAAGTACTTTAGAAAATTAATTCTCCAGTTGTGATAGTATATTTGTTCTTTCTAAAAAATATAATTTTAAGCTAGTGCACAATAAAATTAACTTTTTAAATTTTTGGTATGCTGTCCCAATTTTTCTAATATCTGTGTAGATTCACGTAACCACTGCTACGATCGGGATACAAAATAGTTGTCATCTCAAAAATTCTCTTCCGCTGTTCCTTTGTTGTGAAACACAACCCCAACCTCTAACCCTTGGCAATCACTGATTTGTTTCTATTCTCATAGATTAGCTTTGAAGAAAATGCCAAATAAATGGGCTCATAGAGCATGTAATATTTTGATACTGGCTTTTATTATTTGGCCGAATGCTTTTGAGACTCATCCACATTGTTGTATATAGCAAGTGTTTGCTCTTTTTTGTTATGGAATAATATTTCATTATATGGATATACCACTGTTTGGGTTTCCTTTCACTGGTTAAATGATACATAGATTGAATAGTTAAGAATTAAGTTGCTATAAATAATTGTATAGAGGTATTTGGGTAAACATAAGTTTACTTTTATCTAGGGTTGATACTGAGGTTAAATACTATTTGCTGAGTGATATAGTAAATGTATGTTTAACTTTATAAGACATTTCCAAACTATTTTCATAGAGCCTGAGGAATTGAATTATTTTAACAATTGGTATTGTGTGTGTGTGTGTTTTCCCACTAAGTTAGCCATTCTAGTAGTTTGCAAGGATATCTTAATGTTGTTTTAATTAGTATTTTAATTTGATACTGAATATCTTTTCATGTGTTCTTTTCAGAGATTTCATGTGCTTATTTGCCATCCATGTATTTTTCTGGTGAAGAGCTCATTCAGGTATTTTCCCCAAATCTTATTGGATATTAGTTTATTTATTGTTGAAATTTGAGAGTTCTGTATATAGATTCTGGATAAAAGTCTTTTATTGAATATGTGATTACAAATATTTGTTCCTAGTTTGTAGTTTGTCTTTTTTATTTTCTTAATAATATCTTTTGCAGAGCAAAAAGTTCTGAAATTTGATGAAGTGCAAGTAACATTTTTTAATGGATTGTGTTTTTGAGTGTCATATCTAAGAACTCTGTCTAACCCAAGGTCAAAAAGATTTTCTGTCACGTTTTCTTCTAAAAGTTGTATAATTATACATATGGATGATGCTCTTGAGTCAATGCAGGTGTAAAAAGAGATGGACAAGTTGAGTAGGTTGGGTTTCTTTTTTTCTTTCTTACTTTTTTTTTGGAAGGGGCAAGTGAATAACCAATTGTTTCAACACCATTTTTTGAAAAGGAAGACAATCCTTTCTTTCTCCAATCAATAGTATTTGCACCTTTGTCAAAAATCAATTGACTGTATCTATGTGAGTTTATTTTGGGGGCTTTCTATTCTGTTCCATTGATCTGTATGTCAGGTTTTTTTCTTTTTTTAAGCATAAAGATGAGATTTATTGAGGAAGAGCAAGATAGGTTTACAGAGCAAGAGCAAGATACCTTCACCACAGATGGCGAGCGTGTGCCCCCCTATTGTAAGAAGAGGCCTGCCAGTTCATTTTTACCAACATCATTTTTAGTACTTAAAGTAATACTGTTCTGGGAGCCCAGTAAAATAGATAACAGAACCACTTTCCACATAACAGCAGATCTTTTTGGCACTTAAAGACTTGTTTAATGTTCTCTTGGCTTGGTTACATAGCATAAGTCCCCAAAGACATGGAAAGTCTCTTTAATCTCTACAAATGTTGTTATATACAAATATAGCTTTCAACAAAGATAAATATTAATATTAAAATTGCTGGCATAAGTTCCTGATATCTAATTCCAAATACAGTTCTTAAATATTTGAAGAGTTTTAGATAATGAATCTTGCAGGGTGAAAACAAATGGAGTATTTTAATCTAATTTATACAAACTTTTCTTGAGTCACTAATCAAAATACAAGAATTTTCTCCTTTAATCTCTTCTTTGCTAAGTCAATGCAAAACTTCCTGAAATTATCTTAAGTTTTGTTTTATGGAGTAGTTGAACTGTTATTGTCATTTATTACCTGGCTTGAAAATTGTTTTTCAGGGAGGCTCTTTAGACTTTCATAGAACAAATTAGAGCCATTGCCTTTGAGCTCTACAAAGACAACTTGATGAGAGCTTGTGTAGATTTGCAAATATCTCCTAGTTTATAGTGTAGAATTTCCTTATTATTTCCAGACATAGGCAAACTAATCTGTGGGAGATAGAATTAGAAATAACAATGGAAGTAAGCAAAAAAGTAACTATTAAAAATAGTTTACAAGAGCTTTAGTTCATGTCTGCCATCCTCCTGCCCAAGTTTCTCTGATTTCATACCCCTTCCTAGAATGCCAGCACTGTTCTAAGTCATTAACACATACAAACTCATTTAATCCTCACAACATCTGTAGCAAGTAGGTTCAGTAATTTTGCTTTTCTTTTAAATGAGCCAAACGAAGCAGAGAAGTTATGTAACTTAACAAGACTATATGGCAAGACAGAAGTAGGGATGCAGTCCAAACTCAGATCATCTGTTTCCAGAGCATATGTTCCTAACCTGAACTTTATAGCTGCTAGACAAAGGTAAAGAGAAAATACAGCCATAGATCAGTAAAATTATCACACAAAACTCTTTATGGTATGTGTTTGATATAATTATATGATATATACATTTAAAATATAAATTATACTACAGCAATAATAAAAGATAAAATGCAATAAATAGGATATTTGTATTATATATGAAATATTGCATATACAGGCACCCACACCTAATTTAAAATTATTTCATGCTCTGTGAATACTATTTTCCTTCTCCCTACTTGCCTAAATTCTCCTCGTCATTCAAGATCACCCTTTCCTTTGAAAACTGATTGCTCCCCTCATATCCTAAGGCAGAAACTTTAAAATAAGATAGCTAAAGCACAAAATCTAGGCCAAACATATAATACATATGAAATGAAATTTGAGGGAAATTTTTCTGGGGGTGAATGGAGAAGATGCCAATAATATCTGACACAAATCATGTTTAACTATAGAGGACAAGGTGATTGGGAAATTATATTTAGGTCAACGGAGTATAGTGTTCAAATAACATAGCTATATTTTGGCATCAATAAATATCAGTGTTCCCAGAATGAGTCAAGAACTTTTAGATAAGTTGTCAGCCTAGAGATCTGTTCTTGGTATAGCAGAGCTCTAAGCACTTGACCAAATTGCTGAGATAAGAATTTGCTGAGACGAAGAATAAAAAAAAGAGAAAAGAAGAATAAAAAATCAATGTGTTTTCTAATTCTTTAAAACAGGGATAAAGTGAGAGGGGAATCTAAGGCTTGAACCTGCATGACAAGATGATAATTGAATATTTTCACTGAAGCTCACAGTGAAGTTTTCCACTGACTTTTCCTTCTAAAGAAGAGAAATGGAAGTCATAATGCCCAAACTCACTCACCCAACAAACACATTTTTTTTCACTATCAATGAGGAATGAGATTTACATAATGGGATATGTCTTAGAGCTGAAGTTCATAGATTTAGAAATATATTTTTACCAGTGTGAAAAACGTTCTGAAATAAACAATGACAATAAAATGACTATAAAATTGAGTCCTAGAGCCAGACAGAAAAATCTGTAAACAATAAAGACTCTAGTGAGGCAGTAAAAACATGGGCTGAATCAAATCAAGAAGTGAAGGGAGTTAGCTTCATCTTGATCATAACTATTAAGTAATATTATAATATTTATGTGATAAATGAAAAACACCTAGAATGGATGCATTAGGTTGCAAAATTAATTCCAGACAGATGCCACGGAAATAGTGTTGCCCAATTATGTAGCATCAGAACCCAATTGTAAGAAGTATCTGAGTATATTCAACTATGGCTCAAGTAAACTCAACTGCCTGGATTCCACAATCCAGTCTTGGCTCTTTGGCTGGTAAGTAGATATATAATAGAAGTTTTTCAATCCACAGGTCTCAGCCTACCTGGGATAATAAATGTCCTCATAAATGTGTCAGTAATTTTGCAATTCCTGGGATAGTTTAAAAATTATTATAAAATCGATGAAGAATATAAAACCTATGGTATTAATGGTATTGTGCCAATTTTAAAAATGATGTGTGGGCTTTTAGAACATGTTTATAAGGCTTTACACAAAGATTATAATTTTGAATAACAATTATTTTACTCTTTAGTAATGGAGTTTTTTGGATTTTTTACCCTACACTGACCCCACAGACTCAGACTGTCCCTTTGTTTAACCTTGAAATTCTGTTAGTCCCTCCCTACTGACAGCTCTCATTTCTCATTTTTCAATTAAAAAAAAAATCTTCCACACTTATTTTACTTATTTCTAATGTACTTGAGATCTAGTAGTAGAAGGGGGCAGGCAGATATTTGGAGATTACAAAATGATGGGATTTGTTATAACATTTGGTTTAATTTTACAAATAATTCAATGGGCCTAGACAGCACAGTTGAATGTCTATATATGTATAATATGTCCTTTATTTTCTGGGATAATCTTTTAAATAAAACGAAACAAAACAAAACAGCTCAAACTAAAATGCCACCCAAAAGCAGGAATCACAGCATCCTCCAAGAGAGTTTCAGCGGCAATTTACGTCGTCAATGTTCCTTTCACTGTTAATTCCAACTTCCAATGAATCTTCCGCACCTGCTATCTGCATCTCTTTTTCCAGCTTACTAATCTTGCAACGGATTTTTCCCAAATATATAAAATATCCCTTTCTTTTTCACTCACTTAAAACACTGCTAACAGTGCTCAAGTGTTACTTAACCGTAATGTGCTTTTACTAGTGACTGGGGATATATTAAAGCGAGGAAGGAGAGTTTGTAAAGTGATTACAACAGGGAGAAAAGCTACTGAAAAACACAAGTGGGAACACTCCATTCCCAGACATGTATTCCCATTCCACTAGCCCTGCCTCTTCCCAAGCCCATCTCGCACATGCTTTTATCCCAATCCTTTTCTTCTACGTTCCTTTTTCCATCTTTCTTCCTCTTGGGTCCCAGTCTTCTTCGAGACCTCTCAGAGGTCAATGTCAAAATTCCTGAAACTTTACCATGTGGAGAGATCTAATTAGTCCTTTTCTAACCTTCTACTAAAGAACACGTTGCATAAATAAACAGGCCCTTCCTTGAGTTATTCTTAAATAAAAAAACACTTCTTTTCTTAGCAAAAATTCTCTCTAGAACAAGTAGCTCAATCTGCTTCCACCGCTAAATATAAAAATTTTTGGTATATTACAATAAACTTCTCATAAATTAGAGCTTGCAGAGCCATGAGCCAAATAAATCTCTTTTCTTTATAAATGTTCCAGTCTCAGATATTCCTTTTTAGCAATACTAAATTGACTGGAAGTAGAAAATTATCTATTCTTTATGTCTATCATTCTCTCAAATTATTTTTTCTCTTTCTTTATGCTTCCTTTACTTTTTCTTTTGCTTTTCCTATATATATATATATATGTGTGTGTGTGTTATATATGTGTTTGTGTGTGTATATATATATAGAGAGAGAAATATATATGCATATATAATATTAACCTATAGCTGTAGTTTTCATCCTGCTTTAAACTCACTTTGGAAATTATCTTTTTCTTTCATTTATAATTATTTTCTGAATGCTGTTTGTCTGTTATTCATGTTCTCTTCATTACTAAGCTTTTCTAATTATGATTTCCATTGCTTCATTAATTCCTTTTTGGCAGTTTTGAAATATTAGCATGTAGAGCTTATCTATTTTTCATGCATGTCTTTGCAGAAAGACTTAAATATCTATAGGTGTGTTATTCTGCTCATTTACTTCTTTTCATCATAGCAATTTAGTATAGGATTCTAGATGTTTATTTATTACTGAAAAAATTTTTCTGAACTTTTAGAAGGGAAGAGTAGACTAAAATATCATCATCTAGTCACTTGATTCTGTCTATAACAATATATATTATTATAATATAAAATTCAGAAATATAGCCTTGCATGTTCTGAACTATCCTGGCTCTGTTTCCATTGTTGACTTTTTATGGACTATGTCCATTCTTTGTGCCCAACAAATATTTTCTGCTGAGTATGGATTCTATTGACAGCAATTTCACCTAAGTCTGGGGCTTTATCTTAAAAGTGAGTTCAACTGAATTAATTGCAAGAATTTATAGGGACTAGGTCACCTTAACATTATCTAAAATTGTCATAGTCAACATTGACTTCCTTGCAAAATGAAAACCTTGTAGACGCCCTTTTATTTGGACTGCTCATGATTTGTCCACCAAGCTTTCTACAGCAAATGGGGTGATTGCTGGGTTCTTCAGCTCTCAGGGCTATTTGAAGATTATTTATTCCCTGCCTATGATTTCTCTTGAAGAATTGTTGAAATTATGCTCTTTTTGGTTTGCCCACACATACATGGTAATAGTTTATCACACAAATTTCATTGAAGATGTCTGTGGAATTTTGATGTGCTTATATATAGTGAATATATCTATTTTATAAGAAGATTGTGGGCTATTCAAAAAAGTATGCAAACAACTTTCATGCAAATAAGATATTTATATTTGTAACTACTACCAACATATGAAATTTAATTAAAAGTCAAGAAAAATATGTCCATTTAAAAATATTTTCAAAAGATATTTCAGATGTATATAAAGTGACAATTCCAAATATTACTGTATTTATACATCTTTCAGTAGTAAACAATGTTGTAATCAAGAGAAGGTTAATTTTGTAAAGTGCTTAAAAACAAATCTTTATAATTGTGAGTTAGAGGTCAATCCATCTCAAAAATGGAATATTTTTGTAGTTCATAAGACCACAAGTTAATTTAAGTTAAAAATTAATAGTGTATCAACTCTTTTCCCTTTTTCCAAAAACTTCATTTTCATAACTTTATTAAAATAGCCTCCCTGGCACACACACCTAAGAAGATGCAAACACACACAATTTGCATGAGAGTCCACAAACTAATCCACCCTCCTCCCCAGTGGACCAATTCTTATGCTAAGTTTTCAAGCTTGATATTGATAATGAGTGATAAAAATATTTAATTTTCAATCAATCTATAGAACTAATAATGCCAATTATAACATGAACAAAAATATTTAATTGTGTTACTAAACAAACAAGACTATCAGTACAAATAACAAATCTTTAAACTAGTTTAATACACGCCACTCTTTGTAGAAGGCAATAAGCACTAAGTAGAAAATATATTGCTAAATTGTAGACTTTAAAAGAGAACCTGGAATTTGTTCATTTTTAATCTTCAATTTTGTAAATCTAAAACTCCTTCCTCTCAAAATAGAGGGCCATTTATCTGGAAGATAACATATGTGATTTAAGTCAGCTGTGCTCTGATCATGTGCACTGTGGCTGAATTATAGATACAAGGTTATTTTTAATCATTGGAAATGCTTTTAGATTCACAGAATACAGTTGTAAACAGATTACGTTGAATTCTAGGAAAAGCCTAGATTATTCTCTTCTTTGTACGTAATGAAGATTAAGGTTAATCAAATTTCAGTTTGAGTACTGTAAACCAAAACATGCAAACCTCATATATCTTTGCTTTCAAAGATGCTTGTTGGAAGATTATAGTGCTTAAATTTGGAAAGCCTGCTGAGGTTTTCCTATTTGGCATAAGTGATCATTTTTGGCATTTTTCCTAGGGAAATGCTGTACGTAGGATTTGATAAAGCAGTTTCATTCTGGGCTATTTCCCAAATGCTTGGAGAAGACATAGTTCCAGTCTAGACCAGAGAGGCATACAAAAAAGCAAGGAGAAAATTAACTGTTTTGAACAATCAGGATAAATTCAGGAAATATAATTTGATCAAGATCTTTTCAATCTCAACCAAAAAAAAAATTTGCTCAGGCCAAAATTTGATTTATGTATCCAGAAATATGTATATTATCTTTGAAAACCCCTGCAGAATCCCACAGCACATTTCCTCCTGACTCAACCAGTTTTCCTAAAGATATTTTAAAAAATTAACAATAAAATTATTATAAAATGTCTGAAAATAAATAAGAGAAATGCTTTGCTTAAAATCGGGAACATATTGGGGGATATAAGCCATAAACAGTTGAGTGACATTATGTCAGAGACACTACAACTCTGAAAGTCCTGGCTTCAGTATAGCATTCACTCTCTTCCCAGGTGCTTGTAAAATACCGAATATAGAGGAAGCCGATTGGAATGCACATAGCTCTGACCTAATAGACTAAAACTCAGTCTCCATGTATCTAGTGAAGCCATCTAATTTCAGTAAGGACTTTTGATAAATTCTCAGGATCTCAATATACTTTTGATATCATCTTATCCTACTTTTGTCCTATTTTATTGGCATGCAAAATATGTAATTTCCCCAAGTTCACACAGCTAAGTGCCAGAGCCCTGACTAGCAAACCAGTTGCCACATTCGTGTTATTATCTCAAAGACAATAGCACTAGACTGAAGATTTTCAAAAAATGTATATTTCCAGTTCACTTTTTGAGTCCTCAGTCCTGTATTTCCAACATCCATATGAATGAATGAACAACAGACGCTGAGCTGATAAGGTCTGTATGTTTGTGTCTCCTCTCCAAATTCATAGATTGAAATTCTAAACCCAAAGGTGAAGTCTTAGGATGTAATGTCTTTTGCACAGTGATTAATCATGAGGGTGGAACCCTCATAAATGGGATTAGTGCCCTTGTAAGGAGCTGAAGAGACCAGAGTTCTCCCCTTCTGCTGTGTGAGAAGGTACTGTATCTATGAACCAAAAAATGGGCCCCACCAGACACTGAACCTGCCAGTGCCTTGATCTTGTACTTTCCAGCCTCTGAAATTATGGGAAACATATTTCTGTCATTTATAAGCCACCCAGATTTGGTATTTTGTTATAGAAACACAAATTAACTAAAACAAACCCTCACAGTCAATGTTTTCAAAAAGTAAATTTATTTTTCCTTTCTCCCCAGATAAAACTCTTTCTTTTCTTATATTACCTCTCGTTGTTGATACTATTATCATTCATCGAATCTTCCTGTGAGACAGCACAGAGGTTTTCCTAGATGTTCTCTTTTTCTCTGTCGCCTACAATAATTTGTCCCCAACTCCTACCCCTCCACACTCCCAAGTTTCTCATCAGTCTGTTTAGACCTTCCTTCAAATCCACAGCTGCCCCTGAGTTCACATTGGCCTAACTCCTAACCTGGATGGTCAAAAGAAAAAGACACCTGCACTTGAATGTTTATAGCAGCACAGTTCACAATTGCAAAGTTGTGGAAACAACCCAGGTGCCCATCAATACATGAGTGGATTAATACAATGTGGTATATGTATGCCATGGAGTACTATTCAGCTTTAAGAAACAATGGTGATATAGCACCTCTTCTATTTTCCTGGATACAGCTGGAACCCATTCTCAAGAATGAAGAAACAAGCACCACATGTACTCACCAGCAAATTGGTATTAACGGATCAACACCTAAGTGGACATATAGGAATAACATTTATTGGGTGCCTGGCGAGTAGGAGGCGGGAGGAGGGGATGGGTATATACAAACATAATGAGTGACATGTGCACCATCTGGGGGATGGTCACTCTTGAAGCTCTGCCTGTGGGGGGGAAGGCATGGGCAATATGCGTAACCGTGATATTTGTACCCCATAATATGCTGAAATTAAAAAAAAGTTAAAAAAAAAGAAAAGAACCTTCTAATTGAGTTCTTATCTCTAATATAATACATCATTAACCTAATATCCATTCAGTCCTGAAAGTGATATTTCTAAAATGTTAAGTTGTATTGTGCCATTCCATGGTCTGGAATTCTCCATGGGGCATTTCCTGATTACTCATCTACCAATTTCTCACTTACCATTCAGTGTTCCTGAGGAAGATATGAGGCTTCCTGTGAAACAACTAGCTCATTACATGGCAAGACCATTCTGCCACTTTCCCAAAACCCTTCCATAAAATGTATAATTTTTTGTTTTAAACACCTTAAATAAAATATATAAATGAAACAATATAAGAGAGTAAAAGATAACAAATTGATTGTCACAACCACTGATTCTGGCCCCATTAATGTTTGTTTTGGCTTGGTTTATTTGTATTTTTGTTTTATTTTATTGGCTATTCATTTTTTAAAATAATACTGGATGTTATCTTAATAACCATGCATGAAGCTACCTTCTTTTGTGCTGTTCTTATTCCCTATTCTTCCACATTATGCCAAATTTTATTTTCATCTTCCCTATTCATTATCGGTATAGATTTGCATATTCACTTAACTATTAGCTCATTACCTGTCAACTTAAGACATTAGCTCCTGATTTTTCATGATGTACACTAAGAAGCACAATGTCTAATATTCTCCCATATTTTATTCATCATTACTTTATACAAGAATGTTTTTGACATTTATTCTTTTATTTCTGTAAATTTAGTTAAGGTAAATATCTATTGAGCACATACTATGCAACAGAAGAGCAAAGCATCTCATTATTTTTCCAGTGGCTCCTGAACATTCTACAATTCACAGTGCAAACTCTTTCACACAAAATAATTATCAGATCCCAAATGTCAGTAGTGCCAGCAACGAGAAACACTGCACCAAGGTCATGTCATTTCTATGTCATTTTATATGTTATAGTGAAACAATTTTCTCCTTTAATGTCTTTATTTTAAAGATTGCTGACTTCTATTCTACTTTAGTTCATTCATTTTCTAAACCAACTGTACATTTAACATCTGTGTTTATAAATTTTACTTAAGTTTTGCATAATACTTTTTGAAGCCCATGTCTTCCTCTTTCCTGCATTTTGTCTTAATTTACTGGAATGCATTCTAGAAAATCACTTTAGGAGGTGAGTGGTAAACTTAATGAGTCAATGAATATCCAAATATGTGTCGGCGCTGCACTTGTCCTTGATATTTTGGCAGGGAATAGCATTTTCCTTTAGAACTTAGAATAACTATGCTTTGTTTCCCCTGTCACATCCAGATTTGCTGATGAGAAGTCAAATGCTATTCTAATTCTCATTTCTTTGTAAGTAACCAGCTTGTTGTTTGTGTCTGTAGGATTTTGGAATCTTTTTTATATCTTTTATGGCCTGAAATGTCACAGGGAAGGTGACTAAATGGGCATTTTCCATCATCCTGTTCAGTACTTGGTAGACTCTCGTATGCTAAAGAATCACATCATAATTTAGGCGTAGGAAGTTTCATTATTCTATTTATTCAATTGTCCCTTCACTTTTTAATACCTTAAGACAATCTATTTAGCTCTTATTAGAAAATGTAATATATTTTAGCATATAATTTAGCATATGGGGTTCTGGAGTAAGGACACCTGGATTTGAATCCTAAAAAGACCACTTATAATGGAAGTAACTTTGTACAAGTTATTTTGCCTCTGTGGGCTTACTCAGTCTATAAAATGGAGATTATAACAGTTCCAACCTCATTAGTAATTGTGAGGACTATGTTGATATGCATTATAAAAAACAAATAAATGAAATTTTTAGAACTATATCTGGCACATAGAACATCTTAAAAGTTTCCTAATATTATATATTTAATACACCAGTGATAATGTTTTTGTCCATTGCAAAATAACAGTTACATGAATTCTCTCTCAAAAAAGATCACATACCAAATAGTAAAAAGTATTGTACATCTAATTTACTTCTATGTTTCCATAAATGTCAGACTGTCATTATGGTACTAGATGCATTTTCACTTGGTCCACAGATCCATTTTAATTATTTTCCTTTGAAAAGGAAGTTTTGGCGGATGGATCTCTGCATTAACAAACTCAGATGAGTCATCGCTTGACACACATTCACATACACAGACACAGAACAAAGATTCATAAAATAATCCCACAAAGCTCAAAATACTATCCCTTCTACATCAACTCCATCAAGAAGAATTTCAATTAAGCATTCCCTTTCCCCTTTTGACACGCGTTTTTCACAATACCTTATATTTGAGGGAAAAGCACAATCTTCACCTCAAAAGACTGTGTTCCAGTCTCATCTCTGTCATGTGCTAGTGTGACACCCTAGGGATTCTAGATTTTATAGTTTGTTTGTTTTTGTAGTTTATGAAATGGTCTTTTCCCAAATGGTGCAAATGAGAGGGGTAGTACACACATATGTATAGTATGTAGTAAATATATATATATTTTTTACTATAAATGATCTTACACTCTTCTCAACCTGATTTCACGTTAAATATTTGTTAGAGAAAGAATGGTTTAACCTATACATAAACCTTATCTAATTTGGCTCTGCTCCAATAATTCATTAATAAGTATGATATTATTCTATATATTACATCCCTCTCTTTATATTTCACTTCACTTCACACTTTTTAATATTTCTTCCATGTCTCATTTTGTCGAATTTTAAATGTTGATGATAGGCAAGGTATAAGGAATGTTTGGTTTCTCATGTCTAAATTTCTATCGCCCTTTACCTGTCAGGAATATTTACTTTTCCACAGAATCGTGGTACTAAAAATACACGTTTTACTCATAAAATAACCATTTATTTCCTTTTCTCAATGGGAATACTTGTTATATTGGCACAAATGTATAGAAAAAATAAAATTTAGTTGTATGAGTCCTAGAAGAAGAAATATTGGATAGTTTATTGTAATAAACTTAAAATGCAAATTTTAAGATTACTCCCTATATAATAAAATGTCTTTGACCAACCTCAGAATATTAAGTGATTACAATTTTAATGCAAAAATTCTGGCAAGATATTCACCATTGGCTTATATCATTAATGTCCTAAGGAAGAACTTTGAATACCACCACAAGGAGAAGGTTAAAGTCCACTGAAAAGTGCCCTTCATTTTCCTGGAATAGTGCCTAGCTCTTGGAAAGCAATTTACAAAAGGCCTTTATTTCCACTGTAATCTTTTTTTCCCTTCCTAATGTCTCTTTTATTTTAATGCTTATATGGAGGGCCAGAGAGCAACTTAATGCAATGTTCTGGTGCATTAGGCACTGTTCATGAATGAGTGAAAAGATCTAAGATGTGGAGAATGTGAAGATTGAGAAGGATATGAAAAAAAATAACCCAGCATCATTGCCAGTATCAGTTATTAATAGCAGCTGAAGAAATCAGTCACTTTTGCAAAGGGAGGCATTTGTTAAGACAATTCTACTCTAAGTAACCACCAGGCAAGTGGGATGGTCTCGCCCTGTCCCACCACCTTTTTTTCAATATATTCTTGCAGATCAGAGACTTCACAATCATTATAAGGTTAAAATCCCTTACTTTTCTCCTCTGAAAACTGTCAAATTCCAGTTCTATTACATGTTTAATTATTAATAATATTTTATTTAGGGTGGGAAAGGAAAAACATCAAAATGTATAGCTTCAGCTCTTCTTTCAAAACAGAAATGTGTGTTAGTTTCCTATTGCTGTTGTAACAAATTACCACAAACTTTTAGACTTAAAACATCACAAATTTATCTTACAGTTCTGGATGTCAGAAGTCTAAAGTGTTTGGTGTGTGGGTTGTGTTCTTTTCAGTTTCTCTAGGGGAGAATCTCTTTCTTGCTTTTCCCAGCTTCTAGATCTCCATTGCTTCACTCGGGGCCTATTCCTCCATCTTAAAGTGCATCACTGCAGCCTCTGTTTCCATCATCTTCTCGTCTTCTTCTTCCATGTTCAATATCCCTCGGCCTCCCCTTCATAAGGACACTTGTGATTACATTGGACCCACTTGGCTAATCCAGGATAATCCCCATATCTCAAAACCTTAACTTAATCACAACTGCCAAGTCCCTTTTGCTATGTAAGGTAACATATTCACAGATTCAGGGAATTAGGACATGTTCATCTTTGGGGGGTCATTATTCAGCCATGTACAAAGAAGACATGAATATTTAGATTCCATGAGTCATTCAGAAAAGGTTAAAAAATTACATATTTGTCAGATTGTCAGGGCTGTTTGTGTAGTAATATGAAAATGTCTATAGTATCTTCCTATAAAAAAAACTAGTAATCGAAACTATTAAGCAAGGTGAGCACAAAAATCATTCTATTAAAAAATTTAAGATGAAAATAATAAATACATAATAACAATAAATTAATCATACCTGAAATATAATGATGTCGATAGGATTCATGTAGTTATTGCTTCAAATTTTCCTTTATGTTTTTTGTTTGTTTAGAAAAGGAGTTTTCATCTAAGGGCTAGGCTATTTATAGTAACTTATATATCATTTTAGCTGCTAAAATAAGTTACATTAATTCCATAATGGAAACTTAGATATTTCATTTGAGGGTGATTTTGTTAAGGTCTCCTTTGAAGGCACAATGTTTTAAATGGCTCTGGGAAATTACTTATAAATTTATGAAGGGTCAAATGACTATTACCAGTCACCCACATTTTTAAAAATTCGTTACAATTGAAATTGAACTTAGATATTGTGATTGAGCTGAAAAGTTATGAGTTCCAGTGCTATCTTTAAGGAAATTAAAATGAATTATCTAGATGAAGTTGATTTCAAGGGTCAAAATTCAGTGTACTGAAAAAATTACCAAAAGAGTGTTTTCTCTTTTGGTTTTCACAGACTACTATGCTGAGTACATGTTTAAACTAATTTCATCATAAAATAATGACTATTATTAGTTGGCATTTTAAACATAAACACACAAACATATATATACACATTCATGATATGAAAATAATGCTGTAGATAATTGCAACTAACAGGGATAACATGCATTAAATTTTATTGTAAATGCAAGAAGACTGGGGAAACTAGTATTATGGAGACTTTCCATCTTCGACAGATCTATTTTGGAATAAAACTCTTTGCAATCTGCTTCCAAATATCATCTAATATTGACACATGTCAGAATCATGGGCCTTAAAGTTGGGAGCAGGCTTAAGAAAGACAGCATGTGTTGGCATGGATGCGGAGAGATAGGAACACTCCTACACTGCTGGTGGGACTG
>VBSM01002608.1:84919267-85056181 GCA_008086735.1 Cheirogaleus medius
AAATGGATTCGTCGTCAATGCACAGCACAAACTATCGTGGGGACTGTGAGTGCCAGCTATGGGCAAAGTTTCACGGCCAGTGAGCGCGGTACCGAAGTGGTTAATCACTTTCCAAAACCACTGTCAATCTATTCTCTTTGGTGCGGCCATCTTAATCTCCTAAAACTCAAATCTCTTTATCACTTTCCTGCTTGCAAAGCTTTCCATGACTCTCTATTATTCCCAGCCAAACACCTAGAAGGTTATATTGATGGGGAAGACCGTTGGGGTTGGGACGCGGCCGCTCGCCGCCTCCCCGCCACTCCGCATCCCCGTGGTGCTGTGCGGAGCAGGCTGGAGGCAGCGGCGGGCGGGTGTGCAGGTGCGCACTGCTGGAGCCGGGCCTCGTAGACGGACCGCACCGGCTGTCCGGGCCCGCGCTCTATGCACTGCCGCCTGCTCCCATCCTCCGGCTGTGCGGGGCCGGTTGGAGGCAGCGGCGGGCGGGTGTGCGCGGATGCGCTAGAGCCGGGCCTCCTGTACGGGTCTGGGCCCCGCTCTATGCTCCGCAGCCTGCTACTGTCCTCCGGCCGCGCTGCTTGCGCGATCCCGATTGGTTACTTTTTGAATCCTACTGTTCCTGATTGGATGTTATAGCTTGTTCCTGATTGGATGTTATAGCTTGTTGCTGATTGGACGCTTTTTGAGTCCTGCTAAGGGTATAAAAGCAGGAGGAGTACGGGGAAGGGGGGTGAGAAGAACGGAAGACGGCTGGGGTGCAGATGGATTAAAGACAGTTCTCCGACTCTCCCCGTGCTGCCCAGTTATTTCCAGCGTCAACACCCAAGAGCTGTTTAACACTACCATGAGCTGTTAACACTTGCCGCAACAATATGAAGTCCTTCCTGTCTTTTTCCTCCTTCCTCTGCCAGCCTCAGCCCTGATGACACTCTCTTCACACATGAAATGTCACACTGAATGTGCCATGTAATCTTTCATATCCAGAGCATTAAATTTTTTGTTATCTATGCATATTTATTAATGACAACAATTCCCGTTTATTTTTCAGTACTCTGCTCATGACCCCTCTCAGAATTTCTTCCTTAAAAACCAGGCAGTGTTGTCATAGAACTCTAAAAACTCCACTTACTTGTTACCATATTATACCTACACGTTCTATTTTTGTGTCTGCAAACATGTTGATCCTCCTACATAAAATATTTCTAATATCTAATTTTACCAGATAAATGTGGCTCATACCAGGGCACATGGTTTGATGGATAGACCTGACTCACATCTTAAACTGAGCACTTTATACAGTGTACAACATGAACAACCATACATAGCAGACCCATTGGTCTATTTTTCTCACACAAATTGAAAACTCCCCAAGGATAATGTTTTGTTTTTTTTCAGTTTTGTAAAAGTAATGTCTAGCAATACTACCCAGTGAAAATAGTTTTTAAGTTCATTTGTTGAATTGTTGATAAATAAAAATAAAATTATTATTTAGTTTGTATTTCTTTGATTCTAGTGATTTTTTGTATGTTGATGAAACTGATGAATTAAAGTTTTTTTCTTTTTTAACTTGTATGAACACTTTAAGTATAAATAATATAAACATTAAATGTGTTATGTACATTGCATATAGCATTTTTTCTAGTTTTATATTTGCATTTTAATTTTATGATCTTTTCAAAGAAAAAATGTCTAAAGTACCAAATCTGATATATCTTTTTGTGATTTTTCCCATTGTTTTTATTACAATGAGGAATTCCTTCTCTTTCTTCTTATAGATAAAAATATATTTCTATGATTTTCCCCTTTTTTTTATTTAATCCTCTAACCATCTGGGGTTTATTTTGTGATATGCTGTAATTTAAAGCCTCTAGTTATTTTTGATAAACAGAAAACAATAACAATTTGTTTGGGGGAGGTAAACTCAGAGGCAAAGCTTTTGTTATTTGTTTGACTGCCTAACTTCAGAATGCAAGTGAAGAGTATGTTTCACCTTTTATAATTTGTGTTTTTTTTCATGCATCGAAAATCACCATCAGTTGGACCCTAAGGCTATGCATTTAAAAACCCAATGTTTTGTATGCTGTCACTGTTTACGTATTCTTGTTAGCACTTTTAAATAATTGAATAAAGTATGTTATCATGTTGTTTTGTTAAAAGAAGAAGCCTACATCTTATTACTAAGAGTTGGAATAACATGCTGCCCTGCCAAGACCACATATTTTATTCAGAAACTACTTTGTCTCCTAACACAGATAGCTTTCACTGCTTATCCTTCTGAAATGAAGGTAAGAGTAGAATTTTCTAATTTGTACTGAAAAAAGAAAAAAGTACAATGAAATTTCAGCTAGGTCAAATATATACAACCAAACTCAAGAACAGATACTTTAAAAGTGAGATTTCTAAAGAAGTTTTTATGATATAGTATATCAATTTGAAGTCAAATATTAAAATGTGACTCTATTGGGTGGTATTGTAAGCAAAATAAGAATCCAGGCTTAGCTGATCTCTGCTTATGTGCTTGTCATAAGGTGTGGGGTACCTTGAGCTTGTTGGTTTAGGATGGCTTCACTAGCACAGACATGATGACTGGATCATTTCTCCACATGTTCCTTCGCTCCCATAGGCTAGCCCAGGCTTGTCCACATGATGATTGCCCAGTTCCAAGAGCATGAAATTGCAAATTGCAAGACATTTTGTGGCCTAGGCTCAAAACTGTCTTAACATCATATTTGCTAATGCTATTGATCAAAGGTGAGCTCAGATACAAGGCATGAAGAAATTAAATCCACCACTTGATTAAAAACATTGCAAAACATGATGGCCATTTTTGCAATTTACAAAAAGATATATAGCTTTTTTTCATCCCAAGAATTTTTCCATTGGTGGTGGGGTAGGGTGGGGTTGTCTTCCAATACAGCAGCTAGAGTCTCATTATGACTTTGGTGGGCCCTAGCCACATTTCCCTTGTTGAATCCTTCCTCTATTAAAAAATTATATTCTATTACTGCATTTGTATAAAAATAAATATCAAGATTATATTTTTCTGTGAAACTACAATAAAAATTATCATGGACACTAAACACTGCATAATGTGCCTTTTGGATAAGTTAGCACTTATTTGAAGGAGACAGAAAGGAAAGACTTCCAAATTATCCTCATTTTTTGTTTCTGTTGTTTTGCTAATCTACTTTCTATCTATGGACTTGACTATTCTGATGTCTCATATAAATGGAATCATACAATATGTGGGGTTTTGTATTGGCTTCTTTCATTTAACATAACACTTTCAAGATCCATTCATGTTGTAGCATGTATTAGTACTTTATCCCTTTTTACAGCCAAATAATATTCCATTATATGGATATACTGCATTTTGTTTATCCATTCCTCAGTTGACAAACATTAGATTGACTTTATGTTTTCCTTAATATAATGTTTCTATGAATATTTATGTAGAAGGTTTTGTGTGGACATATTTTCTCTTTTCTTGGAGATATATATATCCCTGTGTGTGTGTGTGTATACACATACACACACATACACACACACACACACACACACACACACTTATCCAAGTAGAGTAGATACACCTGAAGTAAAATAGCTGCAACATGTGGTACGCTGTGTTTAACCGAAGAATTTCCAGACTGTTGTTCAAAGTAACTGCACCATTTTACATTCCCTTATGTGGTGCATGTGAGTTCTGATTTCTCCACAGCCTCACCAACACTTACTACCTGACTTTTTTTAACATGAGCCATTCTAGTGGGTGAACAGTGTTGTTGTACTGTGGTTTTGATTTGCATTTCCCTCATTACTAGTGAGGTTAAGCCTCCTTTATTTTGCATATTGCAATTTATATCTCTTCTTTGAAGAAGTTCTTTGCTTTTTTATTAATTGTATTATTTGTCTTTTTGTTGTTGAGTTGTAAATTTTTATATATATTCTGTATATGAATCCTTTATCAGACATATAAATATTTTTTAAAATATTTTCACTAATATGTGGGTTGACTTTTTACTTTCTTGGTTGTGTTCTTTGAAGTATATATATATTTTTAAATTTTAGTTAAGTCCAACTTAACTACCTTTATTTTGGGTATAGTATTTAACAAATTGTTGCCTAATTTATGACATTGCCTAATTATGTCAAAGTCAGAAGATTTACTCCTATGTTTTCTTATAGGAGTTTTATAGTTTTAGGTCTTGCATTCAGGTCTTTGATCCATTTTGAATTAATTTTTGTGTATGGTGTGAGGAGGGAATAAATACAATATCATTTTTTGCATGTAGATATCCAGTTGTCCTAGAACCATTTGTTGAAAATATGATTCTTTGCCCCATTGAATTGTCTTGGAATATTAAAAATCAATTGGCCATGAATGTCAGTGTCTATTTCTGGACTCTCAAGTCTATTTCATTGATCTATGTCTATCCTTTGCCAGTAGCAAACTGTATTGATTAGTTTTGTAGGAAATTTTGAAATTGGGACGTTACTTCTCTAATTTGTTTTTCTTTTTATGCAGTTGTTTTGGCTATTCTCAGTCCCCTGCATTTCCATATGAATTTTAGGAACAGTTGGTCACCTTTTGGGCGGAGGGAAAGGCAGTTAGTTAGGATTTTGATAGGAACTGCCTTGAATCTGAAGGTTACTGTTAGGAATATTGCCATCTTTTTTTTCTTTTATTATATTATGGGGGTACAGATATTGTTAAGGTTACATATATTGCTGCTGCCAACCCCCCACCCCTGCTGTGCTAGAGCTTCAAGCATGTCAACCCCCTGGTGGTGTGCAAAAAGTTTCTGCACAGCCAAGGAATATTGCCATCTTAACAATATTAAATCTTCCAATCCATGAATAATGAAGTCTTTCCATTTATTTAGCTCATTTTAAATTTCTTTCAGTAAGTTTTACATGTTTCAATGCATTTATTTATATTTATTAAATTTATCCCTAATTAATTTATTCTTTTTGATGCTATAGTATATTAAATAATTTTCCTAATTTCCTCATAGGTTTTTTAAAATTTATCCGATCCTTAGCTGCTATTTGGACTCAATTATAACATCAAGATCATTGATCTTTTAACAAGTAACTAACATATATAACACCTTCTATGCAAAATGCAATTTTGTGGTTTTCATGCGGAATTTAAGGATAAATAGAACATTGTTCTGGTCCTCTACAAATGTATAAAATTATATTTTTATTGGGAAAAACCCTACTTTTAAATGACAGAGCACCTGCCATATAATAAATGTTTGTAAATAATAAATACGTGAATAACATAAGATAATATTTTCTTTAATGAAGGAATGAATAGCTTCTGCTGACCTTCTTTGTCCTACCTGCTATTTCTTGTGTCCTCTCTGCACTCCAGGAATTCCAAACTGCTTAAATCTCCTAGACGGTGCCATTTCACTCTCATTATGGGCTATTGTACATCCAAGAATGTGCCTGGTGAACTTTTCTGTCCTCTGCCCAAAGCTCCCTATCAACACCTAACTCTTTCTTAGCCTTCGGGTCTCAGCCCAGTTTAACTGTCATTTCTTTGGGAATCCTTTCCTGACATTGTATATTTGGGCTAGTCTTCTGCAGTGACCGGCTTATCCCCATTTTGGCACCATTGCACATCTCTTTGGCTGTTGTGCCCATCAGGCTATAAGCTCCTTGTATCATGGAACTCTGTCTATTCATTGTTCAGAACAAAGGCTGGGATCTAGCAAGTTTTAAAAAACTAATGATCCCCCAAAATAATCAAACACAAATGAATAAAACTAACCAGAAGCGGTCTATATCTTTAGGGCAGTGGATTTAATCAATATTTTCTCCTCCCTTGCCTCAATTTTTTTTTCTGTTTTCTGTGTTCTGTTGAATCTCTATTTTTTTCTTACTTTCTCTACATTCTTCTATTTTAAGTTTTATGCTGTGTGTTGATTTTCAAACCCAGTACCTGTTTAATGCATCTTGAAAGGTTCTCTCTGACCTTTGAGTGGTCATAAAAACCATTGAATTCTTACATAAAACCATTATGAAACCTACTCTGAAGAGGGGTACAAATCATGTTGTCAGAACCCATTTTCCCTCCCCATAACAACATACTATTATAATTATGCTTAAAATAATGTCATATATTTCAAAAAAATGTATATAATTTTTACTAATAAAATTTAGTGAGTATTTTACTATTTTAAAGCTATATATAAAATAAATGTTTTTAAGCCTATTGTTATATTTTGTTCTCTCCTTCTCATCAACATGGTTTCTGAATTGCTCCTTTGACCCAAAGTTTACTATCTGTGAAATATTTGACATGTCACTTTACCTCTTTGACTTCTAGTATCCAGAGTAATGACACATGAACACTTAACACCCAGTTCTCATGTTAAATGGAAGGAATGAAATTTAAAAATACATGTAAGCTCTCTGTCCTTGTTCCTGCTATGTCGAATATGTAAAATAAATTGATCCCTATCACCATCCTCCCCACTTCCTGTATAGAGAGAGCTATAATCTCCAGTTAAATGCCTAACTAAGATAGAAACCCTATTTTTGAATAATCACATGGTTGATGATCATTTTGGACCATTTATCAATAAAAAATAAAGAAGCATACTATAAAAACTATAAAAAACAAATATAAATTGATATTCTTTTTTCTTCTTCTTCTTCTTCTTTGTTTTTTTGATATTTCTAAAAGTGTTATTTAAATCCACCCTCAGAAATTATGACATTGGGGTTGGCTCTGGTTATCCCCTAATATATGCACCTCCCTCTAGAATGTCACTGTTGTTCATTGACACTGCCATATTTTGCTCAGAGAGTTGAGTATTTTCCAAAACCTTGCAACCCATTTCCCCTATAAATTATTCTTATTAATGTTTCTATACTAAACTGCCTACACCTTGCATTTCTTTTAGTACAGGGGGCAATTTCAATATTTCAAAAAACCCTATAAATCAGGCATAGTGTTGTAAAAACGAAGCAATTTGGCTGGAAAAGCAAAGACATGGTTCCTGTCTGACATTTGCATCAGAAAGTCAGCCAAGCTTCTGAGTGCATTAGTCCATGGAAACAAGAGTCCTCTTATGATAAACAAGCACTCTGGGACACAGGGTATTATCATAAAGAGGATTATTTATGCTAGTTCGAGAAACAAGAAAGGGGGAAAAATGTAATCCCCTTCAGATCTTGAGGCTGCTGATCAAATAAAAAATTTAAAGTAGAATTTTTTGAAAATTGGCTCTGAGAGTGCTTATGGTTTTAGTCAGAAAATAAGTGGGCAGAGGGACATGGGGATGATGGAATATTGAACAAATAGAAGAGTTAATGTTGAATTCTCTTGAGCAGGATTTTAATTCTCTTAAATATCAGGAACCATCCTTAGTCCATTACAGACCCCAGGGGAAATGAAATCATCTCTATGGGGCAAAAAAAAAAAAAATCTTGCAAATACTCGTATAAAAATGTACACTCATTTGGAAACACAGACATGAAGCCCACAGACCAGAAAATATACTCTCAAAAAACACCCAAATATGCTATTTGTGCAGTGATTCCAAGGTCACACACAAGCCTGCGGGTGAACAGCAGGGCCAAGGTTTTAAGCCAAATCCATAACCTTTTATAGCAGACAGTGTCCTTAAACTTAAAATGACAAATAAAAATCAAGGTCTTTTATTTATTTTTTCCTTTAAATGTTTCAAGGAAATATAATCTGAAATTTTCTCTGGCATTATTTTATTCAAGATGAATGAAATAACTAATGTGTGCATAGAAGGCATGATTTTTACTTAAATCATAAACATTTAAAGAAATTTGAGCATGCTATTAGAAAATGAGGAAATAGTGAGAAGAGCAATAAGTATATATTTATCTACACCAGGATAGAAACTAACTGAAGTGGCTGTGGCCACCTGTGACCATATTTCATAATTTGGAAAAGTCAAAATCATTTGAGAAACTACAGACCAATAATGAAACATATAAGGATTGCAGTCTGCCGACCATGGCTTCAGACCCCAGCTCTGTCTCCCACTTAATACTCTGTAGCACTAGAAAAAATATTTAACTTCTCTATGCCTCGATTTCTGCATCTTTAAATGGAGGTAAAAATTATTTACCATTTAGATTGTTGCTAGAATTACACGATCTCTCATTGTAGTATAATGCCAGGAACATATGAGGCATCCATTCAACGCAGTTACTATACATGAATATATTAGTTGTTTAAAATGATTTGCAGATTTTATGTAATTAAATCAACTTTAAGATAATCCTATCCAAGCTACATTAAATGAATAATGAGATATATTCAAAAGAAATTAAGAATCTGAAAGCACAATTTTATATCCAATATGCTCTTTCATTCCAAACAGTTATGTTTACTAGTAAAATTCCTGGGTACTTGGGAAAAGGGAGCCCTTGATATGGAAGTACAATAAGACAGATGAGCAGATCACACTCTACAGGTTAGAGGTGCCCTTTGGGAAGATGACAGGTCTCATCTCATCTCAGAAATCTCATCTCAGAAATACTCATACATTTCTGCTGTACAGTATTAAAAAATAACCTAAAGTCAAGTGAAAAATCCACCCAGCACTAAACAAGTGGATCTGATGAATGCTTACCACTAAATTGGCCCCTTGCCACAGTGCTATTGTGTCATGGGGACTTGACTTGGTGCAATCTTTCATTCTGTGTCCCTGCAATTTTATATTTTGTATCCCAGGTTATATCCTAAAGACCAGGTACAACCTCTTAGTCTGAGACAAGGAGGCGGCAAACTAGCTATTCATAAATGAGGAGGATCTCAGTTCAATACTGGAAAACGGTGGAGATCATAAAGACTATATTGGGGGGGCTGTAATGAGAATACAATGGAAAGATGAGTGTAAAGCACTTGGCAGGTAAGTTCTCAGGAAATGTTACTTGATGGTTTTTAGATGAGTATGTGTAATAATTGTACCGATTTTCATAATTAAATCTTTTTATTATTATTTTAATATAATGTTTAATGGAAGTTTCAGTTAACATGTCCAAGGAATGAGAAGAATGATGATTAGGATCAGATGTTAGAGACTGGGAATATTGGGGACAATGGAACAATGAGACCCAAGACAGTTACAATAAATCATAGAAGGGTACTGCTAGGAATTTTCTTTTTGCATATTAGCCACAGGTTAGAAAGGCAGGTGGGTTATGTCAAAAGAGCAACAATGGGACAAATATAGTTCCTATAGCCCATTTCTGCATCCCTGTTCCTCCTTTCATCTTTTATCTACTTGCGCCTCATGAGACCTTCCCTACCTGTGAAGGATGTACTGTCTTTTCTAGCAATTAGACCATCTCCGTCAAAAATGCTTTGTTCTGTGACCTGCGCTACCAAAATCCTGCTTTGCAATTTCTAAAATGGCAACCAATAAACATGATAAACCTGCCCATGTTATACATATATTTTTTAAAGTTCTAGTCTTCTTCTTCACTCAGGATATAGATTTGTTTTCTCCTAGAGTTTTGGGGGAACACGGCCTGTTAGGGACTGAATTGTGTCCCCTCAAAATTTACGTGCTGAGGCCCTAATCCCCAGTGTCATTGTATTTAGAGATAGCACCTTTAAGGGGAAAATTAAGGTTAAGGATGGAGCCCCAGTCCTGTAAGACTGATGAGAAAAGGAAGAAATACCAGAAATCTCCTGCTCCACACATTCACACAGAGGAAAGGCCAGGTGAGGACACAGTAAAAAAGCAGCCAGCTGAAAGGCAGGAAGAAAGTTCTTAGCAGAAACCAACCCTGCTGGCACCTGTAAAAAATAACTACATTTCTGTTGTTTAAGGCACCCAGTCTGTGGTTTCTCTGTCATGACAGGCAGAGCAGACTAATAACACAAAGGACTGGATAAAATGGTGGGAATTTCAGACCTCCTTAAAAACAAGACAAATAGACCACACAAAAATGTGGATTTTATAGGCTTCTCAAATTAATACACATAAAGTCTAACTTCATTTTTCCACCATCATAGTTAAATGTTTTGCTTAATTCTGCATAGTAGAAAATGAATATATTATTGGGCTCCCTTAGTGTTTATTGTTCAAATAGTGACTGTTGACCAAGGAGAGAAAATTTTCCAAAGGCTACTTAGACTAGGATTCTAAATTTATTCATCTATTTTTAGGATGTGGTATCATTAATAGGAAGGGAAGGAATCTATTAAAAAAATAACTATAATGTGAGACACTGAGGTCTTGTCATTCTTTTCTGTGTTGCTATTAACAAGTTACTTTCACAGAAGAGATCATCTGAGATTCTCTCTTCTTTTAAATTGATGAATAATAATTGTATATATTTTTGTGGACACCATGATTTTTTAAAATATGTGCACATTGTGGAATAACTCAATCAAACCAACACACACATGTATTACCTCAAATATTTATCTTTTTATGGTGACAATATTTAAAAATGTATCCTAATTATCTTCAAAACATAATAAACTGTTATGAACTATAGTCCTCATGTTGTGAGGTGAGTCAGGCACAGTAGGACAAATATTGTATGATTTCATGGTATTTTTAGATGTATTTGAAGTCTAAAAAAGTTGAACTCATAGAAGTAGAGTAGAATGGTGGTTTCCAGGGTCTTGGGGAAGGAGGGATATTGGGGAGATGTTAGTCAATGGATACAAAATTTCAATTAGATGGGAGAAATACTTTCCATTGTATAACATGAGATTCTTCTTTAAATCATGATGCTTGCTATATAGAAACATCCTCTATTTTCAGACTCTTTCTTTCCAGTGTGGAATATTTGTTGCCAGAACCTCCCCACCTTTCTACAGAGTTACTTGACACCAAAATCTCTAGGCATCCCTTCCTTAAAGAGGATTGATAGAGAAAACGAGAAATGTAAAAAATGGTAGAATCTAATATTATGAGCAAAAATCAAAGAATTTTAAAATGAAAGAACTCTAAAGTAAAATTAGCTGACTGAAGAAAATTTAATGCTTGAAAAAAGAAGTTAGAATTGTATAAAAATAATGAAGGCTGTCTAGAAATTCTTCCCCATGAATGGGGAAAGTAAAAGAAGTAATTACATATGCATGGATATATTTCCTAGTGTTCATGTTGTCACTTGCCCTAAGGAACTTTCCCTCTCACCTAACTTTTCTTATCATTTTCCTAGACAGAAACCTGGAACATCATTGTGTAAGCAATTCTTCCAAACATATGTTTATCTACCCAGAGCAATTTTTAAACAATTTCATGGCATGTGGACACCTGACCTCAAAGATTTGGCAAATTGCTAGGTCTTGTCCAATCTTTTTGCTCCTACATTTCTTATTATCTAGTCATCCCCATATTTTCAAGGTTGAATTTGCTTTTCATGTAAATTTACATCACTTGTGTTCCCAGTGTTGTTTTCTCAAACTAAAAATTCAACTAAAGCTGGTGGTTAAAAAAAAAAAAAAAGAACGGAGATTTCAACTACCTAGGGCATAGAGGAGATTCTTTGAAGCTTGTGTAATCAAGTAATTGAAAACAAATTGTGCTTTTTTTCAAAGGCTTAACTCTAGCTACTACTTTCAATGATTTAATCTTTATCCTGTTATGGCACCTCTCACAAGATTGCCTGCAAAATACAGGTTTGCCAATGGCATATGAACTCTGCAGCTGCCTGTTTTTTGATGGGTTGAAAAACAACACTAAGTAGCTATTTTCCCCCTCTTTTTTATGCTGAGAACCTAGGGTAGTGCTGCCTTGATTGTAATCATCCTTCCATGCTCTATTCATTTAAGTGACTTCTGACAAGTAACCTCTTCTCTCTGAATTTCAATGATCTTATTCATTGAATGTGGACAATAAGATTATCTTTAGAGAGTCATTGCAATAACATGCATGAAATATAGGTTGCTAGTTATTTTCCAGTATCCATTCTTCCTTTCTTCCTTTTAATAATTAAACCTCTTTGTTTCAACTAAGTATATAGCTTCCCAGTTAAAGACTGTATTTCCTAGACCTCCTTGCAACTACCGTGTTTTCCCGAAAATAAGACAGGGTCTTATATTTATTTTTCCTCAACAAGACACCCTAGGACTTATTTTCAGGGGATGTGCTATTTTCCTCTCAAAGCCTCAGCTTGCAGCATGCACAGGGTGGCAGGGACCTGACAGGGGGAGCTGACCTTGTTGGTGGGGCTGCCCGCACCTTTCCGATCACCTCTGGGATAGTAGCTGTCATGATGGGGCAGATGAGAAGGGCTGCTCATCTTCTTTACAGTTCCATGATGAAATGCATGGGTTGTGCAGATACGCTGCATAGCCACTCCCATCACTAGGCCTTATTTTCTGGGTAGGGCTTATATTGCACAAATGCTTAGAAATCCTGCTAGGGCTTATGTTATGGGTAGGTCTTATTTTTGGAGAAACATGGTAGTTAAGACCCTGTGACTAAGTTCTAGACAGTGATACATGATGTTAGTGTTGTGTTCAACTCATGGGTGGTATCCTTAAAACGAAGTTTCTTGTTCTCTCTGTCCTCTTTCCTCCTTCTCATGGGCTGAGACATGTGCAAGGTGGTGGTGAACAAACTTTGTAAAGCAAAGAAGGGAACACCTTGGGAGATGACAGAGAAACGAGAGAGGATCCGGGTACCTTCAAAATCTCATGGAGTTGATACCCTGAACTACTCGTTCATGAAATTTCACATAAGAAAGTAAAGACCCTTCTATCTTACTAAAAGAGTCAAGCCAAAATCCTAAGTCAATGTATAAAGCATGTAGTGCAGATACTATAAGACAGTCAGAACATAATGTCCAAGTTTATTGTCTCTCCCTCCCTTTTATAGGGCAGTAGTTCTGAGCCTGCACCAAAGGCTCCCAGACTCTGGCTCTATGATATTTTTCACATCCAAATATACCTTGTATATGAGAGTCACACTATAGTACAAGAAAAGAGTCCAGACCTAAACGTCACCAGTGTTCTACATATTTATTGTATGTGAGTCATAGATAACTGTCCCATTTTATAGATGAGGAATATAGAACTCAAAAGAAGTTAAGTAGCTTTTTCCATTATCACTATGAAGAAACTGTCAAATCAAATACACATACCTTCCAAAAGAAAATATTTTAAGTGTCTATTATTATGATGATAATTAGGGAGGAATACTAAGCAGTGAATGTTATAAGGAAAGGTATTCTCATTGCAAAGTAAATAGCATAAAAATATTCAATAAATGTATTAACTGTAATCATGCAAATTTCATGAAAGTGCTTCTCCAATACACAAGCTATTTGATCATGCATTTTAATGCTTACAATTTCCTTGCTCTCCCCCTTTGGTTGGGTTCATCTTTAGGTATTAGTTCAAACACTGCTTTCCTTCTGAAATCTTTTTGATTTACTGAGACATTTAGACACTTGCTGTGCCATATTTTCACATAATGGATTGCAACACTGATCACATCCTATTGTTTATCTCTCTCGCTAAAGGCAAAAACAACCTAATTTCTCCGGCCCTTAGCTCAGATCCTAATTGGCTTATAGTAGATGCTCAATAAATATTCTTAAATAAATAATTAATGCCAATAATATTTTCAGTCTTTGCAGTGCACCAATCATAGTGCTAATCATCCTATTTGATCTCATGTGGTAAAGACTATTATTAGCCAAGGTGCACAGATGAAAAGTGGAAGTTTAAATAACTTGCCCAAGATTACAAGTCAGTAGGAATCAAAAGAAGATTAGAACCAAGGTTTATATTATGTCAGCTCATTGACACTCAACCACAACTTTATGCCTCTCCTCAGTTGACTGAGAAGATGAAACAACTATAATTGCTGAGCAACTGCTATATGCTTCTTATTGTGCTAGGCATGGAAGGTTATAAAAATCATTCTCTCTGGCCCTGAAAAACAGATATTCTAAGGCCTGGGGTCATGGCTTACATCAGTAATCCTAGCATTTCAAAAGGCCAAGGCAGGAGGATTGCTTGAGGCCAGGAGTTTGAGATCAGCCTAGGCAATAGTGAAACCTTGTCTTTACAAAAGAAAAAAAGAAAGAAAAAAAAAAAAAAGAAAAAGTAGCTGGATGTGTGGTGCACACCTATAGTCCCAGATATTTGGGAGACTGAGGCAGGAGGATTGCTCAAGCCCAGGATTTTGAGGTTATAGTGAGCTACGATGACGCCACTGCACTCCAGCCTGAGCAACAGAGACTCTATCTCAAAAAGAAAACCAAAAAGAAACCCACATATTCTATTGAAAGGAAGGTGAAAACACACACACATGAATACTCAATTTGGGGGAGGAGAAAATGATTAAATACCAATTAAATATCCCCAAAATAGTTTATCAATTTTGTTTAAATGCATGATGGCAAATAATGAGGTTCAATGATCTGCCATTTGATGGTGATGTAAACACTCCTCTCTCCATAAGCATGTTTATTTATAGCTTCACTAGAATGGTGAACTGCCTATTCATAAAAATAACTCATTTTTTTAAAAAAGAAATAGACTATGAGCTGGAATTAGCATAGATTTTGAAAGAAACAAATCATGCCAGAAAACATGACTCCTTTTGTCATGCCATTCGGAGATATATCGGTAACGGCGGCATTGCAGAAGTATTGGATTATAGTTGATTTATTCAGCCTAAGTTAGTGTCTCAGGAAAACTTGATTTCATATTAGGCAAAATTGCTACAGGTGTCAGATGAGTACTGTCAAATAGATTGCATAGTAACTGAAAGATCATAAAGCAAAGCATAATCACAAATTGCCTGGCATTTAGATGAAAATGCCCGGACTCCAAGAGTTTATGAAACAGACATAACCTAAAAGTGATGACTGTGTCAGATCGTTCTGTAAACCTAAATAGAGAAAATCATAACTCTCTTGTGAATTGGAGAGTTGGGAACTGCCCCCCCCCCCCACTACCTTTTTTAATTTAAAAAAGACAATGTAGTTCTTCCATGCTTAAGAGCCTGGTTTCACATGTAAGCTGTATGCCTCTGGCCAAGTCATATAACTTCCTTGTTCCTCATAAAGTTGCTGTGAGGATTAAATATGTTAATACATGTAAAGGGCTTGGAATATAGTCTGGCACATGCAAAAGCATTGATCATAGGTATTATCACCATCATTATCTTCGTCTCCTAGTAACTAGAAGATGTAGCTAGCAAAAAAGGCGTTTGTCTTAGCATCTATGAGGACTGAAGTCAAACCTTGTTCCACTAGTTTCTATTTTGTGACCTGTGGCCAGTTTGTTAAACTCTTTGCATTCCAGTTCCTTCATAATTAAATTGGGGATCATACCTGTCTTTTAAGGTTGTTATAAGGATGAAAGGTAATGAATTCAATTTACTTATCACTGTGCTTGGCAAAATAAAAATTCTCATCGAATAGAAGCCATTATTGTTAAGAAAATTACATTGCCCTTGGAGCTTGCTGCTTCAATTTCAGATTCCAATGGTTGTTCAGAAGCTATTTATATTTTTTAATAAAAATTTTTGATTGTATGTTTATAATCTTCCATGATTAAAAGCATATACATCCATAATCCCCAGCCCAGCAAACTTATATCCCTAAAGCCCTGAGCAAGTTTTTCTTCTATATTACCTTTTATACTGCCCTATTTATTGGAGACATACCAGATGTTTGGAGAGTAGAGAGGTCATTTAAACTACTGTTCAATGTCACACACGGTAAATTACTTATCCTACACAAATATGTTCCTAGGGTTTAGAAGCATTTTGCACTGCTGTTGCTTGCTTTAAAATCAGAGATAAAACTGTGTGACACAATAATTTTGATTTATAATTTTTAGAAATAATATGTGTTTTACCCTTGAAAATATTAACTTGTCTTTGAGGTTTATTGTTCATTTAAAAAACCACTTTATTCTACATAAATTCCACCTATCTTATTTAACTAAAAGCATTTAACATTTACTGATGACCTATCGTGTGCTAGGCCCTATAATAAAAATACCGAAATGGCATGCCCCTTGTTCTCTAAGAATTTAAAATCAATTGTCAAATACAGACAAGTTAGAGACTATAATAATCACTAGAGCAGTGTCATTGTATATTTGGCTCCTATATTTCTATATTTCTATAAACTATATTTCTATAAACTATATTTCTAAAGTGTCCAAAGCTATTAGTGTTTATTGTTACAAAATCAAGATTAACTATTGATCTTTAACTCAAAGTATACAATTCTAACATAATATGAAGTCGTACACTACTTTAGGTCTTTTTAAGATTAGTTAGCTCAGAAGTAATTACACAGGTTCAAATCTTCTAGTTTAGTTATTTTTTTCCTTTCTTTGTTTGCTCATTTGCTTTTACCATTTAATTTATTTACTCCATCAGACTTCTCTGTGGTCAAGTAAGAGGATATGGAGTTGAATCTGGGTCATGATAGAATTTTTCTGTCAATAAAGAATAATCTAGGCTGCAATAAAATTTGTGTATCTTCCTGAATCTAAGGTAAAAATATATGAAAATGGAATAACTTACTGTAAACTGAGATGTATGAGAAAAAAAAATAAATGCACATGTAAAATATCCTATATGGTAAACATGTGTTTGGCTCTGCAAATGTTTATTGAATAAAATCACCTATCATGTTTACTGAGTAGAGTGAGGTGTTTGAAACAGATAATGAGTACAAGAAAGTGGATGAAAAGTGGTCCTAAATGTCATCTAGCCTCCTGTCTAAAAGAAAGCAAAAAAAAAAAAAAAAAAAAAAAAAAAAAAAAAAAAAAGACGGATGCTTCCTCACTTTTCTGTACCACAGACTGAGTACCCCAACTTGGGTGAAACTCCTACAGTGATCTGAAAAGTGAAGTTTGCAATGTGAAGGTCAAGATGATACAGTACCCACCTCATAGTCCCCATGCATTATACTAGATAATTTTCATAAACATTATTTCGTACAATCTTCCCCCAAAATACTTCAGAGATCCAAAGCTGATCTTCTTATATTCACTTAAAAATGAGAACTCTTAACACTCATAAAAAGTGTTTTTATACTATTATATAACTAGTAACTGGTGGCATAGAAAGTAAGATTCAATATCTTCTGACTCTGTAGTGTAGTCTTCCAGGGGGAATATGTAGGCCATTTTTTGACCACTTTAATTCTCAGGCTATTTATACTCTGTCTAAAATTATATACCTGCCTTATGTTCTAGATGATTCCAAGACAGTTTGTAGGTTATTCTTCCTCCTTTTGGCCTCTCAGTTCCTTGTATACCTCTCCTCTAGCGTTGATGCCAGCTTACCTACCACAGTCACTCATCCCACTGGCTATACCTCAACGCAGCCGTTTCCAGCTGTGATGATCTTTCCATAATCTTCATTCCACACAAACCCCTCTCTCACTGGCATCTCCTCCCTTTCTAGCTTGCTCACTCAAGTGCTCTGACTCCAACAATCCTGTTGCATCATGTCCTAAAATTCAGTCATCATCCTTTTTTTCTTCTTTTCACCTTGAAGTGCTCAATGGGAATACTTATTATCTTCTCCAAAAGTCAACTCCTTTGTCTCTCTCTGTTCTTATTGTACTACTACACTGATCTGAAAACTGAAACTTAAAGATTAATAATACATTAATACATTGATATAGCAGGCGAGGAAAACACAATTTTATCTCCCTGGCATACCGAGAGGTATGTGAGAGGTAAGTGATACTCACTATCTTCATTTTATATGAGAAAAACTGTTCTTCATGGGATTAAGTGACTTGCTCAATATCAAAGCAAATAAAGCACAGAGTCATAATTTACATCCAAATTCTCCAGGGAGACAAAACTTGGTGGAAAGGCATAGTTTTAGAAATCCAGAAATCCCTAGATTGCAATTCAAAAACAGAATCTATGAATGAGTTTAATAGACTTACTTAGAAAAATAACTGGCAACTCATAAGGATTATATACATGTTGCCTATGCTGAAATACTTAAAAATAATATATTTTCATCTATTTATTTATTCCTGCAGTTCACTGGTTTACTATCAAACCAGTCCAGCAAAGATTGCACTTCACTGTTGTTCTTTGCATGTACTTGAGATAGTGAGAGAACACAGAAAGGAGAGAAATGGCAGTAAGAGAAAGTAAAGTACAGCAGGGTGGTGAGTTATTCCTTCAGTCAGACTGTCCCCCAGGGGCTCAGTGTTTAATTCAGAGTTCTTTTGGCTACAAAGAGTGAAAGTTCATGTAAATAACCTAAATTCTAAAAGGAAAGAATAGGGTTGAGATTTATTGTAGGGGTAAAGAAATTTCTCAGAATCCAAAGACTGGAACCAAGGTATGTTCAGACTCCAAGTAAAACAAAGGAAATCAGGAATTTAGCAACTGAAGCCACTCTCTTTATCTCTTTTAGGTCCACATGGTGTCTTTTATGCTAGCTAGTCTGCTGACCCACTTGTCTCCCCAACAGGTGCTTCTGCTTTTTGCCTTGCTTGCCTGCTAGGTGCGGAAGATACAATTGTAAACAACAACAACACAAAAAACAGGTCTCTGTTCTTAGGGAACTAGAAGTTACTATTCAGAGGGTGATCAGACTTTAATCAAGTAACCACAAAAATATGAATAGATATTATAACACATGTTATTATGGAATTCATAGGCTGTAAGAGCATCTAACACACTTGACCTTGCTAAAAGTAGAGCTTGCTAAAGAGTAGAGAAGCTTTTGTTGAACATGGAACAATTAAACTGAAATATGTCAGATGTATAGGAGGAACCGAACAAAGAGGAGAAGAAATAATATCCCATGTAGAAGAGAAAAAGTCCGTAAAATCCCTAGTGCAGTAGTCAAAGAATTCAACCCAAGTATTATAAGAAAAAAATTATGGCTGGTCTACAGAGTGTAAACAAGTGAGAAATAAAGATATAGCTTACCTAGACTTAGTCATGCTGTATATTGTAGGGCAGGTAGTATAAGGGAATGATATTTAAGATTTTTAAGATGTGAAACAATGATGATACCATCTAATTTATGTTTTGAAAACATAATTCTGGCTGCAGTACTGAGAAAGGATTAGAAGGAGTTGGGGTTCTGATGGTTAAATTTGATGTGTCAACTTGGCTAGGCTATGGTGGCCCAGTAGTTTAATGAAACGACTGAGCTGGGAAGGTATTCTGCAGATGTGATTATCATCTACAGTCAACAAATACTCTGGCATTGACCAATTTTATCAAATTTCCAACATGTTGTTCTTCCCCAAAATATTTCATATGTAGAACTCAGCTCAATTGTTTTCTCTTCCATGAAGCCCTTACTGATCACTTTTCTCTTGCTTGAATTCTCATTTGTGAGCATGTTTTATTTTTAATTAGAAAAGTTGAGGATTTCCTATTTACCTTTCCTAATAGATTATTTGTATCCTAAGGATAGTGTCTATACCATTTATCTCAGTATACCCTCTCTTCATCTGGCATTTACTAAATGCTCAAAACTGTTAAGACATAAATATTAATAAATGCACAAAATCTTAGATATATATTATTTATTTTGCCATAGCTATTACCACTAGTTCTATCAGAGCACAAACATTTTGGCAGCTCCTAAAATCCCACTTTCAAACCTCCTATCCAAAAGGCATTTGGAAAAAGTATGAAGGGCCAGAAACCTACATTCGACCTATGTATTTTTCTTCCATAATGCATTTCCATCAATGATAACATTTTAATCAGTATTTTATAGGTCCTTCCAAGAAAGCCATTTGCTCCTGATCTCAGCTATCCATCTCCTGGGCAACAGGAGACCTCATGTGATAGCTCAGGTACATCAGAAAGCCAGAACCCAGGAATTTGGAAATGATAACAGAAAAAATGGCGTACATTAAGCACTTTGTCAATTTATCACCATCCAAGAAGAGAAGGTAATTTGAAGGCCTTCATTCTGTTTGTGGCCACTGAGGTCAGCATTAAACATTTTATAGAACTGCCCCAAAGTGACCTCCTTTAACAACTTTTCCTGAATCTGCCAGGTTCTATATTTTTCAAAATAAGAAGTATGCATTCTACATCTCTACTCAAGGTTATTGAAAATTCCTCTTTTGAAAGTACATCAATGGTTTTAAAAATATACATGGAGAGAAAACTTAAACATGCATTTTCTAAGAAAAACAAAATTAAAGAGCTTTTTTCTTTTTCTGTTTTTAAGACAGCATCAGCTTTGATATAATGGGTGCACTGAACATGTCAGGCAGAATGTTATCAAAAGAAGTAGTTTGAAGCCCTTCCTGGGGGAATACATATTTTGATGTCCAACTGTCCTTGTCTTACATGAAAGTATTTGGTTTAGAAAAAAATTTACTTTGACCCAGAAATGACAAACACACACAATTAATATAAAAACAACACATCAAGGCTTTAGAATTGGGGACTTTGAACTCTTTGATTAAAGTCAGTTCAAACAACCTGACCATATACTGCTTTTCTTAAGAATCCCCAATTTGTAAACCAGGAATAAAATTGTTTCACAGGATCCCCTGAAAAAAATGGCACAACTAAAAGATGAACCTTGAGTATTTTCTTAGTCTCTGAAAAATCACTAAAATCCATTGCTTCACCAAACATAAATATATCCTCATCTCTTGACTAAAACATTTTAAGCAATTAAATTAATCAATCTCAATCTCTCTTTCTCTTTCTCTCTCTCTCTACCCCCACCCCCCATTCTTCCCTTCCTCTTTCCCTCCCCTTTTAACAAAGCAATTGACAAAAAAATGACAGTAAAACAATTCTTGTTAGAGACCTAAGATAATTGGCAATCCTGGGCCAGGTTTTTTTTTCCCCCATTTTTCTGTTTTGCCTGAAGCTAACTCCAACTGAGAGTAAGGGCCTTTGTGCATGCTAAAGAAATTCATCCTTTCTGATTATCATCAAACAAAAACCACTTTCATATGTGAGATTTGAGCAACTAGTAGGTAACAAATAGGCTCTCTCAGTGAATGAAACCATCCAAATCCGAGCAAATTTTCTATAAGACATATTGTCCATATATAACAATAAAATGGTGCCTTAAACCCAGCCTTGTGGCTTTGCCCTGGGAACTTCAAACTGGAGCTGTTTGCCTAAAGGAGAAATACTGCCCAAAAAAGAATTTTCTTTCCTCTTGTCATTCTGTTTTCTCTTTTCTTTAAAAGCAAATTCCTGCAGGCCTTCTGTTCAGCCTGGAGGCATTTGTCTTACAAGTGGAGGCACATCCTCCAAAGAGAAAAAGAAGGAAGGAAAACCATCCCCCTTGCCCTGGGGGATTTCAGGAGAAGATGGAGGAACTCTGGTCTTAGCCTGAGGGTGGGGAAAGGAGGAAACGAAGTTGCCAGCTGTGTGCACAGTCATTTGATAACAGCAAGCAGGCAGACCACCGGAGAGAGCAAACAGAAGCGTGGGAGCTGGTGAGCAAGAGAGACTTGGGCAAGAAGAAAAAAAGAAAGAGCAGAATTGTGTAGCCAGGAGAGGAGGAAGCTGGAGCTGGGGGGCCCAGTCATTTCTTTTTAACAAAAAAGAGGGCCAGGAGAAGAGGTCATGCACAGGATAAGAAATACCACTTAATATATATTCTATGTTTGGGTTGTACATTTGTTTTATGTCACAATACAATGAAGAGGGTCAGCCTGTCTGCATTTTGACAGCTCTGTCTATTGTAAGTCAGTATAAACCACACCACGTTTCTCCCCAGATGTGAAAAGTCCAAGACATTTTTATTTTACAAATTCCCTAATATGCTATAAAATGAAGAAGTCACAAAACAGAATCATAAAAACAGTACTCTCTTTTCAATGATCACATTTAAAAAACTGAACAGATAGAATAAGAACTCTTCTAGTGGGTCCAGATTATCTGAGTGGGTACAGATTGCGAGTGTTGACGGAACTTCATTTGCAGATAATGCCCAAGCAGAAAAAATGAAACTTGGACAAGTTAGGCCCGGTGTCTTCCTGCTCTAGGACAGAGAACTAACCTCTCCTCACTCCTCACTTCCCTACTGGCTTCCAAGCCAGGTACCAGTGAAGCCTCTACCAGCTGAGTCAAAGAGATGCCCTGTGGGAGTCAGTGGGTTGGGAGATCATCCCAGGCTCACTGGGTGATGAGTTGAGGAATGACAGCCTTTCAGTCCTGCTCGATGTCATGACTGACAATGACGGTCTGCCTGCAAGCTGCTGCTCATTCTCCTATTGAGAAAGTCACTTTGCAGTAACTCTTTACCTTACAGTGCAGGGATCCCTACTGGACAGGACTGGTTACATTGGGGGAATTTAAAGGCCTTCCCCGAAGACTGTAGAGTTGATTTAATTACAGCACAACCCCCTTCACATAGGCAAATGCACACTCTCTCACATCCACAAAGGTAATATGAAAAATAGTCATACTTGGCCTGTATGGAGTGCTCATCTGTGTCCCAGGCATTGTGCTCATGCTCGCTAGAAGCTGGGTAGAGCAGCGGTGAAAAGTAGAAGTTCTGGAGCTGAAATGCCTGGGTAGCGAATCCCACTCCATCACTTAACTATTGGTATTCTATCACTTTGTGTCTCCATTTTCTCATCTGTAAAAATAATTATAGTACTTGCTGATTATAGTTGTCAGGAGGACTAAATAACCTGCTTCATGTGAAGGTATCTGAGAGAATGCCAAGTGCATAACAAGTATTGACTAAGACTTAGCTGTTAAAGTACATATTTAGGCCTCATCGTAGTTTTAGGCTGTATCTATAATTATCCATCCCTAAGCTAACTAAGCTTAGGTTAGTTAAGAAGGTTGCCAATTTATATAATGTATTAAAAAGCAGGTAGAGGTTCAAAATCAAGTTCATCTGATTCCAATGCCCACTACCCTAAACATCTTTTACTTTCTCAAATTATTGATGCCTTCAAAGAAAAAGCTGTAGTGGATGCAAAAACTGAAGACTGAAAATTGCAGAATTTTTCACTTTTTTTTAAAAGACAGAAATATAGAAAGCCAACAGTTTATTTTACTTTCTCATCAGCTCCCTTTTTGTCTCCTCTGTCTCTTTATCTTTCTCTTCTTCCTCTTTCTCTCTCTAATGATGAAATAATCTGACCTAACACATAATGCAAATTATGTGCTATTGCCTTAAATTGTTCCAGTTCATTTAACTCACTATGAGCATTCATTACAGCTAATTATTGTAATAGATTTTTATTATTCATAATTATTTTCTCATGTTGTAATGTTCATAAATTTTAAAAATTCTTGCCATCATGAGTCACCATTCATGCTTGTCAGGCATTTTCTTTGTCTTCTTTTCTTTACAGAACATTTGAATGCTCATTATCATCAATACATTTGTAGGTTATTATTATTCATATCCAATAAGGCCCTTTTGGGGTATGCAGAGTAACTTCAGAAATGTAGTAATTCTCAGACCTAATGACAAACTGATCCTCTGCTTAATTTTAGAAAATCAAATTAACTACCTCTGATTAAATGCACAGCAGATTTCACTGTGTTAATGGTGTCAGGTTCATGACTCCAGGCAGAGATACTTTAACTCACCACAGTGCAGAATTTTTTTTAAAGATCACACTCCAAAACTGATACACTAGGCAAATGCAAGCATTCCCTGGGAATGGGAAAATGATGAGCAAAGCACCCTCTCTCTATTAGTCAAGGAAGTTTATTTATACCAGCAGCGATTAGAAGTAGGACATCATGGGTACAAGTCTCAGGCCACATGAAACAAATTCTATTTCATTATTTTCTTTAGATCAAATTAGTTTCAATTAATCACCCAATTCTTTGTCTAGTTCATGAGAACATTTCAACTATTCTTGGCACATTTTCGAAATGCCAAGGGCACTTGAAGGGCACATTCTACCTATTGAAGTTGTGCTAAGAACAAGGATGCATTCAATGCCAAGGTGTAAGATAGGCATCTGACACCTCATGGGTACAAGTCCCCCTCTGCAGCTAAACCTACAGCATTCACCTCTCCACCCCTAATGCACAGGAACTCACTAAGAGGCAATCCCTTTTCTATCTACATTCTCATCTTAAGTGATCTCCTCCAATTGCAGGGCATTGAATAGCATCTGAAAGCTCTTAATTCCTAAAATCACAAGCTCTGAGCTACACCCTCAGATTCAGACTCTATATCTTCTTAATGTCTCTTCTTATGTATCTAAAAAACATTTCAAACTTTGTATGCTTTAAAGGAAAATACTAATGAGCTTCCTAAAGTCTGCTCTTTTGTTTCCCCATTTCAGCAAATGGCACCGTCATCTACTTACTCACTAAGGCCTGAGAGTCCTCTTTGAGTCCTTTCATTCTTTTCCATTCCTCAGCAATTCTCAGCAAATCCTATCAACACTACCTCCATGTTGTGGCCTGTATCTGACTACTTCTCACCATCATCACTGTGACACCCTAGTCCAAGCCCCATCACCTAACGTCTATGGCAATTAACACCTGGCCTCCTGTTTCTTGTACTTCATTCTCTCTGCCAGGCAGACAGATATTTCTTAAGCATAAGTCATATCATGTCAGATTTATGTCTAAAACCTTCCAGTTACTTTTTATTACACTCAAAATCCAAACTGTCCTGTCCTATAAGACTCTGTATGGTTGGCCCCTGGTTTCTCATCTGTCACTGCACCTGCTACCTCCTTCCCACCCATCCAAGAGGCTCCAGCCACACTAGACTTCTTCCTGTTCTCATATAAAGTTGATTTATTTGTCTGTTCATATTTATTGGCCCAGGCATTGTAATAGCACAATCTTCAGGTATTTTTCCATTTAATTTTTATATCAACTTTCTAAATTATTTATAATTATTATGTTATTAACATTTTATAGATAAAAGAAATAAAATGGAGGCTTAGAAAACAAGTGCTCTTACGAGATGTATCAGGGTAAAAGAAATACAAGAAAGAAAATGTTTATAACACAGGTTGGTGCTGAGTTATCCTGGCACTATTTCTTATGAGCCAGGTGCTCTCACACAGATATACCCACCACACAACAAAGCATTTTGCACAACTGGTCAGTACCCCTACCCATACTGGCTCCATCGCAGTTATTCTTCCTAATATTGGACATCTCTTTCACTTGGTCAATTAGAAATTACCCAGCTGAAGAAAATTGAAAGAAATTAAGGTAGAAACAGGGAAACAGGGAGAGAGACATACAGAGAGAGAGAGAGAGAGAGACAGACAGACAGAGAGAGAGAGAGAGAGAGAAACAGACATTCATTCTTTGAAGTTGAATATATTTTACAAAAAAAAAATGGAAACAACTGAAATGTCCATTGACAGAATAATGGACATATGCATTATGATTCTTCTTTGTTAGTGGTTCTCAACTGGGGGAGATTTTGTACCCAAGGGGACATTTGGCAATGTCTGGAAATGTTTTTGGTTCTTGCTTCTAGAGTAGAAGGAGATCTAGTGGTTGAGTCCAGACATGCTGGTAAACACTCTGCAATGCATAGGACAGTCCCCTACCGCAGTGAATTATCCAGCCCAAAGTTTCAGTAGCATTAATGATTGGAAATCTTACTTTTTATGATGGAATTTTACTCTATCCACCAAAAGCATGTTGGAAAAGAATATATCATTACATGGGCACAAATTCTGGAATTGTAAAATGATAGATGAAAAAAATGAGAGGCAAATTGCATATGTTTTGTGATTTCAGTAAAAATACACATCACACACAACTCTTTTATTGACAAAGAAGACATAATAGAGATATACCTAAATAATGACAATAGTTATGTCTGGGCAGTTGCATAGTAATTATTACTTTGTTCTTTCCTCATACTCATTCAAGTGAACATATCTCCCCTTTGCAATTAGGAAAAGTTTGTTATATTCTTTTTTTAATTTCAACACATTTAGGGGGTATAGATGTTTATTGTTATATGTTTTTCTTTTAATTATTTCCAAATTTGTATCTCTGATCTTATTCAGAAGGCAACCGAGAGATATTCCCCACTGTCCTAGACTTTTAGTTAATCTAATGAAATAACAGGACCAGCCTGGTTTTAAAATTTGAAATTGGATCATCTCTTTTTTGTGTATTCTTTCAACATTTAATACATGCTCACTATATGCCACAGGTATTTTCTTAGATGTTGGAAATACAAAAATGTGCATACGCAGACAATTACAAAAGAATGTGGGAATGGAATAGTAAGATCATTCATAGAGTATTTTTGGAACACTGAGAAAGAAGAGTACCTAACTCAGCCAGGCTGATGTTTATGGAAGACTTTCTGGAGGAGGTGTTATTGGACTGAAGCATATGAAGAAGAGGAGATGCCATGCCAATCCAGGTTGAGAGGATTGTATTTGCAAAGACTTGGAAACAGATAATGAGCACAAAGGTGTATGCAGAGAAAGTTCAAGTCTATAGCCTATTTACACAACATTCCTAGGATTGTCACCAATTCCCTCTTCAGTACAAGCCACCTTTTTAGACTTCTGGTATTCCTGTCTCATCTACTAAACCAAATATATTATGTCTGTGCACAGGCTTTGATGTGGGCATCCTGGCCAGGATGTTGTAGCTTGCTGACACTTTCTAAGAATCATATAAATTCCCACTGATTCCATTATTTGTTTGGTTTCTGGCCCCAGAAGGACCTATGGTTTGTTGGATCTGACAAGAATTTAGTCAAATCAAAGTGACATTTGGTTAGGGAACTTGATTCTCTGCCTGTTCCTCATCACCACCACAGATCTTAACAGAGATCCATGTGGACAGAGAGCAATGGTTCTCAAAGTCCAGTCCCTGGACAAGCAACATCACCACTTTCTGAATCTTGTTAGAAATGCAAATTCAGGCCATTCTTGAGACCTAGTCAGTTAGAAACTGTGTGAGTGGGCCCAAATCTTTGGTTTAACAAATACTCCAGGGGATTCTGGAAAACTCTAAATGTTAATAACCATTGGTAGAGAAAATATGGGCAGGCAATGCCTTAATTACTAGTGTATTGATCTTGTGTCACAGTGTAATCCCTTGGTGAACTTGATGGGATCCAGAAGAGCTACTAATATAAGAAGAGTTTCTGCACACAGTAGCTGAAGGCCTTTTGGGGTCCTTTTCCTTAGAACCTAAGGTACCCACAAAAATAATGGGATCAACATCCAACACCATCCTAGAACTTGTTGGAAGTTCAGAATATCAGGTCCCATATCCCATTCCAAGCCTATTGAATCAGAATCTTTATTTAACTAGATCCTCAGTTGGTAAAATTTAAAGTTTGAGAAGCACTAGCATAGCCTATATTCTAATTTCAGATTCTAAATCAATGCGTGCTTGACTACAGTCTTTTAAATAGCATCCATGTGAGTTTTATCTATGCACCACAGTTACATATTATTTACTTAAAATGTCCATATGAACCCAATTCATGTCTTTAACAAAAATAAATTTGTTTATATATTAGATGTTATACCAATCCCCCCTAAGAAGAATCTTCTCAATTTGCTACAAATAGAGAGTGTATATATATATATATATATATATAGAGAGAGAGAGAGAGAGAGAGTAAAAAGTAAGCAATATTACTAAATTATAGCTAAATATTGCTGATTGCCAAAGGATGCTGAGACTGCACTTCCTTTGTGAAAAGGGAGAGGCACAAGTATTAAAGAAGTATTAAAACAGCTAGCTTAGAACTCAAACTCTCTCTAAACAGGACTTAAAGAGAATTGGAAAGGGAATTCTCATTGCTGTGTCATTCAGTATTAGATGAAACCCAATTTCTAAGAAACCTAAAATTATCTCACTTACTAACTAAAAATCAACTCCTTGTGAATAATTCTGTGGGAACTACAGTTCCAGTACGATGTTTCTCAAACCTTTAAATGCGATAAGATCGTCTTGTAAGAATGAGGATTCTCACTTCATAGGTTTGGGGTGAACCCTGGGATTCTACATTTCTAACAGGCTCCTGCTTGCTGTTGTTCAGGGGAGCACATATTGAGCAGCAATGGTGTAAATATTACCACACCAGTAGGAGAAAAACAACAAAGGAAATATCTGTTAAGAGAAAGGCATTTAATGAGAAAAATGAGAGGAGATAGATAAAGGCTTCCCCTAGAGGCTTCTGTGCACTTTTACTGAAGGTCCAACCCTTTCTAACAGGACACCGAGTGCCTGCAAAGCCTCATAAATAAAAAGGAGCATTGGCTAGAGTTTTGGGGAAGATGAAGCTCTCTCATGCTTGGAGTGTTTCATCAACAGAAGAATTGGCTGATCACCATTTATACCTAATGGGAGATGATTATAGTCACTAGAGGCCAGAAGCCATTAAACATTCACGTGACCACACTTCAGTCTGTGTTTTTGAGGGATGCTAAACTGGCCTGTCAAGCGCTGCTCAGCTGGAAATTGAAAAATTTCCTCCTAAAAGGGCCCCAGCTGTTGGAAATGTCATTGGGTTCCATCTAAGAAGAATTCTCAAAAAGAGCAACTCTGACTTTCTTAACCACACTGCTCTCCCAAAAGGAGAGTCTGCTTTTGGATCATCCATGTCACTTAATGTGATCGTGTCCAACCTCTGAGCCTTAGTCTAGTTTGATGCACATTCATTGCACAGCGCCATGAAGCATTCACTCAGAGCACATTTATTAAGTTCTTATGATATGCATTGGGGAGAAGAACCAAAAGATGGAAGTGACAAAGCTCAGATGGGAAGCTCTGTCGTTCGTATTTATAGGGAACAGCAGTCACGTCCCTGGGTCCACACAGCATGTAGCAGCTAGGCAAACCTACATCTAGAATACTGCCAAAAACAGAAAGCAAAACCAATTCAGGACTCCAAGTCCATCAGTCATAATGTTTGGCCACAAATAGGAGCCTAATTGGATTAGCCTGATGATTTTCCTCCCCATGCCCTAGAGTCAAGGCCCTGGGCACAGTCATCACAGACTCCATTTCCCTAAATTCAAAATTCATTTGTCAGTTCACAACCTGTGTCCAGGTGATGCCAAAAAAAAAAAAAATCCATTTTGATCTCTTCAGGCAAACTGCCAGTAAGCTCAATATAAAATACACAGCCAAACTGATGTTTAACTGAACTGACTAGGTATTTAGAAGTTGGTTTTTTTTTTTCCTTTTTCTTCTCTGAATTGACAGGTCAAATCAGTCAGAAGAAATTACCAGCCCCAGGGAGATGAAGTCTAAATTGTTGTCTCTGCTGTGCTCTCTCCAAGGGAGTATTAACATCACCCACCACAAAGCCCAGTGTCTCTGTTGCTGCGTCGCTAAGGTCAGATGCAAGAGAGGCAGGGAGAAATCGAACTTACTTAGCAAATAGTTAAATAGAGTTTACCATGTACCAGGCTCTTTCCCAAGCACTTTACAGATATCAAATAGTTTAATACTCTTAATAATCTGTGAGGCACATATTAACCCCATTTTAAGGATGAAGAAACTGATTCATATAGAGATGAAGTCACTGACAAAAAGTAGATAGCCAGTGGGTGCTGGAGCCAGATACCACTAAAGGCTACCCCAACCCTTAACTACTGTTCCTTTACTCTTCTGAGTCAAACCCATTGTAGCCAGAGTATCACACACATAGGCTCATAGAAGCCCCTTTATACACTAGGACTTCTGCAAATACTAGCCATATGGAAGTCATGGAGCCCAGAAGTGGCCAAGACAATGGGACAACCTTGCCAAAGACACCTGGTAGGATCACAGTTGTCCTCTTCAAAGATTGACAAGATCATTATTTAGAGAATGGACATAATTATTCTCTATTTCTCCATCAGGCAAGGCTAAATCAAATGATGAAAGATGGATATGGTGTTTATTCATTTTTCTGTTTTTTTACTTCTTCCTTCCTTCACTCAAAATTATAGTGAACATGACACAGCAGTTAAAAGCATGGGCATTAAAGTCAAGCAGACTTGGGTGTGGGTGGGTCCACCTTCTGATGTTTAATAGCTTCCGGCACCATGGAGACATTATTGCACTCTCTTATGCCCCTTCTCTTGACGTATAAAATGGGCATGTACTTACCTCATAGCATTGTGAAGATTAAATACAATCATATCGGTAATGTCCAATTCTAATGCCTGACTCTACAAAATTAAGTTTCATTAACATTGCATTGCTATAGGCCTGCCATTAGGCAGACAGAAATTGCAGTACCAAACACTGTGATGAGGATTGTGCAGTACTATGGAAGCACAGAAAAGAAATTAACAATTTGAAGACACTAGTGAATGCTCTACCAAGGTGGTAACATCTTTTGGGTACTTAAAAAACTAGTTTATATTGTAAATAAGGGAAATAAATACAGCAGAAACAACTTGTGGAAATTCGGGTAACGTACACATATATTTTTAAAAGACAGACTTGGATACTGTGGTAAAAATACTGAATTTTGATCAGATTGAATAGGGGATAGAGAAAAAACATTAAGTCAGAAATTTCTAACAGATGGAGCCTCTCAGGGATGGAATAAGATAAGCTTCCCCCAAGATCTTATATTTGAGATATTAAACAGAGGCTGGCTGGCCTTTTCTCAAAAAAAGAAAAAGTGTATTGCCTCTCATCTGTGAAAGGATTTTGCACAGATCATTTAACCACTTTGGGCTTGAGACTTTTCTGCTGTAAAAAGAGGATAACATGCTCAAGAGGTGATTATGAGCATCGCATATCACTGTGTGTGTATAAGAACTTTAAAAGATTCATTCATTCATTCAACATTATTGAGCATCTACTACATGCCAGAAACCATGCTCCTGTTCTGTTCACTGTTGGGAATGCAACAATGAACAGAACACAATCTTTGTACTCGTGGAGCTTACATTCTAGTGGTTGGAAGCAGAGACAATGCACACAAACATATATAAATATATAATAAATTTTATGGCCATAAGTACTTTGAAAAAATTAAGCAGATAGGAGGGATAGGGAGAATACTGGTTGCATTGCTGTTTTATGCAGGGTGATCAAGGAAGATCTCTGAAAAGATGGCATTTGACCTGCACACCATGAAATCATGAGCCAGAGAGAGAACACCCAGAAATATAAGAGGCAAAAAGAGAAAACGAATCCCAGGAGCCACATGAAAGCAATGTGGTAAAGAGGAGGTTATTTTTAGGTCATTAAAAATAAAATGTATAGTTCTGAATCAAAAGTGTAGTTTATTATATCTCAAACAAGAAGCAGTACAATTAATCAAAGTATGTGCCTAAACTATCGACAGTTTTGCCATCTTAACAGTAGCTTATTTGTGCCAGCAGTGACGAAGCCTGGAAAGTGAGTGGCAATGAAACTGCAAAAGGTGTTTTCCACAGCTTGTTGAGAATGGAATATTTTTCCTTGCAAAAAGTGGTCCAAACCCTGGAAGAAGTGATAATTAGTTGGTGCAAGGTCTGGTGAATACAGTGAATGGCAGAGTTTCCAAGTCCAGCTTCTTGAGCAGCGTTGTTTGTGTGACGTGTGGCTGAGTGTTGTCTTGAAAAAGGATTGGCCTGTCCCTATTGACCAAGCTCGGCTGCTTAATCACAAGCATCCTTATCATTTCATCCAATTGGTTGCAATAAACATCCACTGTAATCCACTGACCAGGTTTCATGAAGCTGTAGTGGGTAATACCAGTGTTGGACCATCAGACACCATTAGCTTTTTTTTGATACATCGGTTTTGGACTGTGTTTTGGCACTTTCTCTTTATCCAATCATTGTGCCAAACATCTGAGATTGTCAAAAACAATCCATTTTTTATCACACATAAAAATACATTGTAGAAATGGTTCACCTTTATGTTGTAACAGCAAAGAAAGGCAAGCTTCCAGACAATTTCTCTTCTGAAGCTCTTGTAATTCATGCAAAACCCATCTATTCAGCTTCTTTACCTTGCTGATTTGTTTCAAATGGTCCAATATTGGCAGAATAGTAACGTTAAACCTTGCTGCTAATTCACATGTAGGTTCAGATGGGTTTGATTCCATTACAGATTTCAGCTCATCATTATCCACCTTGGTCTCAGGTCACTCACATGGTTCATTTTCAATATTAAAATCACCAGAATGGGATTTCTCAAACCATCGATGTATTGTGTGTTTATTAGCCACATCCTTCCCAAACAATTTGTTGATATTTCGAGCTGTCTGCGCTGCATTTGTTCCATGACGGAACTCATATTAGAAAGTAACACGAGTTTTTGACTTATCCATGTTTTCACAAAAATTGCTCAAAAAAAAAAAGTTTGAAAGATAATCACAAACTAAAATGGACCTTTGAAAGACTGAGGGTGTACCTTCACAATAAACATAAAACAAGAAGTGTCAAAGTGAAATGTCAGAGACAGCAACTATTAAGCTTAGTATGTAAGGAAATAGGACATTTCATACTTAATAGCCTAATGTCAATTGTCTTATATGTGACTGAGATATGGACTAAAATGAGGATCGAAATAGTGAATACTGGAGACAACAGAAATGAGAAAGTAACTGGGGTAGGTCAACTGTATTGAGTTGCATTAGTGGCATGGAGGGTATAGAAATCTGATGAGAGTAGGTTCAAGAAAGAACAGAAGAAATAAGGAAGATAATGAGGATAAACGACTCACTATGGTTTGCTATGGGGGAACAAAGAAATGGGACTGTAGCTAAAGAAAAATGTGAGGTCAAGGGATGTGTTTTTTTTTTTCTTTGTCTTTTTATTTTTTTTCCTTTTTTTAGATGATTGTTATTGCATATTTACATGTCAAATGAATAGTCCAGCAAGGAGAAAAATGAATAGTGCAGGAAAGAGAGGAGTGGATTGCTGGATCATTTCCCTAAGTAGAGGAGAGGGGACAGGATCCAGTGCACAAGAGGTGGACTTGGCCTCAGAAAGAACCTTGGGCATTTCATCCACAGTAATAGGAGGGATGTAGAGTGAATGGGCTCACATCCAGGAAGGTTGGAAGATGCGATTCTTCCCCTTTGACGCTTTAAATGTTTTCCTAAAACAGAGAGCAAGGTTAATGGCAAAGACTTGGCATGGGATGGGGAATAAATATGGAAGTTTTGAGAAAAGAGAGAAGATATAGCCATCTAGGATAGACGATTGGTCTAGAGCAGGGTCATCAAACTATAGCTTGGGAGCTACATCCAGCCCACTGCCTGGTTTTGTAAAGAGTTTTGCTGGAAGGCAGCCACCTCTGTGTACTGTCTGTGGCTGCTTTCCTGCTATGATTGCCAAATGTGACATCAACCGCATGACTTCCCAAACTTAAAATACTTACTATCTTGCCCTTTGCAAAGAACATTTGCCAACCCCTGTCTAGAGAGCTGAGTTGATTTTAAAGCAGTGTTTAGAGGCACAAGGTTAGTGGTCACAAAGCTGAAGGAAAACTAATGAATATGAATGTGCCTCTGTGTGTGTATGTGAGGGTAGGAGGAAGGGAAGGGGAGCTACCTCCGGACACCTTCTGCTGTTCAGATGTATGTATAGAAAAGGAATAAGGCTAGAATTAATCAGGGTTGGTGTTTAGCCAGGCTAATAATAATAAAGGGAGAGATCTGTAGAGGGACTGAGAGGTTATAAAATGGGATGAGTAGTAGACCTTGGAATCAGTGCTGATAGTGAAGTCATGAGGAGAAGGATGAGAATAAAATAAAGTATCAATGGATTCTGTGTTTTGGAGGACTTAGGGAATATTAAATTAAGTTATTAAAGAGAATGAACACTAAAGGCATGAGGAAAGAAAAGATGCTTGAAATGAAGGTTATGGAAGCATTGCCACTTTGAATAATGGAAAGGAGAGTGAATCACTAAGGTAGGGTGAGGATAAAATAAAGCAAGTAATATGTGCTCTTCAGGATGAATATCCCACACAGACATAAGAGATCATTTACAATCTCCTTGACCTGAGTTTTATACACAGCATAGCAGTTCAATTTGTGGGGTAAGGTTGGAAAGCATGAGCAGTGGAGAGCTTCCCTTGCTTGTCTAGTTTCCAAGAGATCAGTGAAATTGCATCAGGAAGAGGGAAAATCAAAAACAGGTAGGAGAAAGTATTTGAGTTTTCAATGTATATCTTATTAATAACTCCATCTCTCCAGGGAAATGGCTCCAACTGAAAGATACTACCCAGGGTTACTATCCCTGCAACAGCTTAGATGACAGATAGAAAACAGGAACTGCAGATTTCATTATTTCCCCATACTTTCGATGAAATGGAGCACGGACTGAGTTATGCGAGGTTGTTCAGATCTTTCCAAACCAAACAGTTTGTCAGATTTTGAAATCATAAAGAGCAACCCATCTTCCTACTCTTACCCTTGACCTCACTCACATAGCTTTCTTTTTTAATCACTGTGTCTCTAACATCAAACACTTTGAATGGAAGATTGCTGGTCTAGCTGACTTTGTCCATGCTTGCGATCCTTCCTGATCTACCTTCAAAGTCATGGATGCATTCCAAACTGATGAGATGGGTCACAGCCTTTCCGAGGGGCCAAAGCCAGCTGGTTTGAGTCAATTGTATTCCTTTCAATTGGCAAACGATAAATGGAGGGTTTTTTCCCCCTTAGGAGGTTGACTCTACAGTTGGTGATTGATTACTTGATATTATGCCTTTTAGGCCAGAGTAACATCTTACCCCCAGCCAGAGCCATGAATCTGTCTAGATGCTTAGGTCAACACATCTGCCCACCACAAAACACTGCATATGAGTTTATGTGAAAATTTTGTTATCCATTCAAGGATCTATTTACACATTTATTCTTTCAGTATTTGTGTGTATATTTTGAGAAAATAGAGATCAAAGGGGCAATTCCTCACCTTAAGACTGAAAAGATTACTGGGAACAGAGAAATAGACAATAAAAAAATAAGTGTGATAAGTAATAGAATAGAAGCAATTCTATTATAGAATTCAATAGAAGCAGGGGAAACCTAAAAGATTGGAATCTAAATCAGACCAGAGCAGGATTTCTCGACCTCAGTACTATTAACATTTGTGACTAGATAATTCTTTGTTGTGTGGGCTGTTCTAAATGTTCAAGACATTTAGCAGCACCGCTGATTTCTATACACTAGACAGCAGTAGCAACACATCCCCGCTTCTGACAACCAAAACTGTCTCCAGAAATTGTAAAATGTCCCTAACCGGGGAGGGAGACAAATTTTCCTTTATTTGAGAATCCCTGGACTAAGAACATCAGGGGAGGTTTCCTGGAGGAGGTAATACTGGAGCTACATCTTTAAGAATAATTCATTTCCTCAATAAACAAAATGAAATATAATGTGTTTAAGCAAAAGAAACATCACATGAAGAGATAGTATATCCAGGGAATTGTAAATAATTTGATATCATTACAGCATAGACTAAGAACAAGATACAGAAAGTAGGCTGCAAAGGTAGACTAGATCCAGATCAATTGAAACATTCATAATTAGAATATATTTTGGCAGTTCCAAAGCAAGTCATCTTATCAGATTTACTTATGCAGATATTCAAAAATATAGCCATCTGGTCCCAGTCTTACTGAATCATAATCTCTGGGAGTAGGAACCAAGAATTTGTATATTTTTAAAGCTCTTATTCAGCTTAGGGAACTATCAAAATCATGTTACTTAAAGTTTTACCTACAAACTGGGCACATTGGCATCACCTGGGCATTTGTTAGAAATGCAAAACACATTCCAAACCTATAGAATCAGAGCCTGCATTTGACAAGAGCCCCAGTGATTCTTATACATGTTAAAATTAAGAGCATTGTTCTAGTCTACAGGAAGCCCCTCAAAAACACAAACATGAGTACCATTAATGACCGTAAGAAATACACAGTAGACTTGTTCATCACTGTTAGCTGAGAAACAAGAGAACTTATAGGAAAACAAGCACCATTAAACCACTCTTTTCAAATCTGTCCCACATGGTCATTTGAAGATTTACTAGTACTATAAAATATGATCAGCTTTCATAAAATCTTATGGGAAATCACAGGAGGCAGTGAATGTCAGCATTGACTATCAAATAACCTCTTATGACCCAGCATCCAATCTTGACATAAATCTACATTTCTCAGGCTCACAAACCAACCCTCCTATTTTGCAGCCAATAAAAGGCAAAAGGAAATTTCATCAATTCTGGAACTATGACAGAAAATAGATAGATATTAGTTTCAAGAGCATTTCCCGTTTGTCATTTCAGATTGTTAACACACTTTAATTCTAGGCTGCCTTGGAAGCTTAACCTACTTAAGGGCAATGGAGAGATAACTAGCTGTAAAAACTAATAATGATGACTATTTGGAGAAGATTTGCAAAATTCCCAGCACTGTGCTAATGTGACTCATAAGCAGTGGTTTGTGGTAAAATCTATTGCTCCATTTCTCAGATGAGAAAACTGCAGTGCTGAGTGGGAATATCTGTGGTCTCACAATGATAAGCAGTGGCGTCTGAATGTAATCCCCCATCTGACCTCCTACTCCTTGCTCATGACCATTCTGATTTAAGCTCAGTGGTAAAGAAGAGACATTACTCAAGCTCAAGCCATACGTCTCTGCAGGTTTAATTATAAAATGTCTGGGTCAGTATCTCCATTTATAAGTTAAAAATAATCTACCAGGTTCTTATGATTAACTGAGATAAAGTCTGTGAAAAGAGCATTGTACCCTGCAAATCATGATTGTGCAAAATTCAGCTAAGATGGCAAAATGTTTTTACTGAGAAATATGACTCAATACCCCTCCTCTATGGCAAACTTATACAAAATTTTAAAAGATATTATTAATAAGAAAATATATTTGTAATGATAAGCATCTCAATGAACCCTAAAAGGAATGGAAGGACAGAAGTGAGAAAGAGTTCATGCTTAGGTTTGTGTTTGGGATATGAAATAGGAATAAGATCCCAGAATGTATTAGTCAAAGTTCTCCAGAGATTAGGTAAATGGATAGATAGATAGATAGATTTATTATGAGGAATTAGCTTACACAGTCATGGAGGCTGAAAAGTCCCAGTATCTATCTACCATCTGCAAGCTGGAGGTCTGCTAAAGCTGGTGGTGTAATTCAGTTCAAGTTTGAAGGCCTGAGAACCAGGGGAGCTAATGGCATAAATCCCAGTCCAGGGGCAGGAAAAGATAAGATGAGATGTTCACCTCAAAGAGTCAGGCAGGACAAAGGTGGTAAATTCTATGTCCCAGTCAATTTGACACAAAAATTAACCATCTTGAAGGAGTTCATCTGCATTGAACAATGTGTGACCTACATGCAGTGGGGAACAGGGACATGAGCATTAGCTTACTTCTCCAGACATCACTGGGGGCTGCCATGCAAACTGAGGGCTGAATAGAAGCATGGCCATGGCCACTATGAGCCAGTTGTCTTGTCATAGATAAACATAGCCTCGGACAAGAAATCAGGCAAAGTCACAGGCTTACTCTGGTGTCAACCTTTGGTACCCTGTTGAAGAAGTGTTCGGAGCTGCCACCATAAAATCTGATCTGATGGGGGAAGTAAAAGGTTGAACAAAGAGGAAGAGGCCTCTCCAAATTTGCTAGCCATAAGTATGAATATGTGCAGTAAAAAGGAAAAGCAACTCCCAGTCATAATGAGCTACTGTATAAATCATTATAGGAGAAAGATTGGCCAGAGGGAATTCTAAGGATCTGTTAGGTCTTTCAAGGGGCAGCCCAATACAATATTCTTTAAGAAGTCTTCTCTTTTCACCATACCCCATACTACTCTGTTTTGAGTAGGGCAGGACAACACTGAAGTTAGGAGAATGCTGCCTGGAAAGAACACCAAGGTTTAAATGCCTGCTCTACTGGAGAATCTTCCAATGTTGTTCAAGTAGTGCCTCAGTTTCTGCCTTTGTGAAATGTACATGGCGATAGTACCTGCCACATACAGTTGTGAAGATTCCATAAGTTAACTCATATAACACACCAAAACCAGGATTGAGCTCATAGTGAGTACTCAACAGAGAACTATTACTTTGACTTTGCGTAGTTGCCCCTAAAATGAAAAATTATGATTATCATATCAAATTGTATTTTTATCAAATCTATGTTTTTAAAGGGTAGAAACCTCTCTAAGGTATCTCTGAGGTGAAATGGTTAGGAAGACAGGTTAGGCAGCTAATGCAACGATTCTGGCTTCAGATAATGAAAGACAATTAGCTGTGAAATAGATTTTTTAAAAAAACACTGATGATTTAGAAAAAGCACTGGACAAGGAGAAAGAAGATCTAACTCTGTGACTCTGAGAAACTGTATGGCATTAGACAAGTCATCCGTTCACATCAAGACTCTGCTTTCTCAGCAGTAACATAGACACGTTGGTCTATGAGACATCTATGATCCCTTTTAGCTCTAAGATTTTAGGATTCTGTATATTATGCATCTAAATTGATGCACTTAGAGACTTTGAAGTACATTGTGCCTCTGTTTCATAAAATATTTGGGACAATGGAGTAAAAATGATATAATGTCAGGGCCTAGAAGTTTGATATTTAATTCTAAGGGAAAAATAATATAGTCAGGTTCAATTCAATTTTATGCACAATTTATACTTGGATTTCACCTACTCATCTTTAAAAAATGGTTAAGAGAGTCTACGGCCATACCAGCCTGAACGTGCCTGATCTCGTCTGATCTTGGAAAAAATGGTTAAGAGGACAGAAAAGTCTTTTTTCTTCATGGAGTTTACAATTTACTAGGAGAGCAAAAGAAATAAAACAAAAAAATAATGAAATAACTGTGCATTGGGATACATGCTATGAAGTTAGCGATCATAGCGTGATGAGGGAGCGTGTGGCGTGGGGAATGGTCAAGGACCCCCGCTTTGAGTTGGTGACATTCAGCTGAGACCTACAGGATAAGAAGATCAGGGGAAGAGATTTTAAGGCAATAGAAAGCACCAAACTAAAACCCTGGGAGTGGAAATAAGTCAGCATATTCGAGGATCTGAAAAAGATTCAGGTGGCTTGTGAACAGGAATGAGAGGAGCACAAAATGAGGCTGGTGGGAGCTGGGATCCTGTAGCCCATGGCTAAATAAATGATTGTATATTGTTTAACATCACTGACAGCATTTTTAAGTAGAAAAAGTATAGCAAATATTGAACTCCTTTTATGTGCCAGGTACTTTCCTAAGTGCCTTTCAGTTATTAATTCATTTAATCCTCACAACAACCCTATGAGATGAGAATTGTTACTACCACAGTTTATAGATGAAGAATCTAAACAAAGAGAGTTGAGTTAACTTGCTGAAGATCATAAGGCCAGGAAGTTTCCAAAGTGGACTCATTCCTCAGCATCCTGGCTACAGAGAATGTGCTCTGAAACAATGTGTCATACCAGTTTGTTTCAGAACTTGAGAGTTTCAAGTGCTTGATTTGTGTAGACTGTAAATATTCCAAAGGTGACTTTGATTTTTCTTTTCTCTACCTTATAAAGAAGTACTGCTTGACATGATATAATGGTACATAGTGTTTGTGAATGCTGTTAGCCTGACTCCTTCAAAATGAAAAGTGCACCTCTTAAAAGAATAGACTAGTGAGAAGAGGGCTGCTAATGACATTTGAAACATTGAGTTTTAAAAACATCTCATTATACAGTTAGCCTGTGTCTTCAGGCTTAATTGGTGAAATGAACCTGATCATAAACTTAATTGATGTCATTCTGAACCAGTTATTTTTCAGTTAAAATAATTACTGGTTAAGATAATTGAATAAGTCTCAGTTAGTAAGAGTTATTTGTTCCTCAGTTTTCACACCTGTGAGATGGGGTAGATTATATATCAATGTGTAAAGATTACTAGGTTGTTTAGATAGTTGGGTATATGGTGGGGGAGAGAGAATTGTGATAAAAAGGCAGAGACAGAGATTGGTAGGTATCAGAAGAGAAGTCACCTAACAATACTGCTACTTTTAATAAGCTACACAAACAAAATAATGACATTAACATAAATATTGAGTGACTTGTGTACCAGTTCCAAGTACCTGTTCCAAGCACTTTATATGAATTCTTTAAATCTTTTCAACAATTCCATAAGGTATGCAAAATCATCCTCATTTTACACATGAGGACACTGAGGCACAGAGACATTAAGTAACTTATCCAAGATCAAAGAGTTAGTAGGTGGTAATACCAGGATTCACACCCAGCAAGTCTGTCTTCAGACTCTTCTCCTCAGGATGACCCGATGCTCCACCCTGAACACATCGTAATGAGATTTTCTCTATCACTGTCAGGAAAGATGCTTATTCCTTTTGCCTTTTCCTAACCACAGTAAACATTGTGTAATGACACTGAATAATATTTCTGATAGCTGTCAATGAGAGTAACTGATTAACATGGAAGAAAATGTCAGTTTCTCCTTTGCAGAAGAATATCCTTAAAATAACATTTTATCTCACTTCCCTGACTTTGTATTTAAAAAGGCAGACCCAGGCAGCTGGGAAGAAGTCAGCCTCTGCTAAGACATCTTAAGTTATTAATAGTTACCCACATCCTGTGTTTCCACAAGACTTTCTCTCTCCTGTGCCTGTGTAATCTAATGGACTTCTAACAATTCTGATGAACTATCCAGTCCATATCTGCCCTTGAGTTGCTTCCAGCATCTCAGATAGCAGAGTGGCCAGACATCCTTAGCATGTGTGTGCTACTAAATCCACTGAGACCCAGATGTATTAAGAACACACCTCCTTTGTTTTGATGACACTCCAGGTATATCCACTACAGAACAATATAGCACAAAGATCACTATTCTTCATGATTATACCCCTTGCATATACTATTAATATTATGTAAGTGATTCAAGGTAGGAGTTGTCTTATTTGTTTCAGAAAATTTCTGGGCTATTTTTGTTGTTGTTGTTGTTTTCTGTAGGAAAGATATAATTAATGCTATTGTTAAGTACCTCTGTTTTTCTTTTTGTGTTTTCTGTATAAAGCCTCATATGAGAAATTGTTTGTAAGTTACTAGAAAATGCTTCAATTTAATATTTTCCTTTGTGGAAAATTGAAACTGGTATAACTGATCATCTTTGTGCATTCATCCCCACTTTTTTTGGCCACTGGAAAACTCAAGGCCAATTATCTCTTTTCTTTTTTCTTTTTATTATTCTTTTCTATCTAGGCTAGGAAAAGACAATTCCATTAAATATTTAGTAAATGAATGAAGGCAGTAATGGGTACCATAGATATAGACTAAGCTCCTTCATAAGCATCTTGAAACAGTGTCACTGATATGCAACAGGAGGAACAAATGAGAGAATATGGTTCCTTTGACACAAACTCATATTTACAATTGGAAGAAAATGCAATGCTTATAATGCATGAATACTTTTCCTCCACAGAGAAAAACATCTTCACATTATTTTGTAATAGAAACAAAGTAAGGCCAAATACTAAAATTAAAAATGCGCATAGCTTTGGCAAATTATATAACCAAGAGAGCACGTCTAATCCATTACAAGCTACAGTGATTATATAGCAGTCTTTGGTAAAATTCTGGCTGTAACTTCACTTGAAATCTAACAACTTCCATGACAAATACCTGCTGAAATATGTTCACTTCCTGCTCTTCTCCCTGTGGTGAACAGCTATTATCTAACACCCTTTGTTCCTTGGGAAAATTGTTTCTTTCTTGCTTTATTAATTTGATTTGGGTGGGACTCCTACCCACATTATCCTTCACCCCTGGGCAGAAAATTTGACCATGGCCCAGTGAAGTGCAATAACCCATTTTACTAACCACAGTGTCTGATCCAGGGTTGGGCAAATGAACCATGCCCAGTCAACATGAGTCTTTCTCTTGGGTTACTCAGTTTGGAGCTAGAAGTAAAACAAAATAGTATAAATAAAATAGTATAATTTTGAAGCTGCTTATTTTCATCTTTTCCACTATGAATAAAAGAGTGACAAGTACAGTGTTGGACAGAGAGAGAAAGGAGGAGACAGAGGCGAAGGAAGAAAGAGAGAAGGAAGAGAGGAAGATGAGCAAAGAGGAAGAATGTGAAGAAGAGGAGAAGGATGAAGCTGCAGAGGAGTTTGCAGAAAAAGACTTGATGACATAATTTTAATCATTTGTCCCATTCATGCTTAAAGTCAGCTCTACCTCTGGACTCAGATTGAGCTGGGGTTTGAACACTTTGTAAATGCTCTAATACCTGTGTATTTCCTCTGGCATTATTATCCAGACATACTAACCTACTTGCTATTCCCAGGTGAGAATGTGACTTTTCATATCCTTGCATTTTGCACATACAACCTTTATTTTGGTTGTTCATTGCTATGTAAAAACTAACCCCAAACTTCATGGCTTTAAACAATCATTTATTTTGCTTATATTTTTCATAATCATGAATTTTAGAAAGGCCCAATTCTATGTGGCCTCAGCTAAGTTGGCTGGGGCTGGAAAATGCATTTCCAAGACAGCTTCTTCAGGCATTTGTCTGGGTCCTCACTCTGAGGCTCTTGGCCTCTCCTTCTCAATGTGACATCTCATCTTCTAGAATTTTCCCATTTGTCTTGGGCTTCTCACAACATGAGGAGCTCATGCAGGTGCACTTCTGAGTGCTTTCAATAAGCAACATCCTAAAACAAAAGTTCCAAGAGGCCCAGGTGAAAGTTATAGGGTTCTTAGGATCTAGCCTCAGAAGTCATACAGCAACAATTCTGCCATATTCGATTGACCAAAAGTGAATCAAAGGGCCAGCCCAGATTCACTTGGGGGGAGAGGCAGTGAGGAGGGGAGGTAGGGGATAGATCTTTTCACTCTCTCTCTCTCTGGAATGGTATATCCTTGTCCTCCTGGTTGCTCCTACACATCCCTGGGTTCTTATCACATCTATTCTTTCTTCTAAGAAGTCTTTCTTTCTGCACATGTACATAGATTCATCAGCACATGTGTTATATCCTCTTGTAGCATGATTTACAAGTCTGTCTCTCTACTAGACACTGAACACCATGAGGAGATTAAAGATGTCTTAATTCATCTTTATATCTGAGATCTTAACTTGTAGCTGGTGCTCAGTGAATGTTAGCTGGGTGAACAAAAATGTTAATGTCAACACATTGACTCCTCAAGCTGAAAAAAATCACAATAGATGAATCCAAGAGGAATTCTTGTTCCCAGAGAAGTTTTTGGGTCAAGACTATGTCAGCTTGTAGACTACCACCCCTTCTGTGATATATTTGCACAGGATGTCAACTAGTATCAGGGTATAACAAATTGACTCAGCCTAAAGTAGCCAAAGCAACTGATGTCAAAGTGTTTCAGGATCTTGTCAGCTCGATAAGTGTAATGCCCTGTCTTTTTCACACACTTCAAGCATACTTGTGAAGTCACACATTTATCTGTACATTCAGGTCCACAAAATTGTCAGGAAAGACAAATTGCTGCTGAGATTTAATCAGAGAAAAGTTATTTTTACATGATTTCTCTAATTTGATATTTCATAATACAGTTAAACTGAGTCTCCATTTGACTGGGAGCTATGTCAATGCTGTCTTTACTAAGGGTGCATTTATCCGGCCTCCTGCAGATAAGAAGATATAAGCTAAAACAAGCAAAAATATAGACACTTACATTCAAGTTCAAATAATCAGGAGGGTAAGGTACTCATTCCAATCATTACAATAGCAGATTGGATAATTCCAAGCTTCCTTTCTTTCACCTTACTGAGTTTAAGAATAAGACATATAGGTTAAAAATTCTGTCCTTTTTTTTCAATAATTTATTTATTTTTCTTCTGAAAGAACAAGAAGGGAACTTACCCAAAAAATGAACCAAAAAGACTAATGAAAGGAAAAGAAAGAGAAAATAATTGAATGCTTAAATCAGTAAAAACAAATTCTCAGAGAGAAATAAGACAATAGAAAGCCTAATTCAGGATATAGCAATGAGTTGAATGAAGATTCCACAACTCCTTATAAAAATTTGTTGTTAGATTTTTTTTTTTTAATTCTGGTTACCCTACCCTGCTTTTTAATGATGTGCTAGTGTACAGGCACAGCTCAGCATCATATTCAACGTAATAAGATAAGGCAATGAATCCATAGAACTATTTAGAGAATAGCAAAAAATATAATTAAAAAGAAACTGGAAGTGTATGATTGGAGACAGTTGTGCTTAATGAAACTATATGATAATTATCAAGATATTCCAGACACAAAGCAAGACATACAGTGTAACCTTTTTGGGTTTTTATTAATTTGGCCCATGTGGCAGTCAGAAGAGTGGATATTCCTAGACCTGCTGACTATGAAACAACTTTATTCATATCTCATCTCAGAAAGAAGCATCGGCATTTACCATAAAAGTCTCTCCTTGAACACTAGAAATAGGCCACATATAGCTAAAGTTTGTGAAAATTATAAACCAGAATTTGGATCCTCCAACATGTAATATTGAAGAGTATGGATATAGACCAGGAGATGCCAAACACCTTCTGTAAAGGGCCAGATTATAAACATTTTAGACTGTGTGGACCATACAGTTTCTGCGCAATTGCTTAACTGTGCCTTGTAGCATGAAAGCAGCCACAAGCAACCTGTCAACAAATTGGTGGGCTGTGTGCCGATAAATCTTTACGCGTGATCATGGAAATCTGAATTTCCTTTAATTTTCACATTACAAGATATTATTCAACAATTTTAAAATGTAAAAAGAATCTTAGCTTGCAGTACATACAAAAAATAGGTGGCACACTAGATTTGGTCCATGATCTGTAGTTTGCTGACCCCCTAATATAGACTAACTCAAGTTAGTAACAGAATTAAGGTATCAATTCTCTCTTTGTGTCTATATATCCAAAGTGTCAACTAGAGGTATTTATCTTATCTTACCTTTAGATTTAATTAGCTAGGATCACTATTTCAAAAGGTGGAAAGCCAAATGTCAAAGCGCATGCTCTTTCTGTCTCTCTCTTCCTCTCCCCCTCTCTTCCTCCTCCTTCTCACTCTCCACTACCCCATATTTATTATCTCTTTTATCTTCACCCATCCCTGAGTTCCAGTCTAGTTATAATGTACTACAATTTAGCAATATCTTTTATTGACCTACATTTGTTAACTTTTTTAAATGATGGGGAAAATCAAAAGAAGAATAATATTTTGTGATGTGAACATTATATCAAATTTCTGTTACCATAAATAAGATTTTTCTGAATCATAGCCATGTTGATTTGTTTAGATATTATCCATAGCTTGCTTGCTTTTACCATCTAAATATCAGCTTAGATAAATGGTAACAAGTAACATAAAATAATAATAATTAATATTTATTGAGTGTTTATTTTATGTCAGACAATGTTCTGAGTGATTTGTCCATTAGTGCTCATTTGTAGACAGTGGTGCTTCCTTCCTAGAATGGTTTAGGACCCCAAATTTAAGATAATTTTTCCCACCTTTCAATAGTCTAATTGTGTTTTCTTTTGTCAATCTATTCACAAAGCCATGGAATTGGTGTAGAGTTTGAACATAAAATTTCTTGGTTACTTTTCCTTTCTTATATGAAATGAAAAATTTCCTCAAAATAAATACCCATATGAAATGTAAGTAGTGCTGAAAGTTAACATGCCAGTCCTTGAGAATTTGGCCACTACAATTATAATTCATATTTTACAGATGATGATGGGCAAGCCTGGTTATGTTAATTCAGTTCTCTAAGAAGTAGACATAAGATGGAATTATACATGTAGGAGAAGAAAACACCTACGAGGAAAATAAGGAAATAAGGAGAGGCTGGGACAGCCATCAGACCATGATGTGGGTCTCAGCGCTGTGGAGGAGAGATAGAGGACAGAAGACTGGATAAAAAAAAAAAAAGTCTTAGACTGTGCAGTTCTCAGCAAGTTTTAGTGAAGCCCAGAGGGAGACCTTGAGCCAAAGCTCCACGTCAAAGCAGGCATGCACTTCCCAGGAACATATCTGCCCTTGCATCCCTTCCTCACTCAGTGATTAGCTAGGGTCAACTTGGAAGCACAGCCTTAGTAAGAACATGGTGATGGATTTCAGGGCATGGAAACAGTGGCCATTGGTCAACCAGGCTTCCTGCACTTGGAGATCTGCCAGCCACATAGTCTTGGCCTCCACACTAAGGATGTTGTGTTCCATTCCCAAGATGTATGAGTTCTTTAGTGTATGGACCAAATAGAAACATGCTGTTGGACTTTCATTCCAAAAACTGCAATGTCTAGCCCATGCCTCTACCCAAGAATTGACTTCATTTTTAACCTGTTCCTCATCAGTGTATTTATTTTCACTCTTTCATTTTTAATCATATATAATATCCATGGTCAGTCCACTGCTCTTTGTTGAGTGATCAGCTGTTAATGTGGGGAGATCTGGAAGAATAAAATAAAAACTAAATTACAAAAGTCAATTATGAGTGTACTTCTAAAGCAAGGCAGGGGTTTAACAAATCTACTGAAATAAAGGAAGTACATATATAGTGTGTAAGAATATTGGGAGATCATTTACATCTGCCTGGAAGAATCTTTTCTGACTCTGCCAGTGGCTTGCTCTTTCTTGTCATTCCTGGCTAACAAAGATGACTTTTCTGATTGTATATTTTGCCCAGGTTGCCTATAAAACAGAGGTCCAGAAAAACTTATGTGCTAATGCATCATTGGGGTTCAAATTTCAGGACATTGAGAATGAGAGTGAAAGGGAAGTGAGGTAGGAAACGAGAGTAGATATGGCCAAGTATATGGATCCACTTGTCCCCTTGACCATTTTCTTAATGCAGAGATATGGCCACTAGTGCCTGTTATTGTACCTTCTAACACTTCTCAGTCTTATTCTCTCTTGGAATGAGTGCCAGGCATTGAGATGGACTCTGTCTTTTCTGTGGTCAAGCTAGTGTGCCCAGTGCTCGGGTTAAATCATACTGGATTTATGAAGACCCTAATTTTCTCAAGTACTATTAGGAGACACTGAATAACACTACCCTTGGGCAAACACTGACCAATGAGAAACAGGAGATTCAAAGCATCCAACAACCAAATCCCTCCCTTTCTTCCCTCAAGATCATTCCAAAGGACAGTGGTTCTTTGTGGCTCCTCTAATCCATATGATTCATCCTATATGACTAAGGTGCCATGTTTGCTATGAGGCTGTGGCTAATTGGGTAATGTACCACCTTGGTTTGTTTTCTCCTTTTTTTTTTTTTTAAGCTATACTTCCCTTTTTCTCTCACTTGTTGACTGGAGGTTACATCCTCAATAAAGCACATCAGTATTGCTTCAAGTTGTATTTTCCACATAGTCTTGGGTAAGATAGAGAGAAAGCAACACGGAATTACCAATTGAATTCATAATCAAACACAATCAAGTACATTGACACACAGAATTCCCAAACAGGCTGCATGGAACCCCTATGCTTCAGAAGAGACTTTTTGAAGGAGGAAAAGGGAAGGAATCTGGTGACAACTTCCAGTTCCTGTCTTTCATTAGTCAAGGATCTTCCACTGGTCAACAACTCCCCATATTTCTCAGTTGTATTATTACCTCTTGGGTGCTTACTGGGAACCCAGATCCCATGATCTGTATAAGTGGTGTTTATATAGGGGAGTGATGCTCTACCATCTTGCTGACATCACTGTCTCTGAAGAATTATTTTTAATATTCAACATCAGTTTGATTACCAAAATTGTATAGCTCAGTTACTCTGTGTATAACAACACCACGAAATTTTGAAAAGTACTATTTCTACCTCAATCGGTAGAATATCATAGCTTATTTGGACACAGTTACTAATTATGTGTGCAAATCCAAGTATATTCATCCAAAAGTATGAATTTCTTAATTCTGTCAGAGCTCTGTCTTTAATAAAACACTGAGCTCCATCAAAATTGATATTTGTATTATCACCATAAAACAAATCATTTACTATTCAACCTTGAACTTCTAAATTTAAAATCTCAGTCAAGATAACTTCAAACTTTTTGAACAGAATAAACTAAATAATTTACTTTAAATCAAGTATTTTAATTTTTAAAAAAGCAAACCATTATTTTAATTAACCTAAATTATTTTTTACTTGAAGCATTACATGGCACTGATATGAAACTAGGATAAATTATCTGTGTGCAAATGCTCTTTCTGTTAATTGGGGCAAACATATCAATGGCTACTTTTTACTTTTCCTACCTTCAGAAAGAAACTCATAATTGAAATGAGCAAAATTAAATACAAACAACAATTATTTGAGCTAAATGAAAAGTCATGTACCCAAGATGATATGCAAATACACCTTCTGCTACTGCAGGTGGTAAATTTTCACTTTCAAGAGCAGTTCTATTAAAATAAATACTAACGTTTGAAGTAGTTTCTGATGCTTTATCAGATTTCTGTCATCTGTTTTTTCATGTATCCAGTAATATCAATATGGTTTCATGGTGGATGGTAAATGTCAAAACAGATTTTGTGCAAATTAATTGTTTTTCAACACATTCAACACATTTGTTAATAACAGAAATGCAGTATTTAAATTTTCATTGAATATGTACTTTTGCTTTTTAGTGCTTATTATTTCCAAAAGGGCTCATTGTTAAATGGAAAAACATGACAAAATAACAAAATAAATGCATGTGACAATAAATTACAAAACCACAGTAGCAGACTGCTCAGACTACATTAAATATGCTCAGCTGCTACGTTAAATATACAAGACTGCTCAGCTGCTATTCTCTGCATGTATTTTATGTACATCTAATGCCAAATTATTCATATTTCTTATGACTCACTGACTGGTGGCCTGGAAGCTTTGTGCCTCACAAGCCAGAGTACAAGCTATGACACAACTGACTGGTATCATCACCATGATAGGTAGAAGTTAGCTCTCAGGTATCAGAACACACCTAGTTTTATCAACCAGTATCTGATACTGGATTTGGATAGTGTCAGGAAAAGAGAGGTTATCAGTGGTCATCTTGCAGATTTAATCACATATTTAGGAGAAAATTCTATTTATTGGACATGTATTACCCTGGCAAAAAAATAGAAGTACAAACAGGAAGAATTTCTTTCAAACTAACCACAGACAATTAAATTAAAATGAAATTATTAAAGCAAATTTAAATGAAGAAGCTTGAACAAATCCCAAACTGAACAGGGTGGCAATACAAAAGCACATACCATCTCAAGGAAATGGGAATATATTGTCACTCCATCTACATATATGTGTACCTTATCACACAGTATCCATCTCCAGTTTATAGATCAAGAAACATAAAACTATTCTGGAACTATCTTGGGAGATATAATCAAGTTAATAGAAGGTAGTTTCATGTTGCCTTTATTTTTCTAACTCTACCTCTTTTTCCTCAACTCAAACTAAAATGTAGAGAGAAGAAAGGTACCTCTCTGAGTGATTAGTGTGCTTGTCAGAAGGGACGTTGATATCAGGCTTTTATTTACTAAACTGTAGAATTTCATAGGTCCATCCTGCTCTGCTACTGGACCAGAGCATTGATTATTTATTTTCCTTGCAAAATTTGACTAATGTCTTTGATAAGGAAAAGGGATTTAATGCCTGACCCTCTCTTTGGAATGTTTAAATTCTAAAGTCTAGCCAGAATTACTTGGAATTTCACTGCAAAGAGAGCAAAGAGCCCAAACTTAATAAACAAAAACCCAATTTCTACCAAAGGGCAAAGAGAAATCAACTAGAGTCTTCTAAAATCATACAATCCAAAAGACCTGTCCTCCAGCTTTGGGGTCCAGTAGGAAGATAAGGCACTAAGGGAAATGAATAGAACAGAAATTAAAGACTTAGTGTTAGGCTTGACTGTACTTTAAAAAATTCTAGAAATGAAACTATGCTTATATATGAAAATGGCCAGATATGCTAAAGGATCTGCTTTAAGAAGTTCAATGGCAATGGGAAGGATGATGCAGCAAAGCAAGTGACCAAGAAAGAAGTAAATTGTTTTCTGCCTATAATCCTAAGTGCAGAACTTTCAATATGCTGGAAGAAGATATGGAAATGTGAATACATTGAGAGGTGTCTAGGATAAACTGCCAATACTTTAAAAAAATCTCAGCTCAGGAGGATGAGAGGTAATTTCGTCTTAAAATTCTCATAAACATTTAGGTTGTTTCCATGTCTTGGTTATTGTGAATAACACTGCAAGGAACATGTGAGTGCAGCTATCTCTTTGAGGTCCTGATTTCAATACATTTGGAAATATATCCAGAAGTAGGATTGCTGGATTAAATGGTAGTTCTAGTTTTAAGTTTTTACGGAACCTTTATGCTGCTTTTTATAGAGACTGCACGATTTTACATTACCACCAACAGTATACAAGTGTTCCAATTTCTCCATATCTTGCCAATGCTGATTATCGTGTGTGTGTGTGTGTGTGTGTGTGTGTGTTTACAACAACCAACTTAACATGTGTGAGGTAATATCTCATTGTGGTTTTGATTTCCATTTCCCTAATGACACACCTGTTGGCCATTTGTATATCTTATCTAGAGAAAAGTTTATTCACGTCCTTGGCCCATTTTTAAATTGGATTATTTGATTTTGTGCAATTGAGTTGTAGGAATTCCTTATATATTTGGCTAGTAATATCAGATATATGGTTTATACATATTTCTCCCTTATTATAGCTTGCCTTTTTACTCTCTTGATTGTTTCCTTGCTGTGTAGCAGTTTTTTGTTTAATGTAGTCCCAGTGGATGAATGGATAAAGAAAATGTAGTATATACGTATGCTAGAATATTATTCAACCTTAAAAAAGTAGGAACTCTTGCCATATACAAGATGAATGAACCTAGAAAAAATTATGCTAGATAAAATAAGCTAATCAGAGAAGGACAAATACAGCATGATCCCACTTATATGAGGTATCTAAAATAGTCAAACTTATTAAAGCAGAGGGTAGAACAATGGTTACCAGAGGGTGCAAGGAGGGGAAATGGAGAGTTTTTGTTTAATGAGTATTGAGTTTGTTTTGCAAGATGAACAGACTTCTGTAGATTGGTTGCATTACAATTTGAATGTACATAACACTACTGAACTATACATTCAAAAATAGTTAAGATTTTACATTATATGTATTTTACCACAATTAAAAATAAATCTATTCTTTTTCTATTTCAAAATATTAATATTAAGGGGGTACCAATGTTTTGTTACATGGATTGTTTTTGTAATGCTTGGGTCACAGCTGTAAGTGTGCCCATCACCTGAATAGTGTTCATTGTTCCCTTTAGGTAGATCTTTGCCCCTCCTCTACTACCCCCTCCCCCCTCCCTGATTCCCAATGAGTTTTACTTCCCTCTGTGCACATATGTGCCCATTGGTTAGTTCCAATTTAATAGAGAGTACATGTGGTGTTTGTTTTTCCATTCCTGAGTTACTTCTCTTAGGATAATGGTCTAAAAATTATTCAGGAGTGTACATGTTTTCACTTTGCTCTCTGTTATCAATTAGATTTTAGAAAAATCTGAGGCTTAGAAGAATTCAGGTAAGTTCTATGAGCATCTATTTTTCATAACAAGAGTGATTTATTTTCTTTATTTTTTCCCCATGTTAGCCCTGCCTAAGGGTAAGTGAAAAAGACCTTATACATACCTGTTCAACAGTTATGATAAACACTTGAATTGAATTCCTCACTTTGATGTAAACTGAATTCTTTAGCCAAGACCACTCTTTATATTTGACAAAGCTCCGGGTTTGAATGCATGGCGATAATACTACTCACAGCACAGGATGCAATTTCAGGCATAACTTTCTCTGGTACTTCTGCTAACAATAACCTCATTTTAATTTTTTTCTCATTTATATATTTTGGTTGGCTCATGCTTTTCATTTGGGAACATCTAAAATCACATGCATTTAAGTTTACAAAAGGAGTGTGTCATTTTCTCCCTTTGATACAAAAACATTTATTAATGTTTGAATGTAGCTTTCAAAAGTCAAGCAGAATAAATTTGAAATTTATGAATAAAAGATTTGCACTTAAATTTTTCTGTAAGGCACCCATGTTTTTCCTTTATTGATCATTAGATTGCATGAGGAAGTTGTGCTTATTCATTGCATTGCTATTTTAATTAATGCTCAACTGAATTTATTCAATAGGAACTACACCAGAATTTCTAGGCATCGGTCAATACTCTGATCTCTTTTTCCTTGGCATGCTTTTATTTTTAGAGAAGACTTTCCTGCAAGTGAGAACAAAAAATCTTCTCAGTTTCAAGTCATTTAAATGAATTGTTTTGGACTTAATTTAGGCAAAGACCTAAAAAACCTAGCCATTTCAGATTGAGTTTCAAGACTACCCAGAATTTTATAACAAAACCAGTTCACAATTTTTAACCATTCTCCCACATAGAAAGTATACAGTGTTGAGGAGTTACAGATTTAGGACGAATTTTAAGGAAAGCAGGAGGTAAAGGATGGAAGTTCCTACCCTTCATCTCAAACCTAGGCTTCAAATGGATACCTAGGGTGTTTATTATTTGTTCTGGAAACTTGAGAAGCAAAGTAGACTCACTTCTGTCCATTGCCTGAAAAATATAAACAGAGAGAGAGAGACAGGCTGACTAAAGAGATCATTTGAAATAGCTCCTTAGCAACAGCAGTTTGGGAGATAATTGTGTTGTCCACAAGATAGGTCCAAAGTGGCTGGTTCCCAGGAACTAACAGTAGACCATGCATGAGAGAGTGACAGGCAAGGAATCTTGGAAGATGAAAATTTGAATTGTATTTTCTGTCACCTATAAGCTTAGGAAGAAATCATAATTAACCAGGCAATAATATTGACACACTTGTCCATTTAGGGAATTAGAGTTAGACTTAGAGTTCCCAGTGATGGAAAGGAGATCTCATATAAGAATTCAGGAAACTTCTCAATGAGTGAATTAGTCAACTTCAAACACCTTCTACACCCAGAGAGCACCAGAACCAGCTCATTCACCACATTTGTTTGAATGAAATCATTTTCTTGACCCTGGTACCTCTTTCCCAGTGTTGAAAATTTTCCAAGTTCCACCAGTTGGAAATCTGTTAGTAAGGTGAGGGAAGAAAAACAAAATTGACTGTGGTGGACAGAGATGCAATCTATGAAAACCCCATCCTTGTCCCTGTAGGTGGTCGACCTGAATCATTTTCTAGCTGAGAGATGGGATAGAAAAGCTGACCTTCAAACAGTTTTAAGATTTTCATTAGTACACTATGCTGGACATAATAATAATTGAATTGAGATTCCTTTGTGGATAGAAGTTACAAAGAACTTCACATTACCTGAGAGTGAACAGAAGATCCGTGAGCCTTGACCTAGTTTTCTGATTCAGATTGGTAGGAATAACCAGTCCCATAAATTGAGTTTGAACGGACAGCCGGGTGTAGGGGGAATACATGCTATTGTTCTTGTTGTTGATGTCATTGTTAAATAAGTCCTACTTTTTTTGTGTGTGAGACAGAGTCTCATTCTGTTGCCCTGGCTAGCGTGCCATGGCATCAGCTTAGTTCACAGCAACCTCAAACTCCTGGGCTCAAGCAATCCTACTGCCTCAGCCTCCCAAGTAGCTGAGACTACAGGTGTGTACCACCATGTCCAGTTAATTTTTTATATTTTTATTTGTCCATCTAATTTCTTTCTATTTTTTTAGTAGAGACGGGATCTCACTCTTGCTTAGGCTGGTAGGGAACTCCTGAGCTCAAAAGAGCTGCCCGCCTCAGCCTCCCAGAGTGCTAGGATTACAGGGGTGAGCTACCATGCCTGGCCAAGTCCTACTTTTTAACATAAATTTACTTCCTTTATCAGCCCTCATGTGACAAATGATTGTTAAAAATCTTCAAATTTTTTTTTTTTGAGACAGAGTCCCACTGTGTTGCCCAAGCTAGAATGAATGCTGTGGTGTCAGCCTAGCTCACAGCAACCTCAAACTCCTGGACTCAGGCAATCTTCCTGCCTCAGCCTCCCGAGTAGCTGGGACTACAGGCATGTGCCACCATGCCCAGCTAATTTTTTCTATATATTTTTAGTTGGCCAATTAATTTATTTCTATTTTTAGTAGAGATGGGTCTCGCTCTTGCTCTGGCTGGTTTTGAACTCCTGACCTTGAGCGATCCGCCCGCCTTGGCCTCTCAGAGTGCTAGGATTACAGGCGTGAGCCACCGCACCTGGCCAAAAAAATCTTCAAATTTGTATAAACCAGTCAAGTCTTTGTTTTCTTAAAGTTATTCTAGAAGCTCAAAGGGCTATGGTTACTGAAAAAGTGATCTTAGCATCATCAATAAGATTATATTTGCTATTGGCCTTGTTCCACCAGCAAAATGTTCTCTAATCTAGCTTTTCCTCATGCTTTGTACATGGGATTGTTCCTTACAAGATCACTCATGGCTTTACTTCCTCACGGTTAAATTCGGTGAAAAATATCCAAACTTTAACACAATTAAACTATCTTCTTTCCTGCCTCTTTCCCTATAACTTGTGTAACAACTCTTCAAATTGGGTTTACCTTATAAGAATTCAAATTCTGCAACCAGATTTCCTGAGTTTGAAACCCATCACTTATTGCTGTTTACCTTGATAATATCATTTATTCTCCCTAAGCCGTCTTTTCCTCATTTGTAAAATGAGATAATAATTATATATAAATTGTCACAGTGTCTAGTATGTTATAGCACTTAATTAGCTAACTAGACTGTACTATTTTTATTGTCAGGATCATCTTTTCTTTCCCTCTGTCTCCATCTTGAAATCAACCCTTCACCCCAGACAAAAACATATTTGTATTTCCTGGAGTTATGTCTCTGAGTATTTTCATGCCTCTTTTACTTCTTCATTTCCTATGTAAGGATGGATATTATGAACATTCTGGTCACAGATTCCTTTTTCTCCAACATTTCCCATCTAATTTGTCACTAAACTCTGTAAATTCTGGTACCCAAATATTTATCAAATCAGTATACACTTCTCCATTGCTACTCTTACAGTGAAGGGTAAAATAAAGACTTCTGGCCAAACCACATATAGTTTTTCACCATTTAGCTCTTGCCTGTTACTACTTTCACCACTCTTTCCCCTTTAACCCTGAGATCAACCACATCCAACTATTTTCAGTTTTCCGAATGTACCAGGTTTTCTTTTCCTTTCTTAGATTTGAGTGCTCTCTTCCTTCTGTCTGGACTGTGACACTTGATTTTAAATTTGATCAAAATAAGTGAAAACAAGCTGAGTACCCACTTATCACATTTTCCTATTCCATCCTCTTGACAGCCCCATCCTCTTTTTGGAGAAGAGAAAAGATGTTCAGAGAGGTTAAACAACTTACACCTAATCCTTTAGCTGGAAATTGTCTGAGACAAGTTTGAAATTATTTAAGGGCTAAATAAATGTTGGTTAGTGTTGAGTCTGAAGATAAAATTTGTTATTCCTCTCATAAGGATGTTGAAATGGAGATTAAAATATTTCAAGTAACTTTCTCAAGATCTTATACTTGGTTAATAAAGCAGAGATGTAAAACCAGATTTAGGTTTTTAATTATTCTTGGTTGCTTTTTTCAAATGTTCAGAGAAAATGAAAAATACATCATTATGGCACAAAGTGATCACAACTTTGATTGAGCAGTTGCCCTCACTACTCTGAACTTGCACTTTTCTCTCTTCTAAACTCCAAAACTCATGTTGAAACTTAATCCCCAATGTGACAGTATTGAGAGGTGAGTCCCTTAAGAGGTGATTGGGTCATAAGGACTTTGCCCTCATCAATGGGTTAATCTCTTCATGGATTAATGGATTATTGGGTCAATGGATTAATGAGTTATCATGTGAGTGGTACTGGTTGCTTTCTAAGAAAAGAAAGAGAGACCTGAACCTGCATGCTCAGCCCCCTCTGTCTGTACGAGTAGACTCTTGCTCCCACCAGCAAGAAAGCCCTCACCAGAAGTGGCCCCTAGACTTTAGATCTCCTAGTCTCTAGAACTGTAAGAAATAAATTTCTTTTCTTTATAAATTACTCTGTCTCATGTATTCAGTTATAGCAACCGAAAATGGACTAAAATGCTCTCTCTCTCTCTTTCACTTTTTTCATATCTGAATAAAATTCTATAGCTTCCTCTGTCAGAACATCCTGAACTTGTAGGTCATGAATTGCTTCTGTTCTAAAATACTATGACATTTCCAATAGATATGATCATATACCTGTGTGTCTAATTCTGGACTCTTTTGCTATTGCTTTGATCTATGTATGTGTCAGTAATTCTGCCAGTACCACATTGGTTTGCATACTGTAGCTATATGGTAAGTCTTAAAATTAGATAGTGCCAGTATGCCATGACTTTTTCAATTTTTTTTTTTTTGCTATTCTTGTTTTGTTGTCTTTCCATATAAACGTTAAAATCACATTGCTGATTTTTACAAAAATTTTCTGCTGGGATTTTAATTTACATTGAATTGAAACTAAAGATCAGTTTGGAAATAACTGACATCTTATAAATATAAAGTCTTTCAATTCATGAAAATGATATATCTCTATCCCTTTAAATATGTCTTTCATTAGTGTTTTATAGTTTTTGGTATATAGAAATTGAATATGTTTTATTATATATGTGTCTGCATATATACATATATATACCTAATTATTTTTTACATTTGATGCTAGTGTAATGATTTATTTCAAAAATAGGTAACTCTTAAAATTTATTTAATTTTAATTGACAGCTCATAATTGTATTACTTATGAACTACAGTGAGATGTTTTTATATATGTATATAATGTGGAGAGATTAAGTCAAGCTAATTAACATGTCCATCACATCACTTACTTGATATTTTTGTAGTGATACATTTGAAATTTACATTCTCAGTTATTTTGAAACATGCATTATTATTTGCTATAGTCATCCTGCTGTGCAATAGACCTCAAAATTTATTCCTCCTTTCTAGCTGAAACTTTATATTCCTTTGACCAGTAACCCTTATTCCCTTGCTTCCCATACCCCTAGCCTCTGGTAAGCATCATTCTGTTTTGTACTTCTATTAATTTAAGTTTTTAGATTCCACATATAAATGAGATCAAACAGTATTTATCTTTCTGTGCCTGGTCTATTTCACTTAGCCTAATATCCTTTAGCTTCACCCATGTTGTCCGATAGGCCAGAATTTATTTTTCAAGGTTGTATAATATGCACACCATGTTTTCTTTATTCATTTATCCATTGATGGATAGTCAGACTGCATTCCAAATCTTGGTCACTGTAAACAATGGTGCAATGAACCTGAGAGTACAGCTATCCCTTTAACATAAGAATTTCAATTCCTTTGGATGTATTCCCAGAAGTAGGGCTGCTGAATCATATGACAGTTCTATTTTTAGTTATTTAAGAAACTTTATACTGCATCCAGAATGGCTGTACTAAGTTTCATTCTCATAAACAGTGCAGTGCACAAATTATCCCTTTTCTCTACATCCTTACCAACATTTGTTGTCTTTTACCTATTGGACAAAAGCCATTCTAAGGTGTGAGGTGATAACTCATTGTGGTTTTAATTTGCATTCCTCTAATGATTAGGGAGGCTTAGCATTTTCTGATGAACCACTTGGCCTTGTGTATGTTTTCTTTTGAGAAGTGCCTGCTTAGGTCCTTTGCCCATTTTTTAATCAGGTCTTTCACTTTCTTGCTATTGAGATATTTGAGTTTCTTATATATTTTGAATATTAACCCCTTATCAGATGTGTGGAGGGCACATATTTTTTTCCTAGTTTATGAGTTGTCTTTTCACTTTGTTAATTGTTTCTTCTGCTGTGCAGAAACTTTTTAGTTTGATGCAATCCCATGTGTTTGCTTTTTCATTTATTGCTTAAACTTTCAGTGTCATATTCAAAACTTCTTGCCCAGACTAATGTCATGGAGATTTTCCCCTATGTTTTTTCTACTAGTTTTACAGTTTTAGCTCTTATGTTTAAGTCTTTAACTCATTTTGAGTTGATGTTTGTGCTTGGTATAAAACAAGTGTATAATTTCATTCTTCTTTATTTCTATTTGGTTTTTTAAATCACGTCTATTTCTTTGTAAAACTTTGTAAAACATTTTTTTATGAATTGTTTAATTTTTCATCTATATTGCCTTTCAGTTCCCTGAACTTCTAAATTTTTTTCAGCCATTTCATAGATCTCCATTTCTTTGGGGTCTATTATTGGAGATTTATTCATTTCTTTTGATGATATTGCACTTCCCTGAATTTTTATAATCCTTGTGTCTTTGTGTTGGTGTCCACACATTTGAGGAAACGGCCACCGCTTTCAGCCTTTGCTGGTATTCTTTGGTTGTTCTAGATTTTCACTAATTAGTCTAGCTTGAGATTTTGGTTGGGATAGTTGGTGGTGACCCTGGAAGATAGACCTTCCTATCATGTGCTTCAGTTGGGGAGAGCTGTTAGCTGTGGCCCGGGGTCCAGTAAAACTGCTGATTATGCTCCATGCTCTAGTGAAACCACTGGTTGGACTCTGCAATAAGGCAGAGCTGTGATTGCTTTTGATCAGGCAATGTTGTAGGTAATCTTAACCGGCTGACCAGCACTACAGTTTGAGACCCGTGTTTCGGTAGGGTCACATGGCTTCAAGGCTGACCAAGGTCTCTGGGATCATTACTCAACCACTTGGGATGGGCAAGACCAGAAGGTATCTCCACAAATATGCATGGACATGGGTTTGCCACCCATCCTGGGGTAGCTTTAAGCACAACACCAAGGTTTGGTGTATTAGTCACTTGGCCACTGGGCTTGGGTGGGGCCAGATGCTCCCTTTGTGGATTATAACCCCCCTCCCCCTACCTCTTGCCTGGAAAAGGGTTAAGAAGGGCACCAGGGCTTGTCTGGGTTGACACTTGGCAACTAGGACTATGCAGAGTCAGATTCTCTCTTTGCAGATCATCACTAACTTGTCCCTGTCTCCTAGCCGGGAGAAGTTTCATGGAGAGTGCTAGAGCTGGATGTGGATGCAGGCCAGGGATTCAAGCCTGGAAAATCCATCAATCATACTTTCTTTTTTCTTTTTTCCTTTTATTTCATCATATTATGGGGGTACAAATATTGTTAGGGTTACATACATTGCCCCTGCCACCCCTCCCCCCACAATGTGCCAGAGCTTCAAGCGTGTCCAATCCCCAGGTGGCGTGCACAGTACCCATTATGTAAGTATACACCCTTTCTTTAAAGCGATGCTCTTTGTGGCCTCTCTGGTGATGCACTTCCACTGAGAGAAATGCAGAGAAACTGACAAGAAGATCCCTGCACTGGTGTCTGTGAATCCCAGTCCTGCTCTTTGTTTCTAATTGAACCTAGATTATATAGTCCTGCCAATATCTCCAATGTTTCCTATGGGGTAAGACAAAAATGTTCCTACCTCAAACACTTCTTTTATATATTCTGGATAGATAATCATGTTGCCTGATAACAGAGACAGTTTTATATCTTCCACTCCTATTGATATATATTTTCTTTTTCTTGCCTCAATAAACTAACTAGAATCTAAAGTATGATGTTTATAGCAATGATAAACATGTACATACTTGCCTTATTCTCTTTCTTGGGGAAAGTATTTAGTTTTCCACCATTAAGAACTTTGTTATATTTTTGTGCAGATGTCTGTCCTTTTTCAGGATGAGGAAATTCTCTTTTGTTCCTAGTTTGCTGAGAATTTTTATCATGAATGGATGGTGAAGTGTGTTAAAGTCATTTTTTATATCCTCTGAGAGAATCAGATGATTTTTTTTAGATCATTGATGTGATAAATTATAATGATTAAATGTTATATGCCAAACAAGCCTCACATTCCAAGAATTAATTTTCCTTTGTCATGAGATACTAAATATGTATTTTCTACAAATCAACTGTATTTGATTTATATTTGACTTGTGAAGAGCTAGTCCTCAACCTGGAATTATTTACCAAGGAGTCAGCCTCTTCTGTTCAACATTGGAATGAGTGAAACAAAGTAATAGATAACAGGGTCATCAGTGTGTTAACGATGAGTAGCCAGATTAAAAAATGATGCTAAAGTGATGGACAGAGATTGTGGAAGGTCCTATATTTCATGGTAAGTATAATATACAATGATATGTTATGAACTCCAACTTAAGAGTTTGGTAGTGTTACACTTCCAAATTAATGGAAGTACAAAAATCTAAAATATTAGAGGTAACAATTTTGCTGTGTAACACTCAAAACACATCTCACTCAAAACACATCTCTCTTAGGTTCAGAGCACAACTATTTATACATATATTTACATGTTTATATTTCCACCCATATATATACACTAAGAATTTAAGAACTTACTAGAGATGGAAACTCTAAATGTCTTTTTAAAAAACCTTATGAAACTGTATATATTTTAACAACAAAAACATAAGAAAATATCTAATCATTAAAAATTAAACTTACACAAAATACATAAATTACATCAAATGCAGTGAAACTAAAAATGGGAACTATACAGAGGAGAGTAACCAGGAGGTTAAAGAGAAAAGACATAATATCAAAAGGAAATTAAAAAGGAATTGGTGATATTTTCAAATACTAAATAATCTTTAGTTTGAATGTAGATTGTATTTATTTTTATTTTTTTATTTAAACATATTACTGGGGTACAGATGTTTAGGTTACATATATTGCCTTTGTCCCACCAGAGTCAGAGCTTCAAGCATGCCCATCCCCCAGACAGTGTGCACCACACCCATTATGGGTATATGTATACCCATCCCTTCCCCCCATCTGCCTGACACCCGATAAATGTTATTACTATATGTGCACTTAAATGTTGATCAGTTAATATCAATTTGATGGTGAGTACATGTGGTACTTGTAATTCCATTCTTGTGATACTTTACTTAGTAGAATGGGTTCCAACTCTATCCAGGATAATACAAGGGGTGCTAGATCACCCTTGATTTTTGTGGCTGAGTAGAACTCCATGGTATACATATACCACATTTTATTAATTCATTCTTGTATTGATGGGCACTTGGGTTGTTTCCACATCTTTGCAACTGTGACTTGTGCTGCTATAAACATTTGAGTGCAGGTGTCTTTTTTATAGAATGTCTTTTGTTCTTTTGCGTAGATGCCCAGTAATGGGATTGCTGGATCAAATGGTAGTTCTACTGGTAGCTCTTTGAGGTATCTCCATATTGCTTTCCACATAGGTTGTATTAGTTTGTTGATTGTATTTGTTTTAGCTGTTAAAAATCTGAGTATCTCCAGGTTGGGAAGTGTTCTCTCTCGAAGTGGTAAATTTCTCATCACTGTAGTTGTTCACGTCTAGAATGTACAGGCACTTCCCAAGGATGATGTGCACATGATTCAAGCCTAGAGGTGAGAATCTAGAGGGAGAGAGTAACCCTAGCACATAAATGACCCACAGGCTGTATTTTATCTTCTCTATCTGGAGGCTATAGTGCCCAACGGAGATAATAATATTGAAATAGTTGTGCTCTGTTCTCTGATTTCCATGGCAACCCATGAGCCCAGCATAATCCCAGAAGCTATAATTATTGATGCATTCTCAATGGGAATGTCAGGGGTACCTTAAGAACTCTTGTGGGTCAAAAATGCCCAAGAGGTGTAAATTTGTTCCTGACCTGTATGATAATAAGGATTAGGAAAGGAAGGTTTGGGAGGATGATGCAGGGCCAAATGAGCCAAAGGAAATGGGGTGCTCCCCCCATTGCACTGTGAGTGGCATCATGACTGGTACATGGCTGAGTTTCATATAAAATCAGAGGCCAAAATCAGCTCAATAAACCTCTCTTACATTCCACCCCTTTCAGACCAGAGCTCCCATTAAAAGTAAAGTGTTTTAGTAGACTGAAAACAGCTGGAGAAGTTAAGTGAATCACTCTTCTAAGAGAATTTGGGCAATCAAAAAATAAATAAGATGACATACGTGCTAGGAGATTCCCTTAGATTTCCTTGAAGCCACATGGAAAACCAAAACTCCAAGTCACACATTTCAAAAATTAGCACTTATCAGAGTGGGACCTGTCCTGAGACTCTGTCTGGGTCTATTGCTTTCCTACTTCTACTAGCATAAGTCTATGCTGTACACCCAGGGAATTTCTTCTGGCCTATTAATGTTGTGTTTGGGGCCAGGATTGTTTGTTTTTATAACTTTTATTCCCTCTTAAAGTTGAAATCTTTAAGAGTTGCCCCTGGCCTTAGAGATATCTAACAATATACTGTGACTTTACAGTAACCCAGGTTTATTGGTGTATACAAACAGTGATGGGAGAGGAGAAAGGAGAAAAGTGTTTTGTTATGCTGTACTTTATAATGTTTCTTTTTTCTTCTTGGCTAATGGGAAAATAGATACTTTGTTAATCTTCATACTTGCTATAATCTTCATGCTTAATGAGGTAAGGGATATTCAATAGTTTTTAAAAGCACAGCACAGCTGGAATAAAATAACTCAAGTATTAGCAATTTGCATGTTCTATATACAATTGATGATATTTGTACTGAGTATTTAAACAATTCACTTAAGGCAAAAGGATTGAAAGTTAAAGATATACAGACACACTCATTGGTTCCTAAGTGTTTCCTGGTCCCTACAGCGACCCAATACGCCTCCTAACAAGACAGAAATCCTATTTGCTTAAACTGACTCATTTTAGCAAACACATCACATAACTCTGTAGGCCTATTTTAGAGGCTTTGACACAATTCCTTTATCTTTCCTCCCTTCTCTCTGTATCTGAAAAAAATGGAAATCTTCAAACGTGGATTAATCTTTCTTAAAATCAATTTAATTGAGCAAATATTATTGTGCTAGATGCTGCATGAATTGCATGCTGAACCCTTTCTTCAAGGAAATGACACTATTTTAGAGGAGAAGAAAATAAGCAAATAATTACTACAAGTTGTCAAGTGGCCACAGAAAAGAGAGGGTCCTATGCATATGATGCATATGGCTATCTAAAGAGTCATGGAAAATTCCTCAGAGGAGTTATATCTGAGTTGTAATTTTGAAGAATGAATGGAAATTTTCCCAGGCTGAAATGTAAGGATATTGCAGGTGGAGAGACTATAGCCTTGCCTGTTCAGGAATCCACAAGCAGCTCTACTTGTCTTTCAGATAAATATGCTTTGAGAGGGTGGAGTGAGCCCATAGAGAAGACTGGACAGACAGATGAATCAGGAAGAGATCAAAAAGACCTAATATTTAATGCTAAGAAACTTGGACTTTACTCTGCAGAGAATTGGAGGCCTTAGTTGGATTTTAATCAGAGGAACAGTTTGATCAGATTTAATTTTAAAAGGAAAGTTATATGGAGGCTAGATTAAGTTGAGACCCCACTGGAGGCTGGGGAATCACTCAGGATACTCTTAAAGATTCAGGCAAGAAATAATTAGGGTTTGAACTAAGTGGGAGTAAAAATATGAGAGTAAACTAACAAAGTATTTTGAATCTACAAAACCCAGTGATTAGAAATTGTGGCAGAGGGTGAGAGAGATCATAGGGTTAGGATGTGAGTAAATGAAACAGTCAAGGATGACATTGAAACTTCAGGGATCTCCTATTTTGGTTCTTCTCCCCAGAAACATTATGTCTTTTCTGCTCCAAAATAAGGCCCATGTACTCACCAGAAACATTGGCATCACTAGGAAGTACGCAAATTAATGTGTTCTTTTGCAGAATTTCTGATGGTAAGGTCCAGGAATATTGGTTTCCATGTGATCCTTATGCATACTAAAGCATCAAAGAAGTACTTGAGAGGCATTGTTGTACGAGGTTAAAGCTAATATTCTATGCATCCCTCCCATGAAAATGCTTTCTGTCTCTCAGACATCTTTATTTCTAGATCTGCTCCTACCTCAAGACTAAACAAAAGTAGCCTGTAAGAGTGGTGCCAAAATTTGGAAGTGAGCATCCTTTATCTAATACTAAATTTGAGGCTCATTAAATTTTCGAGATGTTTCACAATCCACTTAATGTAGTTTCAATATGGTATGTGCCTGCTTGTTATTGCATTAGACAAAAACACTTACAAAGAATAGACACTGAAGCACTTGAACTTATGTCTATTTTCTCTCTAAAGTTCTCATTTTGATACTACCAATGACAGCAGCATCCCACTGTGATACCCTTTATTATAAATGGCTCCATTGTAAATAGTGCAGAAAAGAGAAGTTGAACTTACAATGCAATAGTAAAAGGACAGAAAACCGTGTTCCTAATTAGGCCCTTGAGTTTGAAAAACTGCATTCTTTTCATGAGAGGAGATACTTCAGACTGAGCATCAGGAAAAAGAGATGGTATCTAAGAATTGAGACCAGAAGATTGACAGACTAAAGGGAATATCCAATTTGTTGCATTTATGAATAGAGGTTTTCAGTGTTCCGCCTTAGATTGTTTCATACTATCTACTATTCTTTCCCTCCTACAATTGAGGTTTTTGGAGTTGTAACTTTCTCAATTCATGTCTCTCCTTTCCATTTATTAATCTATTTCTTTATATTTTGAATGAGATATACTTTTAAAGGAGTATACTACTTTCTCCTTCTTCAAAGAAATGCCCTAGCAAAATGAAAATGAAGATGTCTGCAAAAAGAAAGGAAACAAGGGAAAAAGCAAGCAAGGCAACACTTAGAAAAAAAGATAATGAAAGTCCCCTATTGGGCTCTTAACACAAACTAGTAGGAGTGAGGCGGTGCTAAGAATGCAACAGACAAAAAAAAAGACAGAACAATAACCTCTACTTAGCATCTTTGAAAGAAGAAAAAAAATTGTGCCCTTCCTGCTAGTATGAAGAAAAAACAGGACCACCCAGGATGGATAAGAAGAGATGGGGCTCCCCCTTTCTTTAAGAAAAAAAATACAGACACATTGCAAAAATTTCTTCCAAATTGTATAAATGGTATTGTGCTGAGACTGTTTCTAAGCACAGATTTTTGGAAACCCTCCATTGAAATGAGTGCTGCCTCCTTCTAATTAGGTCCTGGAAGTGTAAACTTACCCATAGACCCTGCCAATGATTGACAAAGCTTGACATATCTTCTATGGGGATTGTCTTCGGGATATTTTCTTTCTCTTGTTCTCCAGTGTTTTGGTTTGTTGGTTTGGGTGGGTAGACTATACTTATTTTGTTTATTTTTTTCTTAAAACTGGCTGTTACAATTATGTGCTATGCAGAGCCCATAGTTAAATTCTGAGTATCTGGCACTGAGAAAGGCTCTCCTAGAGCCAGTGCCTGACTTTGACACTCACACAATCACAGGCAGAAAGTCAAGGCTGAATTCACCAATGACTATTGCTACCTAGGCTCCTTGTGTTTCAGTCCCAACTCCAGAGGTTTGATTGTGGGATGTGTTGCTCCCATGACTCAACAACAGTCTTCCCTGACTTTTGAAGTGTCTCTGAGAGTACTGCCTAATCAATCCTCCCAGTTGTACATGAGTTGGGTTTAAAACAAGAAGCAGACAGGATATATCTCTGTAGTTTCAAGTAAATAGGCCCAAGGTGTTTGGTAGCATGATATTTCTTGTTCACTCTGTTTTTCTGGAAAGGGGAGAGTATGACATATGCTTTATTATTTTTTAAAAATCTTTAAAATCTTCAAATTGACATAATAATTACACACATTTACAGGGTAGTAGTGATGATGTGATACAGAATGTATGTTGATCGGATCAGGATAATGTGTAGATCCATCATCTCAAACAATTATCATCTCTTTGTGTTGGAAACATTTAATTTTCTCCTTTAGCTATTTGAAACTATATAATACATTATTGTTAACTATAGTCATCTTACAGTATGATAGAACACAGGAATGTATTTTTCCTATCTACCTTTAGTTTTGTATCTTTGTTTTTTCAATCCATCTCTATTAATCTTGCATTTAGTGAAATCCACCCCAGACTCCAGAAGCAGGTTGATCATTATTCCTCAGTTTTAGAGGGAGTGTATTTTTAATCCTTTTCCCTTTCTATTTATAAGTAATTATTGGAAGTACATAGAAGCTCTGTACATGCAGATTTTTTTTCCTTATGGTAAGTTATATACAGTATTCTTTTTTTTTTATTTTTAAGAAGTAGGCCATACTAAATATTGTTCTGCCTCCTCCTTGAGGCTAAGCAAAATAAGTAGGAGTAAGAGAAGTACTTTCTTTCTTTTTTTTCAATTTAATTTTTATTTTTGAATCCTTCTCTGGTTGTGACAGCAAGCTCACCAAAGCATGGGGTATGTGCATAGTCTAGGACTGCATGGAGGCTTCCAAATATGTGCAAGAAAACTGTCTCACCTGTGGTCCTTCCGTTTCATCCAACCAGAGCCGCAAAGATGGCTGAGCTGCCTCCTGTGAGTGGCAGGTATAGCTTCCATCTCACCACCTCGGGGATGGGAAAGAAGGCTCCCCTAAGCCTGAACAGAGTTTAGAATAATAGCTTGCTTGTTAATCTGGTAAGCAAATCTGGGCACTCTAAGAACTCAGAATCATATGGACAGAGATATGACAAAATTTAACAACATGCCATGTTCAGAGAAAATTTAGAGGGTGTTGAAATTCAGTGTGTGAATGACAGGGATATGTGTACCAAATATACCACAAAAATGCAAAGTGCTAGTACAAACTGTAAAGACCTAGACCAGAGTTTCTCAAAGCATAGTCTGGAGACTTATTTATCACAATTACCTCACTGATAGCTGAAATTGTAGATTCCTAGCCTCCAGGCTAATTAAATCAAGAATCTCAAGGATCAGGGCCTTTAAGAACTACCCTAATGATTTTGAAGTGGACTAAATTTAAAAAAGAGAGTGTTAGCCATCTCAGGGTTTTAAAAGACTAAATGAGCCTCTATTGCTTTTCAAGTTACTTTATAATTGGATAAACATTATGCTAGCTTTATATAATATATTTTGTAGATAGTTACATTAAATGTCAGACTATGTCAGGGCTATAAAAATAGAACTATATATATATGAATTTCTCTTAAAGACACATTCCTAGAACTGTTTATAAGCCAAAAACTTTAATTATTTCCTCTATTCACCTTGTTTCAGATGAATAGATCAGTGGAATTCAACAGCTATTAAAATAGAGTCAATTTCCTGATCATTATCAATTAGACATGCATGCTTCAGATTCAAAACCCTTTAGTGTTTCCAGCCTATATCCCCAAGTTCAGTCAATTTTAATATAAAATCTCTCCCTAATAGATATTGATTTTCCCAGGCTATCATCTTAGTGCAAACCATTATTAAATTATACCTGAAAAGCTTCTTAGCTGCTTATAACACATCCAAAATTCTACAACATTTTATCATTCCACCTAACTTTTAAGACCTACATTATACCCAATCCAATAAAACAGGAAACTGAAACAGGTTATAACAATTGAAATGAAAGAAGAAAAAGTGTTCTTATTTGTAGAAGCTAGGATCATGCTCCTATAAAACTTAGAAGGTATTACTGAAAAGCTATTACAACTAATAATTGTGGTAAGTAAGTTACTCCAAAGCAAAATAAATATATAAAAATCAATAGCCTTTCTATATAACACAAAAATAAGTTAGAAGAGATAATAACAAGAACATCATTCACAAAGTCATCATCTTCATGCTGCCTGAGCTGTGCTAGGATCTTTGCAGAGGGTGAGTGGTCTAATCCCCAGTCCCTTGTGGAAGTATAATGTAGCAGTCCCAGAGCCACACTTTTTGAGTTCAAATTCCAACTGCCACTTGCTAGCTATATGACTGTAAGGAAAATAAGCCTATGGTTAAGTTTTCTCATCTCTAAAATAAAATAATTTTGGTTAAAAAACTCATAGAATTATTATGAGGACTACATGGGTTTTGTTTGGATATAGTTCATAACTCTATGACTATTAAATATGTATATTACATAATGAATATTGCTATGGTTTGAATGTGTCTTCCAAATTTCATGTATTAAAAACTTAATCCAAAAACAATTAAATTAAATTAAAAAAAAAAAACTTAATCCCCAAATTCATATGTTGATTGGAGGTGAGGCCTTTGGGAGGTAATTAGGATTAAATAAGTTCATCAGGGTGAGACCCCTATGATGGGACGGGTGGCTGTATAAGAAGAGGAAGAGAGACCTGAACTGGCCCATGCTAACCCTCTCACTATGTGATGCCCTCTGCCGTGTGTGAAGGCAAGAAATCCCTCACCAGATGCCAGAGCCACACTCTTCAATGACTCCTGAACTGTAAGAAATAAATATATTTTCTTTAGAAATTACTCAGTCTCTAGTATTCAGTTATAACAACAGAAAATGGACTAAAACAACTAACATAATACGACTGTGCTGGTAATTCACTTAGAACAGTGTCTGGCACAAATGGAAAACACTGAATAATTCCTCACTGTGATTATGTGGCACATGATTTACAGAAATGACATCAGTCTTGTGCCAGCAGTTGATTACACAGAATAACTTCAGAAATACAAGGATTGAGCCTGATGCCTGTTAGATTCCTTCCAATCTTGAGATTCTGTGGTTCATTGAAATTTTAACTTGATATTTTTTATTTCTCATCTCCTCAATGGTTTCTGTTACTTTGAAGACTAGATATTTGGTATATGTGTGTTCATGTACTTTCATCTAAAACAAATTAAATTTTAGAAGGGAGTGTAGCAGTTTTAGCTAAAAATCTCCAAAATGGGAGCCTGCTTTTTTTTCACCTGTGCAATACATTGAAAATGTTAAAGGGTGTGGTTGGCAGTGATAACTAGGAGAGCTGCGGACCTATGCTGCTGAGTGGTTGGACTGAGCCAGCCTGGTCCAAGAGGAACTTAGGCAGCATAGTGTGATGTAATGAACAGGAGTTCTAGAGCCAAACAGCCAAGATTTTAATCTGAGCTCCTACATTTCCTATCTGGGGGAACTTAGTGCATCTCATGTAAAATCTTAACCTTGGTTTCTTCATTCCCAAAATAAAAATCAAATAGGAATCTGATTCATCAGATTGTTGTCAGGGTAAATTTAGGAGCTTGACAAAACATTCTATGTATATCAAGAGATAGGAATTTTTTGCCCAAGTAAACTTCTCCCTGCTTTCTAAAATACAAAGCCCCCACAAGTGTCATTATGCCTAAAACTACACCATCATGGATTTTCTTTTATGTGTGTGGGGGGTGGAAGGGAATCTCTTCCACTTATCTTCAGCTGTTAAGTCTCTTTTCTTTTGATAAGAAGAAATCCATATGCCATGTGAACTCTGATTGCTTATAGTGAGAAAGGGATAAAAGTGGTCCAAATGTGAAATGAAGGGGAAAAAGATTCCGTTCACAGTTCACCCACCTGTATAAGTGAAATATAGAAAAGGAAGTCAATAAACATGGCTTAAAATTTTTATGTGATTTGTCCAAAAATGCATTTGAGACCTGAAACATATAGAGTAACCTCTCCCCAAATTCTACTTGAATAAAATTCTTCCATGTGGGAATTTATATTTCTATATATTTTCTACAACCATAAGAATAATCACAAATCAAGATATTAACTTATTTAATTGTAAAATTCAAAATTTTAGAAATTAAATAATCAAATGAAGTGTCAGGTATATAAAAGACAAAGGCATTTATACCTATTAGCTGCAACAAAACAAATTTATATGCAATCATCTTCCTCAATCTACACTTTTGAAGCAACCAGATAAGCTCTTCTCTAGTATTCCTCAGTCTGTATCTAACCATCCCCCCTCCCTAAACCTGAAACTCAGCATTGTTCATGGCTACTGCCCAAGCTCATCTCACCAAAATTGTTAGAGAAAAATACCCTGAAACTTGTTAAAGGACCGAGGGATGAAAAAGGGACATTATTATGACCACTATGCTATTGCTACTTCATATGTGTAAATGTTAGTGTTGTGGTTTTTATTTAATGTGCTATTCTTTTATTTTTAATTAAACTTTGAAAATCCATACACTTGTTTGTATTCTTTGGTGGCAAGCAATAGAAACTAAATCTGGCTAGTCAAAATGAAAGAAAGGGAAAAAATGATCAAAAAAGAGATGAGAAATAGTGCATTGAGAATTTTAGGTGTCTCACAGGATCAAAGGAAAGAGTGAAAAACATTTTTTAGACAGAGGAGTCATTGGGTGAGTATAGTAGGAAATAGTGGATTTTCCTAAGGGAGATGCCTATGGCATGCATCTTTGAGTCACGTGACTCAAGATACACTTTTGGGGAACTGTAGTAGCTACCCCTGACTTGAACGCATGTCATCCATTTGCCAAGGAAAATGTAGTATCTTGTTTGCTAGTTTCAGCAAGATTTTGTAGAATGGGAGACAAGTTCCTCAGTGGGAAATCAGAGAAAAGAACATAAAATTTGTCCACAGTCCCCAGATGTTGACCAGACCTTTCATAACAGTTTTAAAGACATTCCTCTTTCCATCACAGTGTGGTTTTAAAAGCAGAACCTTCAAGGTGTGGGTTGCAGTTCTGTGCATAAAGCCAGGCTCTCCAAAGGCTCCAACGTGGGTGCTGTGGATTATTCTCTTCACAAGCACAAACCACAATTGAGTCCAGGTGAACAACATTGTATGTTTTTATGCTCAAAATCTCAATTCCTTAAAATTTCCATAGTGAATAAATAAAATTAGAACATATGTTTTTCCAATTGCATGGTTTTAAAAATAGACATAAAATTTATCATTTTTTATTTTAATAGTACAGGTGGTCTTTCTGTTATCCCCTTTTTTCAAACTACTCACCATTTTATTATTTTTTCCAAATTAAAAAGTATCCACATATATACCAGAGGTGCCAAATCACAAATGAAGGATCATGTTAAATAAATTTCAACAGTAAACACTCTACGGAGAGAGAATTAGCCAAAAGAAATAAACTGTTGGAATAAAATGAGTTTTGGTCTTATATTATTATAATCTTCCTCCCAAGTCAAGACCTTCATCCTGACTTGAAGAACCAAAAGTAATAATATGGTTAGACACCAGGTAAAATTTTTGAAATCATAGGTTTACCTTTCTAACATCTTAGCACCTGGTTCCGAAAATATTTAGCTGATTACCAACAAATAGCTGTCACAGATAATCTTTTTCTATTGAATTGACAAAAATTGTGATTGAAGGAACAAAATGTTTTGATTTTAAAAAGACATAATTAAATAAAGTCTTTTGAATTTCTAATGTTAGTTCCTTAAATGGTCTGGGTACAAGAGTGGTTTTTGTGGGGGGAGAGGGGAGGGCACAGAATTGGAAACATACATTCCAATTCCATTTCTTTTACTCACCTCTGAGAAATATGGCATAAAATATGAACAAAAATGTGATCAGACCATGGAGGACTCAAATCACATCTAGATAACTTTATCTTTGTACTGGTAGATTGAAATGCTTACTATTCATCAGCAGCAAGCATGAGGAAGCCTGATGTAGAGAAAAGGGCAAGGACTTCAGAATGAAAGAACCTACACCCCAAATTGGGATGCTTCAGTGTGGGATGCTTCAGTGCAGAAGCAAAATCTTTGCAAGTTATTGAATGCCCCGAACCTATTGTTCCCTAATAGTGTCCTATAGGGTTTTTAAAAGGATTGGAAACAAATCTAAAAGAACTAGAGAATTACCTTGCGTGAACTAGGAAATTACCTGGCTGAATAAATAATAGCTAGTATGAAACGTTCTCATGATAAAAAAATTTATCATGGGAGGCTGGATTTTGACCTCTATTTACCTGGTACCCCAATATAAGAGGTGAAAGATCCAAGTAAAAACAGAGCTTGTCTTGACCTGTGATTCTTAGGGATACTGTTCATTTGACCTTTTTATTCCAGGAACAGAATAGTAACTAAAAATAATACTTGGATTCAACAGGTATGAATTTCTTAAATATAACTGACTGGATTCGTTTAAAATGAATCTACATAAAGCCTACAAAAGTATTCACTAAGAAAAAGGTGAATCCACATGATAGTATAAACTGCTTACACACGGCTATATAATAACCCCCTTCTTCCGGTCTAGGTTCTCTAAGTCCTTTGATGTGTGGTTGTGTTTCATCCACCCATCCACGCACATGACTCACACCCATGATGTCATACCCCTGCTGCAAATCCACATTAACATTGGAGCTATGAGAAGCTAATGTGCATGGGTCCTCAATTCCTATGTCTGCAATTAATTGAATTTCAGGGTTTTTTTTTAAATGAAAGTATCTGTTACGTATTAGATATCCAACCCAAATGTGACCAAGCAATTGTTAACATATTACTGCATTAAGATGGAGTCTAAAATTGCTGGAGTTCACTCTATTGCTGTGTAAATACTACAACTAAGAAAATGATTGTTCCTGATTGGGAGCCTATGCTAGCGGAGGTGCCGTACTTGACACTCCTAAATTTAACTCATTCAATAACCCAAACAATGAATTATATGTTTTATCCACAACTTAAAGATGAGGAACTAGGATTTCATAGGTAAGTGAAACAGATGTTCCAAATCATACAGCCTATGAGAAACAGATCTCAGGTTTGCATTTAGATACCTGTGACTGCCAAGCCTACTTCATAACAACTTCCAGCGTTGCTGTGAGGACCACATCTTAAATGTCTTGATTCTGGAATCAGATGGCTTGATTGGGATCCCAGCTCTGCCACTAAATTCAAATGTAATTAATGATAATAATTTTTATTTGTGTATCAATATTAACAGCACTATTAATACCAATAATTAATAATAGGGGTATCGCAATGATTTTATGAGTAAAGCAACTTAGGAGTGCTTTAAATGAAAGCAAAATCAATGTGCGGATACTTTCAATGAGGCAGTCTCTGAGGGTTATTAGGAGAAATGCTTGGACAATTCTTCCAACTTTGCCAACCTTATGTTTATGGCCTTGCTCCTTCTCCAAACAGAGATCCTTTTAGTTAGAACAGCTGTGGTTACCTATGCAGTGTTTTGTGTTTTAATAATTCTTTTCTCATTTACCCCTGACTTACACAATCACAGTTTGAAATGCGGATCACAGGAAGATTTCATTTGCATTTTAGGATCTTATGTTTTAATTTATATTGCCTAGTGGGTTCATTTATGCTGTGTGTAAATTGTTTTATTCATGAAAATTTATTCTTGACTCTGTGTTTTGTTATCGAAACCACTACCTTGAACTGAACGAAATCTGGCTATGAGACTGCTAATTCATCCCTTTTCCTTCCTTCTCTGTGTTGTAGTCAGTTAGGAGCACACAATAAGCCAAATCAGAACTAAAACATAATACTGTCTCACTGATCAAATTTATTACTGATAAAACTGGCTAGAGAATGGGGCAGGACCTGCTACATCCCCCTGAGAACCCAGGATTGTGGACCTGAAGCACCCAGAGTTGTCCACCCTGTGGCAAGAGAAGTAAAAGGAGAACAAAGTATGTCAACTGTTATCCACACAGAAAAAGGTAACATTGCTCTACGCCCTGTGGTAATTGTAGAAGAGAGAGGAAGAAAGAATAAAGAGAGGAAGTCATACCTGAACACAAACCTTTATTTCAGATCAAGAAAGAAATAGCCTAACAGAGGTTAAGTACTCTCCAGTTTTCCAGGACAAATGCTACTCTTCCTCAAATAGGGGCGCTTGTGACTCAGCCCCTGCCTGGCCTCTAACCTTCTGTGTTACCCACCTTTGAACTGACTCACAATATTCTAGCCACTGCAGTTCTTGATCAGCCCTTTGTACTTGCTGGCCCAAAAGCAATTTGCTACTTGGTTCTTGACATGATTCACAGCTTTGTATCATTCCAGTCTCAGTTCAAAGGTCACCACCTTGGAAAGACATTCAATAACCACCTAAATATAAAGTAGTCCTATGAGTTCTCTCTATTATATAATCCTGATATATTTTATTCATAGTATCTAAAATGATCCTGTTTATTTGTTTTTTACTTGTTTATGGACTGGCTCATTCTTTTAAATTATGGTTTGACAAATATTTTCAATAAAGGGCTACGTAGTAAATATTTTAGGCTTTGAGGTCCATAAGGTCTCTGTCGTAACTTCTCAACTACACTATTATAGTGCAGAAGCAGCCATAGGCAAAGCAGAAATAAATTAGCATGACTGTATTCCAATAAAACTTTATTTTCAAAAACAGGTAGCAGGCCAGATTTGCACTGAGGCCATAGTTTGCTGACCTCTGTAGTAGATCCATGAAAATAGAATTTACTTTTCTTGCTCATCAATCTCTCCTTTTTATCTAGAATAGTACCCAAAATATATCAAGTTTTAAATAAATATTGTTTCATGGATGCAAGCATGTTCCTCATGGAAAAACAGGAAGAGAGGCTATGGATTTTCCCTTAACAAGGTCTAAAATAAAATTTTTTATATTTTTTCATTTATACAATAGATAATTAATGACTATCTTTGGAATTAAATCAATTTGATTTTTTTCTGAATTTCATCTTCATATAAAATTTCTCTTATGTCTCACCTACTAGAAAAACTGCTAAATAAGAAGATTTTGCTTTAAAATATTAATTCACTTTGAAAACTAAGCCAAAGTGATTTAGAGCTTTTGAAGGATTAATAAAATTTGATTTCTGAAGCAAATAAGATTGGTTTTACAGCCATTCTTGCTGGAATGTGATTGTTAAGGAAAAAGAGGCATAATTAGGCCCAAAACATGAATTAATTCACATCTCTATCATAAATTATTTCTTTAACTTTCAGGTCAAGCATGTTAGCCTCTAGTTTTCTCCACTGTAAAAATACTGGATTACCTGACAATACTATGAGCATACATGAATTGAGTGCCTACTATATAATAGGCATTGTTTTATAAGTCTATTACACATCTTATAATAACTATATGAAGATAGGCACACCATCCTCTAAGTCCCCAGTGAAATGAGCATAGAATATGCAGGAAATGTATTGTTAACATTTCAGTGTTTTTCTTAAAGTCTTTTAGGTATCTTATGTCATCTTAATGTGACTCTAATGCTAATATTTTGAGCTGCTGTGGCAACAACTAACATAAAGTAAAAACTACTGCAATATGGGGAAGTGGCATGCAGTGTGTGAAAATAAAATGTGTGTATTCATGACAACAAGATACCAATTATACTGGAATATAGTTGAATTCTTTAAGTAGATTTCCAAATTTTGGGACCAGAGGAGACCTTTTACATCTTCTATGCATTTTACAGATAAAGAAAAGAAAACACGGAAAGGAGAATTGATTTGCCCAAGGTCGCTTAGGTGGGTAGTTACAATAACCCATAACAAAACCACAGATCAAGTTCCAACTCTAAGATGGAACAATAATGGAAGTATCCACCACTCAATATGATTTGGGCATTAAAAATGGTGTCCGTGTGTGTGTGTAAGTGTGTGTATGTAGTGTGGGAGAGAGAGAAGGAGAGTCTTCAAGTTCAAGACTGAATTGTGTGCTGGGGATTATGCTTCGTGTTTTGCATAGATCGATCCACCTCTATAATGATGCCATGAGTAGTTATTATTGTCATTACAATCATTTTATAAATGAGGAAACAGCCTAAGAGATATTAGGTAATTCGGATAGATACTTATAGTTTGTAATTGTAGAGAAGTAATTTAAACTCAGCCAAGGTGATTCTGAAACCCATCTTTTTTTCATAGCAATGGGCAGATTTTAATATTCAATAAAAATTAAATTCATCATGCAAATTAAAAATATAGGAATTTTCCTGAACACTTGAAACTGCCTATTCAGCCTTTGTGGCAACTTTTAGAATTAGAGTTACATATAAATACAGTGCATTTTACAGTTGCCAAACTTCATAATTTTATACTGTAATTTATATCTACATTAATGAACTTGAAATTCTTTGCAAGAAAAAAAATCCAAAAAATTAAATTCTGTTTCTTTAAAGAAAGAAGCTTAAAAGGAGCATAAATATTAGAAAAATCCATTGAAAAGAAAGGAATGTATGCTGGTTTTGAGTAAATTAAAAATGGTTTGAATTCACTGCCTAGTATTCACTTTTTTACAACTTGTATCAAAACAGATGATCTTTGTTTTTCTCATAGGGGCAAAATCGGATTGACACTGATAGGTTGGATCTATTACTTAATTTTTTTGCTCTCAGGTTTTATTATTTAATAATGTGACATATTTCTAAATTCTAGCTGATATTTTAGTTAATTCTGAAATCAATTATTTTGTCTGTTTTTAACCTCTCCCTTATACCATGGATATTATTTTCTAAATGTTTGAAACCAATTTTCATCACTTTTGTTTACAGTTTTTGCAGTTATTATATCCTAAACCTGAAAATGTAGTATTGATCCATAATAAAAGTGTCACTGGAACCCACATTTTTAATATCTATTCTAAAATATATTCTAAAGGACAATGAGTCTTTCCCTTTGAAAACAGTGCTATTTTCTGAGGTTCTCATAATTAACTCTAATCTGTTTGGGTCACAGACTAATCTAGAAAATCCTTCTGTGCGGAGAGACATACCAAGATGATGACAATTTCATTTTGTTCCCCAGACAGAGGCTATAAAAAAACTCCACAATGTGGCTCTTCTCAATGTGTCTTGTGATTAAATACATTTGGGAATTGCTGACTTAAACAAAGCTAAACATATTTTGTTGATTTGCTTTTGTTGGTATGGGGGAATTCTCATACACCTCAATCATCTAAAGACCTGTGAATCTGGAAGAGGAGATTTAGTGCACCATACTTCCTAAATTTATTTGCCTGTGGAGCACTCCTTTTCCATACTTTAAAAATATCCATTAACATCTGCCTGAATTAATACTACATATTAATTTAATTTTAGAAATTAGCTTAGAATATTTAGAATATGAAGAGCTGTCAGAATGACTCCCATCCTTTTGTACGATCCTGAAGATTGATATGCAGGACATGGAAGTTGGATAAGAGGAACGGAGGATAAGAATAGATTTGAAACAGGCAGCACAACTGATGAGATTAGACTATATGATTCTGTGAAAATGTTGCACCCTATATTTTCTAGGCAAGGAGCAGACGGAGAAATGAATTAGGAGGGCATCAAACAAGCAGGGAAGGCACAGTCAATGCCTACAGCTGTGGATTTTTGGCACTTAATGCAATATCTTGTAACCTTTCCTATGTGTGGGATCACATTTCCATCAATAAATACAAGTACTTTTCTCAACTGAGGACACTTAGAATTATGGTAGCATCTGTCATATTGGTCTTACTAGATCAGGAGGCTAAGAGCAGATCAAGGCATATCTTTGTGATTGATTGAATAGCATCCCTCAAAAAGATAAATTCAAATTCTAATCCCAAGTACCTGTGAGTATAACGTTATTAGGAAATAGGGACTTTTTCAATTCATGTAATGCTACTACATTAATTTGGCCCAATAGTCAGTTTTGGCACTGATGTTAAGTTCTAAGGTTAGATCTTAAAATATGTGGTGTAGTCCACCCACCTCATGTCCTTTAGAGGATTATTGCTAAATAATTGTTCCTCCAGACAAAAATGTTAATAGTAGTAGACTGCTCAACCTTTTTTATCTCTGCACACCCAGCAGCTAGAGCAGTACCTGGCATATACTAGACATCCAAATATTTGTTGAATGAATGAATGAAAAATGTGATTTCTCTCAGATTGGTGAGCAGTCTAGGGTGTGTGTGTGTGTGTGTGTTTTATAAGCAAGTATGAAATTTCAAGGATGATTTCAATACACATTGGACTCTAGACAAGCAGAAGGCAAAGTAATGGGGGATAATTTTGGATGGAAAAAAATTTTAAAAAGCAGTCAAAAGAATTTATACTTGAAGTAATATGAAATGGGGAGCCAATGAGGTGTTTAAGCAGAGCACAAGATAAAAAGCATTGTTTAATATAAACTTTGCAGCAGAAAAGTGAAAAACAAATTTTTCAATCAAACAAGTTGTTCCCAACAAGTACTGTCTAACTTAATTGGACATTTTATTTTTAAACCAAATGTAATCAAACCAGTTGTTCTTGCGGGGATAGTTAATTGTGGAGAACTGCTTTTCCAATTACAAAAAAAAATTAATTTGGAATTATGAACATATAAAAAACAGAAAAAAATATACAAAATCACCCCCAGAGGAACTGATTGCTAGCATTCTTCTCACCTTTTTTCTCTGTATTTCAGACAACCAAGGTCAAACTATAGAGATAATTTTGTTATCTTCATTCTCAGTTCAACTATAACGTATATATTTATATATTTTCATGGTATTGAAAACTCTTCAGAAACATAATTTTAATAATTCTATAATATTCACATACAGGAATCATCCATATGTACTTAACCTTATGTGGTTTCAAGCTTTAATAAGTATCACACATATAAATTTTTGTGGACATTTCAGAATATTACCTTAAAAAAATATTTCTAGAAGGGGAATTATAAGGTTATGAAATATTTATGTTTTGATATGTATTTATGAATTATTTTCAAAAAAGGTTGCATTAATTTATACTTCCTACACTAGTAGATGAGTGTACCAGTCTTCCATTAATGCATCAGGTATTTCTATTTAAAAGGAAAATATTACTGATTTGACAGGCATGAAATCATGTTTAATCATGGCTTGAATTTAAATTTGTTTCATTTCCAATGAGTTTGAGCATTTTATTCAAGTAATTATTATCCATTTGTATTTTTACCTATAAATTATTTTTTTTCAATGCTTTGCTATTTAACTCAAGTTTTCCATTTTCATTTTTGTGTTATCTTAGTTTTTATGAGCTTATTATATAATAAAGAAATTGATCTATTATGTTCTATTTGTTCATCATTTATAGAGAACACAGAAAATAATTTAATTTTCATGCATTGATTATTCTCTTGTGATTTCTTTCATTTCATTTAAAGTTAATATGCCTTTTCCTTCCTAGATTTGATAGTGATTCACTTTTAGTTTTGTATATGCTTTAAAAATCTAATTTTTAAAACATAATTCTCTAATTCATCTGAAATGTCTTTTGGTGTAAGGAATGAAATAATAGACCAGTCAGGGATTCTAATTGGCATCACAGAAAAAGTCAAATGTTCCTGATACCATCTCTGGGAAAAAATCAAGTCCAAGCAGAACCCACTTATTCACTTATCAACTTCTGACCTGAGTCTTGAGCTAGTAGGTGTAATTTTTGAAGCCCAGGTCATATGCTTCAATATACCTTCAACTGAGCCTGGGAGACAGTTCTGAATGCTGACTTTGGAGAGGTAGAATTTATAATATGAGAAATTCTCCAAGCATAACAGGAGAATTCAACAGATGTTGAGTTGCCAAAAAATAACAGATATTCCCTGTAAGTGAAGAAATAAATTGCCATTGTTTAAATAACTTTCTGATTGTGCCAATATAATTTACTAAGTAATCTTTCATTTCTCCATAGATATGCTATATGTTCATTATATTATACAATGCTAAATTATTACATGTAAGAGGTAGGTTTCTGGTTTGGGCAAAATTTTTAATGCTAGTACCTTGAGCATCTGGTGAGTTTAATGTAAAACCTAAAGCCAGCCAAGAGTGACATACACATACACACACACACGCTCAGAGAGAGAGAGAGAGAGAGAGAGAGAGAGAGAGAGATGGATATTTATACAGTCAACCTTCCTTATCCAAGTTTTCCACATCATGGATTCAACCAACCACTGATTGAAAATATTAAAAAAAAAAACAACAATAAAAAGAGTAGTGCAATAATAAAAAAATATACAAATAAAAATCAATACAGTATAATAACTATTTAAATAGCATTTACATTGCATTAGGTAATATAAGTAATCTAGAGATATTTTAAAGTATAGGGAAAGATGGTGTTGATTTTATGCAAATACCATACCATTTTATATAAGGGACTTGAGCATCCCAGGATTTTGATATCCACAGGGGTCCTAGAACCAATCCCCCATGAATATGAAGAAACAACTGTATATTATGCCAACAGTGACTTTGATTCATACGCAACTTGTGAATTTTGAGGAGTGTCTTCACTCTTAGGTTATTTAGTGTCTCTTCATCCTCAAATAATTAAAGCTAATCATTACACCCAAAGCTCAGGCTCTTAACCATTGATGCCAGTGTTATGTCTATGTTACCAATGGTAAAGAAAAGAAAACCTTATCTAATGTTGTAGATACATGAACTAATATACACATATGAGAAATTCTATCATTGCCATTTTCCAATGTTGAAGATAAGTATGCATGTACTTGGGTAATAACACTTTCCCCATAAGCAGTTTACATCCCTATTCATTCAGGATATGGAATAACCATCTTCATGATTGCAAAATCACTTAGCATATTGCTCCAATTTCCACCAAGATCAGAGAATTAGAAATAAAAGAAATCTTCAGCCATCAAGAAACTTACCAGGTATTAATATTTACTTTTGTAAAGTTGTTTTATTTAGTTCTCATATCTTATCCTTGGGAGTGTAATAGGCCTGACATGTAAGTTCCTTTACGATTCCAATTAAAGAAAAAAAAAGAGTTCAAAGCAGAGATGAAAGATAGTGCATCCTATGGGGTTTTGAATGGGGCACATTAAAACACTACCTTTAATATGGGGAATACAAGTTACACTTCCCAACCTGTAGATATGCCTAAGGAGAGTGAGGCACTGTCTTAGGAGCAATTTTTCCCAAATCAGTTGTCCACCTTTAAAGTCCATGATTTTCTCATCACTGTAGGTCAAAGGCACATGTTTTAACATTACCTCTTTTCTCCATTCTTTCCCTGTGTTCTTAATACTCATGGGTGGGTCCACCTAAGGCATCCATGTGGGAGGTAGGCTTCTTTGTGTGGTCTCAGGGACCAAGAAACCCTAAATATTCAGTGTTGCTGTACAACAACATTTTTGATGAGTTTTATTATTAGAAATGGACATTCCAGCAACTTACAAGTTCATTAGAAATGTAGGATGCAGTCAGAATAAACATCAGCAAAAACATTCTCAAAAATTGTGTAATTTTTCAGGGAATTTCCTAAAATGTATTAATTATAAGAAATATTTATCCATCCTCTGACTGTTTTCTTCCAAACCATAAACAACAGTTCTTATGCACCCAATCAGAACACTCCAGTAGATTAGCAGCAACTAGCAGGGCAGCCAATAGAATTTTATTCTGTCTGAAAACATGGAAATACATTGAAGAGGTTGAAATGATGCATGAAGTCATCAATACACTATAGCCATCACCTTGCTCTACCCATATAAGTTCTTCCTTCCTGGTCTGTGAAATGGGCTGCAATATTTCTGGCCGTGTGGACATGTTTGTGAAAACATGCTGTGGAAGACACATGAAAGAAAGCAAGTCCTAGGAATTTTCAGGTGTAGGAACATAGGAGAGAAAGAAGACTTTCAAAGACTTGCCTTAGACAAAGTTTATGATGGCCTTAATTATTTGACATCTGTGACCCAAGATTAACGTGGTTGTGCCAAGGTACTTTAAAAGTGACACCACTTTGGGGGTTATGGCTTTATAAACACAATAGATAAAAATAATCTCATCTCTGCTAGATTACATATTTATGTATTTTTAAAAGATGAATTAACAAAAGTAGTAACAGAATTCTTACATTATCTTTGGAGAGTAATTTCTTATAAAACACAGACCCTTATCTGCAAGTTTGTTATTGTCACTGTTATTACCTTCATGAGTTGTTGACTTTAGCAGAAGTTCTGCAGCTGAATAATGCCTAGCATGATGCTATTTAATGTGATCAAGTGATTTATTTTATTTTTAAATATAATTTTGAAGGTTTAATTTTTTAAAAGCTAGTCTAATTTAGCATTGGGAAAAAATTAAATTTTAAAAAATTTAAATGAGATTAATGTTCAAATTAATATTTAAATATTTTACAGTATGTATTTTAAAATACATAGTTTTCCCACTAAAAATGAGTTCAAAAATGTTAAAAGAATGTGAGTTTAATTATTAGCTAGCTTGCTGTGTCCATACTAATTTGTTTGTAGTAAAACTGGTTTATAAAGGCTATATATGAATTAACTAATTAATTCTCATAATAGTGTCAATATTAATTTCAATATTATATCAATAATAATTTCTCATTATCTTACTATTATGGAATGAATGTGTCCACCCAAAATTTATATGTTGAAATCTTAACTCTTGTGACATTAGGAGGTGAGGCCTTTGGGAGATAATGAAGCCCCCATGAATAGGATTAGTGCCTGTGATGGTTAACTTTTTGTGTCAAATTGAGCTAAGAGATGGCCAAACAGCTGGTAAAACATTATTCCTGGGTGTGTCTGTGAAGGAGTTTTCAGAAGAAATTAGCATTTAAATCAGTAGACTAAGTAAAGAAAATTGTTCTCACGAATGTTAGGTGGATGTCTTCCAATTTGCTAAGGACCCAAATAGAACAAAAAAGCAGAGGAAGAACAAAAAGGAGAGGAATTCTCTCTCTTTTCTTGAGCTGGGACATCCATCTTCTTCCTTCGGACATGAGGGAAGAGCTTCTGGTTCTTGAAACCCAGGGTTCACACCAGCACCCCTACCCCAGTTCTCAGGACTTGGACTGGGAGTTACATCATCGATTCCCCTCATACTCAGGCCTTTGAATTAGTCCAGCAGATTTCCTGGTTCTCCAGCTTGAACACTACACATGGTGAGACTTCTAGGCCTTCACAGTTGCATGTGCTAATTCCTATTTCATACATGAAAAATCTCTTATTGGTTCTGCTTCTCTGGAGAACTCTGAGTAATCCAGCGCCCTTCCAAAAGAGACCCCAGAAAGCTCTCTAGCCCTCTTTTCTGCCATCCTAGGATACAATTATAAGTTGGCAGTCTTGAAGGAGGGCCCTTACTTGTATCTGTCCCTGTGGCACCCTGATCTCAGACTTCCAACCCTCAAAACTGTGAAAAATAAATTTGTGTTGTTTATAAGCCACATGTACTATGTAAGTGATGAACTACAGTATAGTACAAAATACTATGGCAGTTTGCTATAGCAACCCAAACTAAGACATTTATTATTTTGAATCACTGTTAGATATATTTTGGTCTCTTTTTTTATATGTCTTTAGTTGATTTAGAGATTACTCTAATTGAGTTCTCACATTTATGAAAAAGTCACAAATTTTCAAGAAAATCAACAGTTTCATATTATGGACAATGTCTTCCTGAATGAGGCTGAAAGAACTTACCTGAACTGATTCACATCTCTGACATACAAAAATATTGCTTGCTACAGTTGGTTTTAGAAGACAAAATTGATACAACCATTTGTGGTTAAGATGGATGATAGAAATTACAGGTGGTTAAAACATGCTGACACTTCAATCTTAAGGTTTTTAAACTTTCAGCAGCAAGTGCAAGCAATGGACCCTGGGAAATTAATCATCTATTAATACAGGGTACCCAAGAGAATTAAAATATTTTATTTCAAATTATACTGATGATACAAATTTTAAGTATTGAAAATTCCCTGCCAGATCATAAGCTGAGGTTATGAATTATATCCATGGTCCCTGAAATATAGAACTTGACAATGTAAATTAACTCAATGAATTAGAACTAGGCATAGAGCTTCTTTCCCTATGAAAACAGACAAACCGAATCCCATATTAAATAGACATCCATTGAGTATCTTTGCCAGTCCCTGCGCTAGGCTGTGAGGATAGCAGGTAGAAGCAGCAAAGCTCTTGCCCTCAAGAATTTACAATCCAGCAGGGAAGGCACACAAATATGTAACTATAATGGAGTTATATCATTTCTGGTTCAGAACTAGGTCCCCTGGACCTTGAAGACTGCACCATTGTCAATAAATATGGTTTTTCCAATTTTATGTTGCTTCCTCAGGCTGATTCTATTACAGCCTTGTTCAAACATGTCAAACATCAACAGAAGGGTTCAAAACAACTTGAGAAATGTCACACATTATATGCAGGAAAGTGAGGCAGAATTTTTACACATTCCCTTCACTTTGCTTTTATCTTTAGTCAAGTTTTAAAGAAATATGTTTCGTCTAGCATAGCGTTGTGCTAGATAACAAAAGGAATAGTAAACAATATAAATCCCAGGAATTGAAATGTGTTAGAATCATATTGATATTAAAGGGCTTACTTTAAGAGAAACAGGTTGTTACCAATGGGACAAGCAATGTGTTTTTACAGAAAGAATTTCTGGGAAAAGTATAGAAAAACATAGAAGTGTCTAAGCATATTTAGGAAGCAAGTTTTTTAAGAAGCACCCAGGAAGTGGGGAGACTTTCTTTATATGAGGGTTTGCTAGAGCTTTTAATATGCTAGTGATATTGCAAATTTCAAAGACAGTGCATAGCATGCAAAGTTTTCCAGAAGTATTTGGCAAAAAAAAAAATCAATGTTTATAGATTATCAAGGGTCAGAACATTTCAAGAAAGTCAAAGTCATGCTAAAAAAAATACCATTGAGTAAAGGCATTTTAGAACTAAGGAGATAGCCTTAGTCCAACCTTCTTCTATTTTAAGGTACCATATTAAAGCATAAATTCTTTCTGTGCCAAAAGTTGGAACAAATTCCTTAGCCTGGGAGATTTTCCCCTCAAATGGGAAGAAATATGTGCTAGCTATTTTTGAGTAGTAGGAATGTAAAAAATGTATATTTTTGAGGATTGGAGACTTTTTTGTCCTTGAATAACTCAAAACTTCTTTGTTCTTCTAAATCAAATTTAGCAAGTAATTAGTGCATAATCAGAACCAGTTGTAACATCAGACTCTATTTAGTTAAAGTGCATTGAAAAATACATAAGAAGACAGATAATCTGAATTTTCTTTCTAATGATGCTAACCTCATGAAGTTGTTGAAGAATGTATGATGGGTTTAAAAATCGGTTTTGCTGACTTCCAGAAAGCCCTTGGTGATTAATTTTCTCTCTAACTTTGCTTCAACAATATATCTGAAGCAAACTGGAATTTTGAATTAAAGACTAGCAGCATAGAATCAAAGAGAAATAGCTATAGATTCTACTCCCAAGACTGCTATCTACTAGATGAGAAACAGTGGGCAAATTATTTAACCTCTCTGAGTACTGATGTGCCCATTTTTGCCTTTCCAATTCTCCTAGCCTCTATTTCCAATTTCGCAGCAATTTCCAAGCAGAAGCAAGGTGGGTATGGCAGCTCAGCTTACCTGCAGTGTTTAAGAAATACAATGTTAATACTTGAATAAATAAAACAAAGCTACATAAACTAGAAGGGGATAGAAAGATGAAATGGAAGTAGAAGCAGGAGAAGGAAGCAGCTCTACCACCCTCTACTGATGAACTTTGGAGATACTCATTCCCACTCTCATTTTCTTCTCATACATCTTCTACACAAAGGCTGACAATCTAGCTTTTTTCCTCCTCCACTACACCACTGAAACTACACTAATGCAATGGTTCTCAAATTTAGTGTGCATCAGAATAATCTGCAGAGCTTGATGAAATGCTAGGCCCACTCTTTGCACTTCTGATTCAGTATGTGTAGGGAATGGCTTGAGAATTCAGATTTCCAACAAATGCATGGGTGATGCAATTCCGCTGGTCTGGGCCATACTTTGGGAACCACTCCCTTAGTGTATGATTCTCAACCTTGACTGAATGTTAAAAGCAATGTGGGAGTTTTGTAAATTTCCGAATTACTCAGACTAACTAAATCAGAATCCTTGGGTGGTGAGAACCAGGCATAGATATTTTTTAAAGATCCTCAGGTTGAAAGCCACTACCCAAACAGGACACAAATGGTTTTCTTTTTGATATATTCAAGAATTATTTTCTTAATCATGAATCTGAAAATATGGTTTGGGTTTTCCAGGTCTGCCTTGGAGACATTGTCTGGAGTACTGCTGGGTATATAGAAGGCACTTGAAAGGTAGTTGAAGTGCTTACTGAAGCAGGAGTTGATTTCCTTAGCCTCTCTACTGTAATGAATTATGTTGACCTGCCTTCATTGGGGCACATCTCTCATTTCATATTTTACATACTGAGTTTTTCTATGTCTTACCTGGCATTAATGACTGTTAGCTTATTTGTTTGTTGTTTTGGTAGTTCTTTCTCCACTCAATCAAAGACTTGCTCTTAGTCTCATGTCTTCATTTTTCGATATTAAAGTTTTAGTTGTACTTTTCCCTCCATGAGAGTGACTTTAATATGTTCCTGACTTCCTAGGGACTTCCTTAAAATTAGAAGAGGTTTAAAATCCTCCACAAAATCACTCCAATTCTTACCTTGAGAAGATAACTCTGAAAAGTAGTCATCTTGGGAAGTAAAAATGTAATGAGACATAGATAATAATAGCAAAATAGCCAGCAAGGCATTGTGCTAAGGGCTTCACACAGATAACATAATTTATTTATTTTTTTACAATAAATCTATGTTTTGGATACTATTCTTCTCCCCATTTTACAGATGAAAGCAAGACACAAGAAGCTTAAAAAACTAACCCAAGATCATGCAGCTAGTGAAGCTCTGTAACTTCAAATAGTTAACTTGGATTCAGAAATCAAGATCTAAGAATTTTATTATGGGAGATTATAGAGAAATTCAAAAACAATAGAGCAACATTGCAGAATTTTTTACAAAGGGGAGAGAGAGAATATCTCAGTGGGAGTGGAAAATTATACTTGATTCGATATAATTGAATGAAAGCATTGAAATAATGAGGCTCCAATGGAGGAACAAGGAAAAGATCACCAAAGATGTTCATGTAAAAGGAGGGACAGGGCAGGGAAGATCACATGTGACAGGAGATATGGGAAGGAGGATGGGTCGATCGCTGTATTCCCTGAGTTTGTCAATAAAAAGGATCCATAATTATTTCTTTTGGATTTGATATGAGCAAATCAGGAAACATAAAGCTGATTTGTAATCATCATGGTACTTTTCCAATAGGTTGGTCTTTGTGGGCAGAGGAAACCCAGCATCAAGAAGCTGAATGTTATGTGAAAGTTGACTTTTTAGATACTTCAGAGGAGTAAGAGGTAAGAGACCGAAATAGAGATGCATCTAAAATCAGGTAAAGGGAACAACATCATATCAATAGACATTTTCAAATAAAATAATACAAATAATTAGCTGTTTGCTCATATGATTTTGAAAAGATCAATGTTTGATTCCCCTAATGCAGATTTGGGAGTTTCCAGAGTTGGTAGGTATTCCCCTTCCCCTCTGCAACTCCCTATGGAAATGTGTCTGTTGAATAAACAAAATCAGACACCCTGAAACAGGCGCAGGGGACCATGTGCAAAAACATGTAAACTCTGAAAAGCCCAGGCCTCCAAACTCAGAAACAGACAGGCATGCATCATGACTCACACAGATTCTTATCACAAACTCCGTACTGACCAGGATAGACATGACCCTAAGCCAAATCCATAGCTTCAGAAGCATAAAGATATTACCTGCAAAAACAAATCAATAGAAGTTCCAAGGAAATTTTAACCTTAATCCTGATCAAGGTTTAAAAAAATCTTCTTAGCAAAACATCTCTTTGAAAAGCTGTACACTACATGTTTTTCCCATTAGAGGATAAAAAATAGTAATAATTTGAAATGCAGGATTAGATACGAAAACCAATTAAGTAAATCTTGTATCGCAGATCCTGCTGTCTCTATTCTACCACTTCCCTTCACTCCCAATCAACTTCGCATCCTGTCACCCTGCTTGATCTTTCTAAAATGTGGATACCATTATGTCTAATTTGTTTAAAGACTTTCAAAAACTCCCCACAACATTTTTTAAAATTAATTTTCTTTAACGATATCTCCAGGCTTTTTAGCATAGAGTACCTATTAACCTCTCTAGCTCCAGTTCTTATTACACTCTTCAAATTTAAGTACAAATGATTCTTTGTGTCCCTACCTGTAGTTGTTGAGAAAGTTAAATGATATAATGTAAGTAAAGCACATAGACAGTACCTGGCATATCATAGGTGTTTAATATGTCTAAATCATCCCTAAACAGATACCTTAAAATGTATGCATACAGGCATTTTTCCATACATAATCTTCATCATTCATAGGCACCTTTTAAGGAAAGTATATGGGATTACAACATCTTTGTCTTGTTAATTAAGAAACTGGGGCTCAGGAAGTTTATGTAGCTTGCTAAAAGTCTTATAGCACGTAAGTGGAGGAACTAATACTTAAACCTACTTCTGAATGAAAGTTAGTGCATGTCCCACTACACTGTACTTCTTTTTTTAGTAATATATAAAAAGTTGCGTTTAGGTAGAGGTTGTTCTCCTTTGCTCCTCTATCATGGTGCATATGTCAGACATTTTCTCATGCTCTCTCAGATATACTCCCTGATCACAGTGGGCTGATCCTGCAAATTTTTTTCTAAGCTGCCTTGTCAACAGGCTTCTGGTTATATGCAGTGACTGAGAGGCACTGATGGGAAATTGAAGGCAAGAGGGAGGAAGAGACTATTTCTCCCTGTCTCTCTCTTTGGTCTGGTGGTAGCTACATGTCCTCTGTGGTATCAGCCTCTTCCAGGTATCTCTCAGTACTAATGTCCAAGCTCCTGGTGGGCACCCTTGGCTCTGAGACTTTGACAACACCATCTTCTGATATTGTTTCACCAATACTGAATGAAGGGTGGTTGCACTTCCTACTATTGATAAGTCTTGGGTTGCCTCTTAGTCCCTTCTTTAGCCTTTTGCTTTTTCTAAAACACTGTATTAATTATCTTAGATTGAACTATAGTATCTGTTTCCCATAGGAGAACCTTAATTCATAAAGTGGCCAGAAAAAGAATTTATATACTTCAAATCCACATTGGAATTATGGGCTTTATTTAAATCAACTCATGGCATTAGACACACAAAAGTTCTTTACTGCTATCTCCTTTTTTTTCCATCCTAATAGAATGTTGATTTGTTGAATGTGACAATATATCAACTAAAAAGAAATCTACATTTCCTAAATCCCTTTGCAGCAGGAAGTAGCCATGTGATTAAATTCTGATGAATGACATCTAAGCAGAAATTGGTAGGACTTTGTGGGGGAAACTGCCTAAAAATTACTTCGCTCAATTACCATATGAATACAAGTGCTCTCCCTTCCTACCTCTTCTTGTCTAGGATAAAACATGGTGGCTGGAGCTATACAGTCACCTTGTGACCATAAGAAAATCTGGAGGATGTCACTTTTTAAGGAGTAAGAATGAAAATAAAGAGGAGCTTGAGTCACTGGAGACATGTATAGAGCACTGTACCAGTATGACACCACCTATTATATCATGTCCTGTGAGAACAACCATTTTCTAGGTACCAGGATCTGTTACTCAATATTATATGCAATTCCAAACTGATAAATAGTTGAACTTTACTCTTTTTGCATTTGTTTCTTCTTTTGTTCATTCATTCCTACTGTGTGTCACATACTGTGTGAAAACCTGGGCATGTAAAAATATTAAAGCACAGTTCTTGCCTTTAAGAAGTTCACAGTGTAATGAGCAGACACAGAAATGCATTGTTACAATTGCAGAGTGGCAGCTGAGTGTAATAACAGCAGTAATCAGAAAAATAAGCAAAGAATTTCAATAGACATCTCTCCAAAGAAGACATACAAATGGCCAAGAGCATAATCAGAAGACACTTAGGAAGGACAGAAGAGGAGTAAATCTAACAATCAGGGACAGTTTCCTGTGGAGTTCATGACAAAACTGAGTCTTTAAGGATAATTGGGAATTAGTAGCTACAAGGTGCTGCGCCAAAGACAGGAGGAGGTATGTGTCATGGAAGCAGGGAGGCATTGCCGGCAGAGAGAATGGCAAGGAAATTGAAAACATATCGATGTTGTCAGGAAATTCCAGCAGTCTGATTTCATTAGTAGACGAAGCACAAACCAGAGGGTGGTGACAAATGGGTATAGATTAGTCAGAGCTTGGTTATTATGGTGCTTCTTGCACTGTGACACAGGCTCACACTTGATCCTGAAAGCAAACAGGACCCTGACGTTCTTTGATGTTCTCTAAGCAGGGAGTAACACCACTACCAAAGAATACTATGGTCCCCCCAACAGCTGATGAAATCATAAGTTAGCTCAACTCAGCACAGGGAAGGGCTAATTGTGCTCTGAACTGGTATCACCAATTGATTTGGTTCAGGCTGGTTTCTGCCTGAGTGACTATTAGCAATTCCCAATCAGGATAAGAGGTACAATCTGGTACTAGGGAAGTCTCCTATAAATTGTGAGCCTCTTGAGGTGTGTGTCATTTCTTCTACTGTGCTATAAGCTCTATAAATACTTTATGAATAAGTAAATAAATGAATAATTTATATGGGAAATGATGTCTCTCATCTCGCACCCAGGAGTAGACAATCAATAGTATTTAACGCCCACCACATGACAATGCCTGCATCCTCTGCCCCAGCTGAATTGGTATCTCATGTTATACAGCAGTAACGTATTTGCTACCAACTCAGAAACAAAGTGTTATGTATGTATGAAAAGAAAACTGGTAGCTGTTATCTACTTGTAGACTTTGAGTTCATTGATCTCACATTAAGTGTTCTAAAACAGTAGCACCAGCCACACTAACTCCAGGTTTCCTCCAGTCAATTACTGGTCTCTTCTATCTTTACTTATTAATGAATATAAATATTGGGGCACTAGGAAAAAGCTGAATCATTGGATTAATTTCAGCAAAGTTGGGAAAAATGTTTTGAAATCAAAAAGTGATTTTAGAAAATGGCACTATGCAGTTTGTCTTCAAGGATGGCAAGAAAGAGAAGCATTTAGAGAATCATACCTCTTCTACACATGAAGGGTTGGGGGAAAAAACTCAAAGAATACAGTTTGTAGTGGCAAAGTCCAAGAGAAAAGAGAGCAGACTGGGTCTCTGGGATGCTTGGTAAGGAAGAAAAGAAGATACAGGGAGATGCTCAGGTTTGGTAACTGAGAAAGTTCCTTGGAGGAAAACACTTGGAGGAAAACCATAGATTACTTCCCACTAAAATTTCTGATCTAGTCAGTAGGTTTGATATCTACTTGGAGCCACTGTTATGCATAGATATTGCCTATTGGGGTCTTTAGAGCTTCATTAAATGACAAAGATAAGATGGATGTAAAAATGGAAGGAAGACAGTAGAAAGAGATGAAAGGATGGATGGAGGGAGTGAGGAGAGAAAGAAGAAAGTTGAAGCTTCTATAGAAGAACACTACCGTTACAATGACACATTTAAAAAACCTTTCAACGTAGAAAATAGAGTGAAATGAATTAGTTATCTGACACCATCAAGTAGAATGCATGAGTAATAATATTCAAATTGGAGTTCAGGTGGGCCTGGCTTTGCTACTTATCAGCTGTGTGATGCTGACCTATTTATTTAACATCACTAAGCCTCAAGTTCTCCGTCTCTTAAATGGGCATTGTGTCTTCATTACAGGATTGGTTTGAGAATTGAACAGGATTGTATTTGTAAAGCATTTAGGTCTTTATTTTTTTGTAAATAAAAGTATTGCTTTATTTTTAAATACCTTATTGTGCTATAATTAATATTTAAAAAACTGCACCTATTTAATGTATACAACTTGATGAATTTGGACATATGCATATGCCTGTGAAACCATAAGTACAATGAAGGTAATAAACATATCCATCATGTCCAAAACTTTCCTCATGCTCTTTTTTTAATGCTAAAAACACATAAAATGAGATATACCCTTTTGACAAATTTTTTAAGCTCACAATACATTCTTGTTAATTAAAGACACTACTTTGTATAGCAGATGGCTAGAATTTATTTACCTTGCACAACTGAAACTTCATGCCCATTGAACAATTCCCAATTTCCCCTTTCCCTCGGGCCCCAGCAACTAGTATTTTACTGTCTACTTCTATAAGTTTGACCATTTTAGATTCCTTATATAAGTGGGATCATGCAGTATTTGTTCTTCTGTGAGTGGCTTGTTTCACTTAGTGTAATGTCCTCCATGTCAGCCTTGTTGCTGCATATAGCAGAATTTCCTTCTTTTTCAAGGATGAATATTTCATTGTATATCAATTTTTTATCCTATAATCCATCAGTAGAATTTAAGGTTGTTTACATATCTTAACTCTTGTATATAATGTTACAATGGACATGAAAGTACAAACATCTCTTAATTACTATGATTTTAGTTATTTTGGGATATATGCCCAGAAGTAGGATTGAAGGATCATATGGTAGTTCTATTTTTAATTTTGTGGGGAACCTACATGTTGTTTTCCACAGACCCTGCACCATTTTACATCACCATCTGCAGGTTACAAGTGTTCCAATTTCTCCATATCTCATCAATGCTTATCTTCAGTTTTTTTAGTAATAGCCACTCTAATGAGTATGAGGTGATATCTCATGATTTTAATTTACATTTGTCTGATAACTAGTGCTATTGCCCACCTTTTTATATCTCTTGGCCATTTGTATGTCTTCTTTGGAGAGATGTCTGTTGAAATTCTTTGCCTATTTTTTGGTTAGGTTATTTGGGGTTTTGCTATTTAGTTGTAGAAATTTCTTATATATTCTGGATATTAATACCTTATCAGATATATGGTTTGCAAAATATTTCTCTCATTCCATAGGTGGTCTTTTGATTCTGCTGATTGTTTCCTTTTTTATGCAGAAGCTTTTTAGTACAGTTTCATTTGTCTAAATTTGCTTTTGTTGGCTGAGATTTTGGTGTCATATCCAAGAAACCATTGACAAGACCAGCCTCAAGAAGCTGTCCCTATGTTTACTTTTAAGAGTATTCCAGTTTTAAGTCTTTCTTATATTTATTTATAGTAAAAGATATGGATCCAATTTAATTATTTTGAATATGGATATACAGTTTTCCCAATATCATTTGTTGGGGAGACTATCATTTTTCAATTGTGTGTTTTGGGCATGAATTGTGTATTCTTGAAGATCAGTTGACCATATATGCATGGTTTATTTCTGGGTGCTCTATTCTTTTTCATTAGGCTATATACCATTCTTTATGCCAGTGTGATACTATTTTAATTATTATACCTTTGTAATATATTTTGAAATCAGAAATTATGATGCCTCCAGCTTTGTTATTTTTCTCAAAATTGCTTTGGATATTTGGAGTCTTTTGTAGTTTCATGTAAATTTTAGGGTTTTATTTTTATTTCAAAATATTACTGGGGTACAAATGTTTAGGTTACATATATTGCCTTTGCCCCATCCGAGTCAGAGCTACAAGCATGCCCATTCCTCAGACAATGCTTTATATTTCTGTGAAAAAATGCCATTGAAATATTGATGGTGACTACATTGAATCTGTAGATCACTTTGGGTACTATGGACATTTTGCATATATTAATTCTTCCAATCTATGATCATGAATGTCTTTCCATTTATTTGTGTTATTTTTAATTTCTTTCAGCAATGTTTTATAGTTTTCATTATATAAGTCTTCCATCTCCTTGGCTAAGTTTTCTCCTAAGCACTTAATTCTTTTTGATGTTAATATATATGGGACTGATTTTTAAAATTTTATTTTTGGAGGGGTTGTTGTTAGTGTTTCAAAATGCAATTGATTTTTACATGTTGATTTTGTATCCTGCAAGATTACTGAATTTGTTTCTTAGTTGTAAAAATTTTTTGTGGAGTCTTTAGGATTTTCTATATGTAAAATCATATCTTCTGCAAAACCAAAAATTTTACTTCTTCATTTCCAATTTGGATTCCTCTTCTTTATTTTTTCTGCCTAATTGTTTTGATTATTACTTCCAACACTGTTTGAATATAAGGGTAAGTGTGTGCACCCTTTCCTTGTTCCTGATCTTAGAAAACAAGCTTTCATTTTTTACCGGTGAAATACATAAAATGTATTTTTATTTAATATCCTTTTATGATAAAAACTCTCAACAAACTAGGTTTAAAAAAACTTACCTCAATATAATAAGGGTCGTCTATGACCAGGAGCTTGGACATTAGTACTGAGAGATACCTGGAAGAGGCTGATACCACAGAGGACATGTAGCTACCACCAGACCAAAGAGAGAGACAGGGAGAAATAGTCTCTTCCTCCCTCTTGCCTTCAATTTCCCATCAGTGCCTCTCAGTCACTGCATATAACCAGAAGCCTGTTGACAAGGCAGCTTAGAAAAAAAATTGCAGGATCAGCCCACTGTGATCAGGGAGTATATCTGAGAGAGCATGAGAAAACCTAGTTTGTTGAGAGTTTTTATCATAAAAGGATATTAAATAAAAATACATTTTATGTATCATTTGAGATGAAGATGTAATTATGTTCATCCTTCATGCTGTTACTGTGGTATATCCCATTACTTGATTTGAATATGTTGAAATATTTACATCCCAAGAATAATCCCACTTGATCATGAATCATCCTTTTAATATGATGTTGAATTCAGTTTGCTAGTTTTTTACTGAAGATTTTTGCATGTATGTTCATCAGGAAGTTTAGCCTGTAGTCTTTTTGTTTGTTTGTTTGATTTTTTCAGTCTTGGCAGGTTGTATTTTTCTAGAAATTTATCCATTTTTTCTAGGTTATCCAATGTATTGGCATATAATTTTTCATAATAGTTTCTTATGATCCTTCTTATATCTGTGGCATTAGTTGTAAAATCTCTTCTTTAATGTCTGACTTTATTTATTTTAGTCTTCTTTTTTTTCTCCCTCAAGCTAAAGTTTTGTCAATGTTATTTATCCTTTCAAAAAGCAGCTCTTAATTTTTTGATTTTTTAAAATTATTTTCTCTTCTCTATCTCGCTTAGTCTTTTTTATTTTTTTTTTAATTTTACTTCTTATTGGTACATGATGGTTGTATACCTTTATAGGGTACATGTGATGTTTTGTTATAGACATAGAATGTGAATTAATGGAATCAGCATAACTGAGGTATCCATCACTTCTGGCATTTATCATTTCTTTGTATTAGGAACATTCCAATTCCACACTTTTAGTTATTTTAAAATATACCCTAACTTGCTGTTTATTATGGTCATATTGTGCTATCAAATATTGTTCATCATATCTAACTATATTTATGCACTCATTAACCATCCCTACTCTATCCTCCCCTCCTTGCTACCCTTCCCAGCCTTTGGTAACCATCATTCTACTTTCTGTTTCCATGAGATACATTGTTTTTAATATTTAGCTCCCACATATGAGTGAGAACATGTAAGATTTGTCTTTCTGTGCTTGGCTTATTTTATTTAACATAACATTCTCCAGTTCTATCCATATTGTTGCAAATGACAGGATTTCATTCTTTCTTGTGGCTATATAATATTCTGTCGTATATATGTTCTACAACTCCTTTATCCATTTATCCTTTGCTGGACACTTAGGTTGATTCCAAATCTTGGCTATTGTGAATAGTGCTGCAATAAACATGTGATTGCAGATATCTTTCAATATACCGAATTCCTCTCCTTTGACTATACACTCAGAAGTGAGATTGCTGAGTCACTGGGTAGCTCAATTTTAATTTTTGAGGAATATCCATACTGTTCTCCATAGTGGTTGCACACATTCATATTCCTAACAATAACGTACAAGGCTTCCCCTCTCTCCACATGCTCACGAGCATTTATTTGTTATTGCATGTCTTTTTGATAAAAGCCATTTTAACTGGGATGAAATGATATTTCATTTTAGTTTTGATTTTTTGATTTGCATTTCTCTGATGACTAATGATGTTGTCTGTCTCCTTTATTCCTGCTCTAATCTTTATTATTTCCTTCATTCTGCTAACCCTGGGCTTAGTTTGTTCTTTTTTTCCTAGTTCCTTGAGGTGTAAAGTTAGATTACTCATTAATAATTTTTCTTCTTTTTAATGTAGATGTTATGTTATAAAATTCCCTCTTAATGTTGCTCTTATAACATCATATAAACTTTGAAATGTTGTAATTTCACATTTATTTGTCTTGATATATTTTCTGATTTTTCTTTTTGTTTATTTCATTGGTTGTTATAGAGTGAGTTCTTTAATTTTCACATTTGCAAATTTTCAAATTTTCCTATTGCTACCGATCTCTAGTTTCATTCCATTACAATTAGAAAAGAAATACTTGGTATGATTTCAATCTTCTTAAATTTGTTAAGACTTATTTGGTGAGCTAACATGATCTATCCTGGAAGATGTTCCATGGGTTCTTGAGGAGAGTATGTTTTCTGCTGCTGTTGTGTGGAGTGTTCTATATATGTCTTCTAGAACCATTTATTCTGTAGTGTTGGTTAATTTTGCTATCTGTATATTGATTTTTTTGTCTTAATATTTTATTATTGAAAGTGGAGTATTGAAAGCCCCTACTATTATTCTTCACTCTTCAATTCTGACAAGGTTTGCTTTATATATTTAGGTGCTCTGATGTTGGATGCATATGTATTTGTAGTAATTTTATCTACCAAATAAACAGATACTTTTATCATTATATATATATTCTTCTTTGTCTCTTATAACAATATTTGACATAAAGTCTATTTTGTCTATTCTAAGTTTAGCCACTTCTGCTTTCTTTTGATAACCATTTGAATGGAATATCATTTTCCATGTCTTCAGTTTCAGTCTATGTTTTCCATAAATTTAAAGTGCTGCTTGTAGACAGCATGTATTTGGGTTGTTTTTGTATCTATGCAGCCACTCTATGTCATTTGATTGGGGAGTTTAAACCATTTACATTTAGAACAATTATTGACAAGGAAAAAATACTATTTCTATTGTGTCAGTTTTTTTTCTGTCTGTGTTATAGTACTTATGTTCCTCTTTTCCTCTCTTATACTCTTCCCTTGTTTTTCATTGATATTTTGTAGTATTAATCTTTGTTTCTTTTCTCATTTACTTTTGTGAATGCTTTAAAAGTATTATCTTTGTGCTTAACATAAGGCTTACATAAAGCATCATAAACTTATAACATTCTATTTTTAACCTGATAACAACTTAACTTCAATTACATACAAAAACTCTACACTTTTACTGCTTCCCTTTCCATACTTTATGTTACTGATATCACAATTTACATATTTTGTATTGTGTATCTATTAACATAATTTTTATAGTTGGACTTATTCTTAATACTTTAGACTTTTAACTTTTATACTAAAATTTTAAATGATCCATGTATAATTATAGTATTATAGTATTCTACATTTGTCTATACATTTATCTTTACCAGTGAGTTTTATACTGTTATACTTTTTATACTGCTATTTATCATCTTTTTGTTTCAACTTGAAGAATTTCCTTTAACATTTCTTGTAAAACATATGTATTAATGATATATTCTCTCAATTTTTGATTTTTAGAAAAGTCTTTATGTCTCTTTCATTTCTGAAGGACAGTTTCGCTAAGAATAATATTCTTGTTTGACATTATTTTTCTTTCAGCTATCTGAGTATACAATCCCACTCTCTTCTGGCATGCATTATTTCTGGTGAGAAATCCACTGATAATCTTATAGTGGCTCCCTTGTATATGATGAGTTGCTTTTCTTTTGTTGCTTTCAAAATTTTCTCTCTGTCTTTGAATTATGACAAATTGATTATGCTATGTCTTTTTGTAGACAGACCCGGTTGGATTCATCTCTTTTGAGATCTTTTAGGCCTCATAAATCTATAAGTCTATTTCCCTTCCCATATTTGGGAGGTTTTGGTCATTATATTTTTAAAGAAGCATTCTCTCTCTTCTTTGGAGACTCCTATAATGCATATGTTGGCTTGCTTGTTGATGTCTCACAATTCCCTTTAGCTTTCTTTACTCTCTTTCATTCTTTTTTTCTTTTTATTTCTCTGACTGGATAAGTTCAAATAACATATCTTTTCATTTGCTGATTTTTTTCTGTTTTATCAAGTCTGCTATTGTAGCTTTCTCTTTAATTTTTTTCTGGTTAGTTATTGTATTCCTCAGCTCCAAAATTTGAGTTTGTTTTTTTTGTGTGTGTGCATGGTTTCTCTATTTCTGTTGATATTCTCCTTTTGTTCATGTATCATTTTTCTGATTTTCATTAGTTGCCTGTGTTCTCTTGTAAATCCTTTACTGTGATTATTTTGAATTATTTGTCAGGCAATTCATACACCTCCAATTTTTAGGATCAGTTACTGGAGATTTATTTTTTTGTTGGTTTTTCATATTTCCCTGATTGTTTGTTTTCCTTGTAGCTTTGCATTGGTGTCTGTACATTGCAAGAAATAGCCACATCCCCCAGTCTTTATGGACTGATTTTGACAGAAAAGCCCTTCACCAATCAGCCCAGCTTAATATTCTCAGAGCCTTGCAAGCCTTTTCTATGGATGTGCATGCTCCACTGATCTCCCGCCCTCCTGTGTAAGAAGTCTTAGGCTTGTTTGCCCTCTCTCTTTCTTACAGAGCCATGCTGTCTTCAGTAAACTTCCTGTTCTTTTTCCCTAGGGCAATCTGTGATGTTAGATGAACACTCCACTCTTCTTCCTCCCTTTTGATGGAGAAGTTTTAGGATTGTGTGCCTTCTCCCAATCCACATAGCCATGTCAGCAGCAGTAAACAATCTGTCCCTATACTAGCTCCTTAAATGCCCCCAGGCACCCAAGCCATGCTGGTCCCACCAGCACTCTGTGCAAGGTAACATAGAAACCGATCCCTAGGGCACTGTGTTGGAAGGCCTGAGACATTTAGATGCTTGTTCCACTCTCTCACTCTATGAGAAGTCACAGGCTGAAATGATTTCTCTTGGCTCTAAGATGTGCCAACTTTGGCAAGGGGCTGATGTGGGTAAAGTAAAATTGCTATTATTGTACATTCTAATGTGGTAGTTCTTAGTTTTGTGCTCATCAAGGATACTGAAACTTCTTAATTGGATACTGGAAGCCATATAAAGGTATTTGGTTCATGGATGATTGTTAAATTGATGTTTCTTTGGGGCAATAAGGGCGGAGACTTCCTACTCAGCCATGTTGCTAATGTAATTTTCACTTAGTTCTTTATCTGGCACAAAATAAGTACTCAATAAGTGGTGGCTACTTGACAATGTATAATAAAAATATATACTCACTCATCAAAGTAGCTATTTTGGTACATTTATTGTGTACTTACAATTCCTTGGGCTATGATAATGAATAAAGGACTATCCTGTTTCTGATGGTATTCTCATTCAAGTGCCTGAGACCATCAAGTAACTAGGTGTCTTCAGTGCAATATTTTCATTGATAAGGTAAGTATAAGTACAAGGTATTATAAATGTATAAGAGATGCAGCTAGAGATACATAAAGCAGCAGTTTAGATGATGAAATACCTCATGACCCATGTTAAAAAGTTTGGAGTCTACTTGAGAGCAGAGGATCCAATGAAGAGTAATAAGCAGTAGATGGATATGATCAGTTTTTACTTCAGAGAAATGAAATTATTATATCTGTGCTTGGATATATATTGAAGGAGATAAAAAGAGAAAGAAAAATATTTTATTAATTATGAATTCAGATTTTTCTCCTTGAATTTTAATTACTCAAATATGTTGATTTTAACTTGGATTTTAAATTCCTCTTGCCAAGAACTCCTATTTTTTGTAACACTGGACACAGTGCTAATTAAAAACAAAGATGTGGAAAAGTTTATTAAATGTTAGATGGACTTGATTTATGTAGATATATGAAAAGCATCCACTATGTGCATGAAAAAATTACTAAAAGAGTCAATCAGTTTACATTACACTAGGGAGTATAAGCAGTCCATAACTATATTACAGTGCAATAAGAGTCCTGAAGAAGGAATGTGAAGCAATATGGTGGAGCAGAACTTACACTGCAGGTAAAAGATTTAGGGAAAACCATTCTCCAAAGTTGATATTTGAACCGCATCCTCAGAATAAAGAAAATAGCTTCTAAGCAGAGGGAATAAAATATAAAATAAAAATGACACAAAAGGAATATAAATGCAGAATTATATGAAAATATAATACAATTTATTTTTTAAAAAGGATAGATATGGATACATACATTTACAGAAGTGCATGAAAAGTACACTAAAGAATGTACCCCAAAATGTTGATAGACCATGGTTTCTCATTCCAGAGATGGAAAGAGTATAAGGAAAAGACAAAAATAGGAAATGTTTACAATTTGTTCTGTATACCTCTACATAGTTTAACTTGTTAAAATTAGAATGTATTTATATATTACTTTTATAAAAATAAAGGAAATAACATGCTCAAAAAAAAGAAATATCATAAGCTCCTATGTGTTGTTTAATATGACTGCACAGGAAACAGACAAAGAGCTTGCATGATGTAAGAGACTTCAAGTAATCATGGAGATGGATCCTGAAAAATATTGTATGTGCTACCCAGACCATGTAGACTTCACTTTATAAACAAGATGGACCATGAAGTCATAAGAAAAAGAATGCAGGGAGGAACGTTAAGAAAGACAGATGAATTTATCAATTCCAGGAGTCTATTGGTGTAGTCTTTGGCATTATTCTAGTTATAAGATCATATCATCAGCAAAAAGCAATAGTTTGACCTCCTCTTTCCCAATTAAGATACCCTTTATTTCTTTTTCTTGCCTCATTACTCTAGCTAGAACTTCCAGCACTAGGTTGAATAGAAGTGGTGACAGTTAACACCATTGTCTTTTACCAGTTCTTAGGGAGAATGTTTTTAACTTTTCCCTATTCAGCATTATGTTGGAATTGAGTTTGTCATAAATGGATTTTATAATTTTGAGGTATGTTCCTTTATATGCCTACTTTGTAGAGGACTTTTATCATGAAGCAGTGATGGATTTTGTCAAATGCTTTTTCTGCATCTATTGACATGATTGTATGGTCTTCGTTTTTGCTTTGTTTAGGTGATTAATCACATATATTAATTTCTGTACATTGAACAATCTTTGAATCCCCGGGATGAGGCCCATTTGATCATGGTAGATTATTTTTTGTGTGTGTGCTGTTGAATTTGGTTTGCTAATATTTTCTTGGGGATTTTTGCCTCTATATTCATAAGGGATATTGTTCTGTAGTTTTCATTTTTTGTTGTATCCCTTCCTGGCTTTGGTATCAAGGTGATACTGGCTTCACAGAATAAGTTGGGGAGAATTCACTCCTTCTCTATGTTATGGAATAATTTCTGTAGTATGAGTACCTACTCTTCTTTCTAGGTCTGATAGAATTTGGCTGTGAATTCATCTGATTCAAAGCTTTTTTTTCTCGAAAGAGTTTTTTATTACTGCTTTGATCATATTGCTCATTATTGATCTATTCAGGAGTTCTATTTCTTCCTGATTGAGTGTTGGGAGGTTGTGTGTTATGAGAAATGTGTCTATTTCCCCTACATTTTCTAGTTTATATGCATAGAGATTTTCATAATGTTCATGGATGATGTTTTGTATTTCTGCAGTATCAGTTGTAATGTCTCCTTTTTCATTTCTGATTGAGCTTATTTGGGTCCTTTCTCTTCTACTCTTGGTTAATGTAGCAATAGGTCTGTAGATTTGGTTTGCCTTTCTAAAGAACCAACTTTTTGTTTTGTTGATCTTCTGTATTATTTTGTGTTTTCTGGTTCATTTAGTTCTGCTCTGACCTTTGCTATTACTTTTCTTCTGCTGGCTTTGGGTTTGATTTGTCTTCCTTTTCTAGTTCCTTGAGATGTGGCATTAGGTTGTTAAGTTGCGATCTCTCTGTATGTTTTGATGTAGGCATTGAAGAATATGAATTTTCCCCTGAGAAATGCTTTTGCGGAGTCCTATAGATTTTGATAGCTTGTGTTCCCTTCGTCATTCAGATCAAAGACTTTTGATTTCCATCTTAATTCCATTCTTGACCCAAAAATAATTCAGCATCATGTTGCTTAATTTCCATGACCTTCTGCAGGTTTGAGTGTTTCTCCTGTGATCGATTTCTAGGTGTTTTTTTCACTGTGCTGTGAGAAGATACATGCTATGATTTAGATTTTCTTTTTAATTTGTTGAGGCCTGTTTGGTGGCCTAAGATATGATCAATCTTGGAGAAAGTCTTATGTGCTGCTGAGAATGTATATTCAGTAGCTTTGGGGTAGAATGTTCTGTAAATGTGTGTTAGGTCTATTTGATTTAGAGTCTGGTTTTGGTCATTGTGCTTTATTTATTTTCCACTTTGATGATTTGTCCAGCTCTGACAGTATGGTGTTGAAGTTCCTGTCAATTAAAATGCTGCTATTTATTTCTTTTCTTAGCTCTAGCAAAATTTGTTTTATGTATCTGGGAACTCCTGGGTTAGGTGTATATATTAATATGTTCAGAATTGTCATGTCTTCTTGTAGAATTGCTCCCTTTACCATTATATAATGACACTCTTTGTCTTTCTTTACTTTTGTTGATTTAAAGTTAATTTTATCTAACAGCTATCCTGCTCTCTTTTGGTCTGCATTTGCATGGAATTTTTTTTCCATCCTTCTATGTTGAGTCTGTTTATGTCCTTATAGTTTAGATGGGACACAGGTACTTTGGTTGTGTTTTTTCATACATTTAGCCAGCGAATGTCTTTTGAGTGGCATATTTAAACCATTAACATAAAGAGATAGAATTGATATGTGGGTTGCTGTTCTGTTCATCATACTGGGTATTATCAACAGAGGAAATAGCCAATCTACAGAATGGGAGAAAATATTCACAAACTATACATCTGAGTAAGGGCTAACGTCCAGAATCTACAAAGAATTCAAGCAGGTCAGCAAGAAAAAAACAAACAACACCAATAAAAAGTGGGCAAAAGACATAAACAGAAGCTTTTCAAAAGAAGATAGACAAATGGCCAGTACACATATGAAAAAATGCTCAATGTCATTAATCACCAAGGAAATGCAAATTGAAATCACATTGAGATATTTCCTTACCCCAGTTAGAATGGCTTTTATTAGAAAGTCCAAAAACAACAGATGTTGGCATGGATGCAGAGAGAAAGGAATGCTTATACACTGTTGGTGGGACTGCAAATTAGTACAACCTCTATGGAAACAGTATGGAGATTCATCAAAGAACTAAAGGTAGACCCACCTTTTGAAGGAAAAGAAGTCATTTTATCAAAAGGACACCTGCATGTGAATATATATTGCAACACAATTCACAATTGCAAAGATGTGTAATCAGCCCAAGTGCTCATAAATTCATGAGTGGATTAACAAAATGTGTTTGTATATGTATACACACACACACATGCACACACAGACGATGGAGTACTACTCAGCCATATAAAAGGATGGATTAATGTCTTTTACAACAATTTAGATGGAACCAGAGACCATTATCCTAAGTGAAGTATCTCAAGAATGGAAAACAAACACCACATGTACTCACTATTAAGTTGGAACTAACCGATAAGCACACACATGCACAGAGGAATGTAAAACTCAGTGGTAATCCAACAGGGGGGAGGATGAAGGAGAAGAGGAGCAAAAACCTACCTAACAAGTACAATGAACATTATTTGGGTGATGGGCATGCTTATAGCCATGACTCAAGCATTTCAGAAGTGATCGATGTAACCAAAAATATGTGTATATCCTTAATACTTTGAAATAAAAAAAAAGAAAGATAGCTGGTAATGGTGTAAAATTAAATTAAGAAGGAAAAACATGATAATAGGAAGAACAGTTATAAAGCGTATTAGTCAGGATGGGCTAAGCTATGCTCTGTAACAGATAAACCTTCAAATCTCAGAAATTGTTCCTATCAACTCTGATCCATGGCAGACCTTTTCTTCCCATCTGGTAGCTATAGCATCTGGAACATATTTGGCCTGAAAGATTGCTGAAGCAGGGGTAAACAAACATGGAGAAATCTACTTTCAAATTTCTCAGCCTGGAAGAGAAACACATCACTTCTACTCAAACTCCATTGGCCAGTACTTCTCTGTGCCTCTAACCTAACCACAAGAGAGGTTGGAAAATATGGAGAAGCCACAGGATATAATTTTTTATCTATATCATAAAATGTTATCAAATCTGTCAGTTAATTATAGGATATATGGTAAATACAGAAACCAGGGCCCTGATTTAAGAATTATTTATTAGTATAACTGATAAGATATGTTTACTGGTATGCAGTTAGGCACAGGGCAAGCAGAATAAGGAGAAGGGAGTAAAAAACATAAAAGGACATTAATGGATATGAAATATTAAAATGACAACCTAATTTCTCAGTGCACACATGGCTGGATGATGGTGCTACAAACTGGTATCAGGAATATATGTGGGTATTGTGATGAAGAAGTGATAATTGATACAGACTTAAATTTTGCCTAATGTAAATGCAAAACTACTGCTTAGAGATAGTAACTAGGTGGATGGATATACTTGTGGGGAGTCACTCGCACTTTGGCATAGGCATATGTTCTTGGGTATTGCTGAAAATGTGACTAGCAGAAGGATGGATACCAACCAGGGAGTCAGAGAGATATGTGAACCACAAAAATACTTTCAGAGATTTGCTGCATTTGCATGTATGCATAAAATCTATTAGGCTACAATAAAATATTCTAAGAAGCAGAACACTGACCCGGGCGTATTGTGTAATATTTTGTGTGATGGTGATATTTTGCAGGATGAGGTAAAATGTGCTATAAGAAGTTCAGGTCTATTATGATGTCAATCCAGTGCCAAAGAATGACTGAGGCATTGCTGAAATTTATTAGAAGTTTATCTGTTGAATCAGTGAGAGTATACAATTGAGACAACATTTTACCCAAATTGCACTGAGAGTGCCCATTCAAATAGTGCAATGACTATGGAGTTTTCTACATTATGAAGTATTGTAATTCTAATTGTGTCATAATTATGAATGACTTTTTAATATTGTTTGAGTCTTTTAATTCATTTGAACATGGTGCCCATCCCTAAATTTCTAATTTTATATAAGTGCATGAACCTTTACATAGAACATTAGGAATATGTGGTGCAGAGTCAGGAGAGAAGAGCCTTAAATTCTGGGGGCAAACCACATTGGAGTGTCCTGTCAAGATGTGGAACAGAAACAGAGGGGTGGCTATGGAGTATGAAAGGAATTAGGAATGAATGGTTTCACAGAAGCCAAAGGAGCAAAACAAGAAAGATACCAACTAATGGATGCATGATACCAACTAATGGATGCATGAAACATCTTGTACTGTTCACTGTTTGGAGAGATGATTGGCAGCCTTGCTAGAGCAGTTTCAGTGGAAAATAGGGGTAAGAAAGTGTCTAAGCCAGAAAGCAGTGACCTGTGACTATACTACATATTTAGTAAGTTTGGCTGTGTTATACAGAAATCAGAGATAAACATTTTCTCTATACTTTTCCTCTATGCCACACCACTCTCGATCTACTTGGAACAATACTGATTCACTTTGTCTAGAAGCAAGGGAAACACCAAGAGAAAGTAATGTTTACAGCAAAGAGGCACACAGAACACATATGTCTGGTTGATAATGCACAGATCTATAGGGAGCTCTAATTTAATAATATAGCTAATGCTCAATATCCTTCTCTTTCTCTAAACAAAGTAAGAAATTGATATAGTAATGTGTTTTTTGTTTTCTTATTCACATTCCAAACTGGCAACATGTTCTTTATACATTTTCTCTGCCAAGAGTATCAAACCTTTTATAAATGTCCATTTAAAAGTCAATAAAGGAAAATGTTCACAAATAAATAAATGTGGAAATTATCAAGTTTAGATTATGCCACAAATCAGGATCCACTTATCAACTATTTCTTTTATTTTATACAGAAATATCTCATAGATATGCATTTATCATGGAATTTATTACATATTTCTTCTTGTAAGTAAATAAAAGTGTGGCAATCGTTCCCATCTTTTCACAAAGCCAGCATGTGAGCAGCAGTGGTCTGGGCTGGAGCACTCAGACTCACCATACTGTTACTCTCACCATAACATGGATCATGCATACTGACGTCGCTTTCCCTTGTGTTTACAAAATATCAATACTATGAAAAAAAGTGGTATTGGCTTCCCTGTTTTCAATACAAATGCTTTCTATTAGTCAAGCAACAAGTTAGAAAACATGTTTTTCAAAAAGGTCACAGAGGTTTGCCTTTTACTCTTAATAGCAACACACTTTAATTTTCCATTTGATGTAGACAAAAATGTCTATGCAAAGTTTTTAGATATCATGTTTGATGAAACGGCACAGTTTATTTTTTTGTTGTTGTTTGTTTGTTTTTATGCTTAACACCATATTACCCTATATAAACTTTCATTTGTGATCATTGAGGCAACTTTAGTGTTTTATTTTTATATCCATCACTGAACTCTCAGCCTTTTCCACAGTTCTCTCCTTGGTATTCTTTCCTTCTTCCCCCACCCCTAATTACCCTAGTTATCCATGAGTGATATCATCTATTTCCAAGGTTCCAAATTGAGTATACGTGCTGTGTTCTGTCCAAGCAATAGTTTATTCTCTTTAAAACTTCAGCCACATAGCTCCAAGAGTCATATTCAATTCCATATGAAAAAATACCAGCTAAATATTTTTATACTCATATCTGTTCCAGTTTTAAATAATATTTGATGAATGATGCCACCATCCTCTCTAGACCAAAATGTAGACTCTTTAAAATCACTTCTCTCTCTCTGTTTTATACCACAACAAAATCTTTATCAAATCTTTCTATTTTTCCAAGAAATTATCTGTCTACTTTTGCTTGTCCTCTTCATCTCCAATGCAATTCCCATACTACGTCTAAGCCCCTCTTTCAGGCAATTGCAACATTATACATTTGCCACAAGTCCTTCCTCCCTTCAGTCCATCTTGTAAACTCTTATTAAAGCTGCTTATGTGAAAGAAATATGCTCATGAACTCACTTTGAAAATCTCTATTAATCCCTGGTCGTTTACACCAGAATGTCGAAAATACTAACATGGCTTAGAAGACTCTTTACAGTCTATTTTCGAACAATCACTCCAGACACATCTGTTACCCGGACTTCCCATGGCTTTTTAAAAACTTCCATTTCTTTTATTCTTCCTTTATTCCTATCTATTTCATCCCACTAATAAATTCCTAAATACTCTTCAAAATCTGTGATAAAAGCTTCAAATACTCATCCATATATGTCCTATCCTCTTCCTGCTTGGTACAGTACTAGACATAGGTCTATGTTACCAGGTTGCAGACAATGAAATGTGGGCAGAGTGATGTCAACCATTTCTAGGACTGGCCCTAAAAATTATCTGCCTGATTCTCTGTGAGGAATCTCTTTTCCTTGCATGGTAATATTAGGGAAAGAAAACAAGAGGTAATGTTAGGGACAGAAAAACAAGAGATAGTGGAATGATAGATTAAAAAACAAGAAGGAGGAAACAGTTAAAGAAAAATAATAAGAAAGAAATAGTTACAGAAAAATAACCAGGGAAAACAGTTATTTCGGTCTTGAAGAATGAGGTAATTAGACCATGGCACAAGGACCACCAATCAGACAACAGAAAAACGCTATAAACGGTGACTTTCCTCATCACACTTATAGGAGAAAGGAATGTGTGGAACCTAACCTTTAAGTTATGTCCATACCTGGAAAAATCCAGAACCCAAAATCCATGACATATAGTCATAAGTAATTATAACTCACCTTTACATCAACATATACTACTAGCATATACAAGGAGAAACGTAGAAGAAGACAGTGTCTTCTCCACTTGCAGAGATGGACTCATTTCCCCTTAGGAAATGTACTTTCACTTTGCACTCTTAAACTTTCCTTACAATAAAATTCTTCATTCATACTTGCTGAGTGTCTGTCATTTCTCTGGGTCACGTGGGCCAAAGCTTGTGGTTCCTTCAAGCCAGGAGCCCAAGAACTGGGGAAACACTTCAAAGTCCAGCCATGCACAGGACCGTGACCGTAACTGGGTGCACAAGATAAAATAAATTTCTGTAATGCCTCAAAATATGATTAGAACAAGCCTGAATGACTAAACAACTTCACAGAACAATGCTCCCCTGCCAATCAGCATTGCAACTGTGACATAAGCAAGAAATAAATTTTTTATTATGCTTAGTCATTGAGATTTAGGGATTGCTTGTTACAGCTGTTGCTACTTACCCTAATATAACAACCTAACAAGGTTATCATTTTCAAAGAACTTCCAAAAGAAGGATAGATAGCTCTTTCCAATTGCCCTTATGTTAGCATATTTATGCTCCTTTACAAAAGTATAATTTTTGTTCTTTTCCTTTTTTTCCTGTGGATGTTGTATTTTCTAAGTGAGTTTTTCCCCTAGGAAACACTTTCCAAGAGGAGATAATAGGGGTGTTCTTTTAAAAAACAAGTTTTATAAGCAAATATGTTTGGGAGACACTGGCTTAAAAAATTTAAATAAGTACATGTATCTGTGAGAACATTTCATTGCAGACTTCTCAGTCTTTAATGTGCTAAAGAGCTTTGTGACTCTCCAGGGGGAATAAGAGTATGCAGCATTTTCCAAACTTCTTTAACCAATGAATTCTTTTTCAAGACATATTTACCAATGATTCTCTAAACACGTTTCCAAGTAATGCATTATGAGATTTATAAGATAGGCTTTACTAGTGACTGTGACCTCTATGAATGCAGGGTATATGTCATACTTCTTTTTCTATCCACAGTAGAAAACATATTAGCAAGCATACATAGTACAATTATTTTTAATATGTGCTTGTTTTTCAGTGAGTAACATTTGTTTTCACAAATCTAGAAAAGATTTAGCCCTGCATTTTCTTCCTCTAAAATATATCCTTTTTCAAACTATTCATTAGCAATGCAGATTTATTGAAGTTAACTGGAAACCCTCGTGGTAAATAAAGAAAAGGGTTTGTGTTGCACATCAAACTACTAACAACAAAATAACAACCTGTTTTCACCACTATCACTCTTTAATGATCACCTACGGGATTCCATCTTTCTTTCTACTACACAATCTCTAAATCTCATTCTCAACTTCTTTTATAGAGTAATTTGGTCCCTTTCCAACTCTCTCTTGGTGGAACTGGAGCTTCAGCCTCTTGTAGACTTTCCCAGAATTTATCCATCTTCCTAGGCAGATGCTCACACTAGAAAGATATTTTGTTCATGTCATTCCATAGCAGTATTCTTTTCTCATATTGTTCTTATAAAAATTGATGTATTGCCCCTTCTACATTCGCTTTGCAGACACAAAGAAAATTTTACTTACTTTCATTAAAATTTTTATTATTTTGTACGTTCTGCCTTACCTAAGAATATGTAGTAGAATATGTAATATATTAAAAATATATAGCATATATAGTACAACCTTGGAATATGAATATATTATCTAGGTAGTATGAGATATGTAGTATAATCATGCAGAAGAAAAAGAAGAGGAAGATGGTGACAATAATGAAGAAGAAGCAGCAGCAGCAGCAGCAGCAGAGGCAGTGGCAGTAGAGGAGAAACTATTGATTGTTTACCATGTACCAAGTACTACACTTACCACTATCTAATGCAAATGGCATTTAATATACAAAACATGCTTATAAGTTTAGTACTATTTTTATCAGGAATTATGAAGGCTATATATTCAAAAAATTATTAAACACTCCTTCTCTTCTCAAATTTAAAAGCAATTTATTAGTGGTAAAAAAATAATAGATGTCTATGAAAATATCAGCTTTACTACTGCAAGACAGCATTGGAAAAGGTATTTTGGACATGTGGGAAAATAAGCTAGATGAAAAAATAATAGACTATACAACAACAGGATGAACAGTAAAAATCATATGGTCATATTAACAGATGCAATAAAAAAAGCATTGAACAAAATCCAACAGTTCAAGATAAAAACTCACAACAAACTAGGAGTAGAGGGTAACTTCCTTGACTTGATAAAGAACATCTACAAAAACTCTACAGCTAATATCATATGTAATGGTCTAAAACTAGAAGCTTTCCTATTATGATTAGGAAAAGATAAGGATATCTCCTGTCTTCACATCTTATCAACATCATACTAGAAATCCTAGCTAATGCAATAAAGCAAGGCAAGGAAATAAAAAGTATACATTGGGAAGAAAGAAATGAAACTGTATTTGTTTTCAAATGACATGATTGTCTATGTAGAAAATCTGAAAGAATAGGCAAACAAACAAATTAAGAAAACACCTGGAACCAACAAACAATTATAGACAAACTGCAAGATATAAGTTTAATATGCAAAAGTCAATAGCTTTCCTATATACCAGCAATGAACACGTGCAATTTGAAATTTAACACATAATATGATTCATAATAGCACCTAAAAATGAGATATTTAGTTACAAATCTAACAAAATATGTACAAGATCTATATAAAAAAACTACAAAACTTTGATGAAATAAATCAAAGCAAAACTCAATAAATGGAAAGATGTTCCATATTTATGAATAGAAAGACTCTAGATTCTAAAGATGTCAGTTGTTTCCAACTTGATCTATAGATTTACCATAATCACAAAGTCCCAAAAGTTGTTTTGTGGATATCGACAAACTGATTACAAAGTTCATACGGAGAGAAAACTGATCAGAATAATTAACACAAAAAGGAGGAAGAACAAAGGCGGAGGACTGACATTACCTGACTTCAAGGCTTACTATAAAGCCACAGACACCAAGGCAGTACGGTATTGGTGAAAAAGTATACAAATAGATTAATAGAATGGAATAGAGAGCCAGTAAGTGGACCTGCATAAATATAGTCAACTGATACCAACAATCTTTTCAACAAATTGTGCCGGAACAACTAGAAAGTTAACATGCAAAAAAAATTAGTCTAGGCACAGATTTTATATTCTTCACAAAACAATAAACTCAAAATGTATCATATATTTAAATATAAATTGTAAACATATAAAGCTACTAGAAAATAACATAGGAGAAAATATGTCTTTGGGTTTGATGATGACTTTAGATACAACAAAGGCATGATCCATGAAAGAAATAATCGAGAAGCCTGTTTCATTGAAATGGCAGACTTCTGCTCCGTGAAAGACACTGTCAAGAGGATGAGAAGACAAGCCACATACTTGGAAAGAACATTTGTCAAAAAATTCTGATAAAGGACTGTTATCCAAAGTATATTTATACAAATAGCTCTTCAAAGTCAATAATAAGAAAATGTACAATCTGATTTTTAAAAAGGCCAAAGACCTGAACAGACACTTTTTTCAAAAGCGATGTACAGATGGCAAATAAGCATATGAATGATGCTCTACAACACATGTCATTAGGGAATTAGAAATGAAAACGACAATGAGATACCACTACACACTTAATAGAATGGCAAAAATCCAAAACACTAACACCAAATTCTGGTGAGAATGTGCAGCAATAGGTACTCTCACTCACTGCTGGTGAAAATGCAAATTGGTACCACCACCGGTAATGACAATTTGAAAGTTTGTTGCAAAACTAAACATACTTTTACCATAAATCCAGCAATGATGCTTCTTGATGTTTACCTAAATAGGTTGAAAACTTATGTTCATACAAAAACCTACACATATATGATTATAGCAGTTTAATCATAATTACCAAAACTTGAAAGCCATTATTCTGTCCTTCAGTAGGTGAATGGGTGTATCCAGACAATGAAATATTATTCAGTGCTAAAAATACATGAGCTATCAAGTCATGAAAAGACATGGAAGATATTTAAATGCATATGACCAAGTGAAAGAAGCCAATCTGAAAGGGTTATATACTGTATGATTCCATCTATATGATATTCTAGAAAAGACAAAACTATGAAGAAAGTAAAAAGATCAGTGGTTGCCAGAGTTTGGAGGGAAGGATGTATAGATAGGAAGAATACAGAGAATTTTTAGGATAGTAAATCTATTCTGCATGATAATGCAATTGTGAGTTCATGGGATTATACATTTGTCAAAATATATAGAATGTACAATACCATGAGTGAACTCTCATGTAAACCATGCAGTTTCGTTGATAACGACATATCACTTATATTCATCATTATAACAAATTTACCATTATAATGCCGAATATTTATAGTGGGGGATGCTGCGCATGCGTGGGGTTAGAGGGTATATGGAAACTCTGTATTTTCTGCTGTGAAACTAAAACTGCTCTAAAAAAAAGTCTTTTTTGAAAAAATAGGCTATGTACCTCAATGTGACTTGTATAGAGATACAGTCGATAGCCAGTGAACACCTATAGAATTGTAGAATCCAAAAGGGAAGAGAGCCAGAAAAATTATATCACAGGCACCAGGAAGGAGGTTACAATGACAGAGAACCCAATTTAAGAACCTTGCTGCCTTTTTAATTGTTCCCAGCAAGGTATCAAGAATATCGCAGCACATTATTCCTGGAACGTAACAGAATGGCACAAAAAGAGGAAAGTAGGGGATGGAGTCGGTTGCTTAAGAGAGGCCTCAATAATTCTTGCCACCTGATAGCCACAGTCTTTCATAATCCTTTCCCTTCAAAGTTGGGAGATGCCATTTCCATAATTAGATTACAAAAGATTCTGACTTCCAACTTGGTAGCTTACTGAAGCAAGTGAACACGTTGGGAAGGCCCATGTAGCAAGGAAGTGAGGATGACCTCTTGCACCTGGAAACTCTTGTTCTCAGTCCTGCCACCCCAAAAGAATATAATTTTGCATACAACAATGTAAGTAAGCTTGGAAGCAGATTCTTTTCCATTTGCACTTTCATATGAGTCCTCAGTCCTTGCTGACATCTTGAGTGGGGCCTCATGGGAGATCTTGGAGCAGAGGATCTGGGAAAGGTGGGCACAGACTCCTGACCTGCAAATGCTGTAAGAAAAATGAGCGTTATTTTAAGTCCCAAAGTTCCTTGTAATTTTGATGGAGAAACAGGTAACTAACATAAGGGCTTGCCAGTTCCCTCTGCCAGCTCTTAACTTGATGCTAAATGTTGTGCTTCTATTGATTGTTTTGATATTAGCCCATGTCAGTGAAGCTTAACCAAAACATTCAGCTCAACCAAAAATACTTAACTGAAACATTCATGTGGAAAAACTGCCATGAAGTTTAGTGAGAAATATTCCTGATTAAGCACATAGTGACAATAATAAACCATGTATTGTCTAGACCATTTGAATGAATAATAGACATTATTCTATACTAATAGGTTGGATATCACTACTATGATAGTTATTGTTAGTAGCTGTTAATAGCATCGAACTTTTGTTAATCACTACCTGTTACTATTACGAACTGTGTGACCTTAGGCAAACTATATAATTTCTCTAAGCTCCAGTTTCCTCACTCTTTAATGGAAAAAATGAGGATTCAATGAGTTAGTGTATGTGAAGTTTTACTACAATTTTGAGACCATAGAAATCATTTAATAAATGTTAATTCTTGTCATTATGAATATTATGAAAGGAATTCTGGTTACCTGCTAAACCCATTTTCACCAGTAGAAAAATTAAAGTAGTAGAGCTTAGATAGCTTTCCCATGACACTTCACTGATATGATTTATTGAACTTTACTTACTGCCTTCTAATGAAATAAGCAAATCTTACAGTTGCCACAGCACAGTTTGCCAGTCATCCGTGATTAAAAGACTCTACAGAATTATCAAAAGTGTCTTTAGTAATACTTCTTAGAAAGGAAGCCATAGGGAGAAGGAGGGAAGCTGGTCTTGAAAATAATTAATTAATTAAATATGTCATTGTCACCACAAAATCAAAACAAAATAGTAAGTCAAAGACACTTTTCTTGCCTTGCAAACAACCCCTTTCCCCAAACACACACAAAATAGACCCTGCTGAAGAGATTAGTAAAATGAGAAAAATAAAGAATAATTTTCAATTGCATGTAGACCTTGGGATTTAAAAGAAGGAATGTCCATTCTCTACTGTATGGAAACAAATAAAAATATCCTTGATTTAAGCAAGCATATACAGAGGGAAAGTTATTACTTAACCATAATGCATTATGTTTCCTTATTGAAAGTATCACCTTCATGAGCACCTCATTAAACAATGATCGTACATCTTTTCTAAATAAACATGTAAAAAAATTCCTGAAAGTGTATTAATAATATAAAATACCCTAGAATAATTTTTGCTCAAAAGTTATTTATGAAAAACATGCACTTGAGGAAACATAAAGCAGATGAGATTGAAAGAGAAAATCTATCTCAAGTTTATTTAAAGACACTAGTGAAAATAAAAACAGTATGGGCCACACATTCTCTGTCAAGAACTATATGAGGTATCATCTCATTTTCAATGTTATCTTGCAGAGATTCCTTCAAGGGAGGTGTCATTTCCATCCTCTTTTTACAGACTAGGCATTATGCCTTTGGGATTATTTTATTTACTAAAATATAGATTTATATTCCACCATAGTTATAGCCTGAGCTTTTTCTGAAATTTCTCAGAATGAAAGTTCTCTTTACCTAGATGCTAGACAAAACCTAATATTACAAAATGGGAGCAAGGACAATTTTTAGCCAAGAATAAATTTCTGAAAAAGATTATTTCTTACTGAACTAAATATCTGTGATAAAACCAAACAATAAACATGTTAAAACTCTGAGATTTGAGATCAGATAGTTTACTCAAGTTTCAGCCTTAATGTTCCTACTATCTGTTGAAGAATTATGATCTACTGTTCAGAAGACCAGAGAAAGGATAGCTAGCTACATGAAAACTGTGGCTCTTTAATAATTTTTAAGGTCTTGAGGTTTTGTTGACATTATTTTACATTCAGATAACACTTTTGCTGAACCATTGCAATATTCTCTCAGTAATTCTGAGCAATGATCAGCATGAGGAAGGATCAGGGAGCTTACAGTATGGAACGTAGGATCTCTTGCGAGGCAGTTGCCGAGTTTGTGGAATTGTGGTCACTCTGACACGGCTGTAGGCCATGTTGGTATATAGGTGGGTTGGCCATCCTCAAAGTACAGTTTTCTACAGACAGGTGGCAAACAAATGGCCTGAGGGAAAACCATCATCCTCATTCAACTTATGTGAGCTCAAGCCCTCCTAAGTCAGCACTGAAGAAAAGCTTTCTATGATTTTGAAGAACCACCAGATCGAAAGCTGTGTTAGTTTCCTAGGTTCACTATAAAAAATTAACACAAACCTGATGGCTTAAAACAATAGAAATTTATGCTCTCAGAGTTCTAGGGGCAAGAAGTCTGAAATTAAAATGTCCTTCGGGGCCACAGTTTTTCCAAAGGCAATAGGGAAGAATCCTTTCTTGCCTCTTCTATTACTAGTGGTTCCAGATGTTCCTGTAGGCTGCATGATGGCAATCTCTGCCTCTGTCTTTACCTGGCCTTCTCTCTTGTGTGTCCTCCTCTTTGTCTGTTATAAGGGCAGGTGGCATTAGATTGAGGGACTACCATTAATCCACTATGATCTCATCTTGAGATCCTTAATTTAATTACATCCATGAAAGACCCTTTTTCCAAAAAGGTCACATTCACAAGTTTGAGGGGTTTGAACATATCTTTTGGGGACCACCATTCAACCCAACACAGAGGCCGAGAACTCAAGACCTAAGGCTCTGGAGTCAGGTACACCTGGGTACAAAACTGATCTTTACTTACCAATTGAATTAGCCAGGGTACTTTCCTCATCTATAAAATGTAGGGGATAGTATAAGCACCTATGCCCTGGATTTATAGTGAAAAACCACACAATAGGACCAGCAATACCCATGGCATAGTGTCTGGTACAAATGCTCTCTATTATTGCCAGCTATTTCCTCAGTAGCTTACATTACTGGAAATGGTTGAGGCTTGTACAGGCAAGAGCAACAGGTCAGCACCCAGCCAGAGAAAATCTGAGATGTGTACATCATTGGCCTATTGCTCTAATTGAGATAACTTTGTAAGATGGCATCTAAAATCTAATAGGAAAATAAATGATCATCCAGGCCAATTGACCTAATTCTAAAGGTAATAAAAATAATGCTCAGAGAGAGAGCATGTTTTATCCATAACTACACAGAAAGCTGACAGCACCCCAAAACTAGAACTCAACATGTTCTGTTCCCTATTTAGTTCCTACCTCCGTATACTATGACTTGTTAGATAAATCATGAGTGGTAATTATCTCCATTAACATAAAGAGAACTGAAAATCTTTAAAAAGTAGATTTTTTTCTATTTTAGATTGTTTTATCAAAACTAACTCTATGTGATAGTTAATTTTATGTGTCAGCTTGACTGGACCATGTGGTGCCCAAATTTTGGTTAAACATTATTCCGGGTGTGTCTTTGAGGGTGTTTCTGGATAAGATGAACATCTGACTCAGTAAACTGAGTAAAATAGAGGACATGTTCCTGAGAGGAGGACTAATGTATCTAAAAGGCCAGGCACACAATGAGTTCTAAATAATCAATTATTGAATGAGTTAATATTCCTCTTAATTTACCCTTACTTAATAAAGATTTATTAAGTTGAACATTTGGAGAATCTCACTGTTTAAAAGTCCACTTTTATATCTTCTACACAGGATGCTGCACGTGGTTAGTGTTCAGACATGTCTGTGGAATGCACAACATAAAGAGTTTCGGAAGATTGTAAGCCGGCAACCTGACTTCTTCCAAATAGAGGTATGGTTAACCTCCCCTTAAATTACCTTGATGGTTCTAAAGCCATTTTTAACATCATTCTAACATTCCAACTTGGTAAATTTTATTTCCAGAGTTAAGGATAAAGGACCTGTGTACTAAAAATGAATTATGACACCAGTTTGGCGGCTGTAAGTAATTTGGGGGCTGTGCCAAAAGTCTTTTTAACATGGGCTGTCTAGCCTGGCATGGGGAAGCGTCTCCTATTGTGGCCTACTGTTGGACTTTGGAGATTACACAATCATTCCCACATAGCTTTTAGGACAAATGGCAAGAGTGCCACTAAGCTGGTTGATACTGAGTCTGGGTGCCAGACTTGGATTTGATTAAAAGAAGCAATAATAATAGACCAGATCACGACAGAGCCACCCAGAGAAGAAACCAAGACTGCTCTTCTGGCCAACGTACCAAATGTCAAATGCACCTTTATCTCAGTGGGCATGCTCATGAAACAAAGTTTGAAAAATAAAACAAAACAAGAGATAGTTGAGTAAACACAGTATATTAGTTTAGAGCTGTTGTAGCAAAGTGCAATAAACTAAGTGGCTTAACCGAAATTTATTGGCTCACAGTTCTGGAGGCTAGAAGCTCAAGATCAAGGTGTTGGTAGGACTGTGCTTCTTCTGAAATAGTTAGAGAAGAATCTTCATGGAGTTCCCCTCCTGTGTGCATGTCTCTGTGTCCAAATTTCCTTTTTTTTATAAGGACACGGTCATATTGGATTAGAGGCTCACTTTACTCTGGTATGATTTCATCTTAACTAATTACATCTGTAACAAACCTATTTCCTCCATGACATTCTGAGGCAGTGGAGGTTTGCACTTCAACAACAAGCTAGTAGGGGTTAGGACTCCAACATCTTTAGGAGGGCCCACATTCAACCCTTAATAGAGAGTAACAGCATCAATAAAATAAAAGTGCCAATCAGGTAAGATATGCAGGGGGTGGCTTGTTATAATAATTCAGAGCCCTCTCATTTCATACACCAACAGCCTAGTGTAAAAGTAGATTGATCTGGTTTGAAATCTGAAGGTAATTTTTAATGCAAGGATCTATGAGGGCAAAGTCTCTCCCTTTACTCATTCCAGGGGCAGCCTGCTGAGCTGCACTGGGAAACCCAGGCCAACCAAGCCAAATGTGAACGTGCAAGCACAGAGCCATTGGTAGAGCAAGTTCTGTGCTTATCACCTGGACAATTTGACTGATGTTAAACAGCTGAATTTGATGGATGACAAAGAGCAGTGGGCAAATGGACCTGCTCCAGCAAACAGCCTGACAGTTTTTAGAGGAAAGACATCATTCAATTATTTGTTCTCCATCCAGAGCAGCCCAGCACTGTGCAGGCAGCCCAACACGGTACAGTTTCAGCTCTTTGAAGCAAAGCACTTAGGAAGAGATTGCATGTTGTTTCAAACTGAAAGAGACAGAGTGCTGCTTTCCCACCCTTCCTTCTTCCTTGCACCAGTGTGGCTATTTTCCAATATTAATAAAAAGTTCTATTTCTGCAAAAATAACCTCAAACTCCATTCTCTCTCCCGAGTTCCAAGGGTTTGATGACAAACTTGGCATACTAAATTTTATAGATCCAAATCAATGTTGAACACGAAGGAAAGCTCGATGCCCTGTGGTAATACAAGAACCTGATTATTTTTGGACTGAAACCACTTAACACAAGCACAGCTGCAAAGGTCTTGTCCCACTTCCAGAAGATCGTCTTTATATTCCAACAAGTACCCGAGCTCAGACAGCATTATTAATATGAAGTAAAGTTATGTCACACTTGGTTTTCAAAGATAGTAAATCCACCAACACCAGCAAAATTAAATAAATATTTGAAGTCTGAAGTTAACATCTATGAGAGAGCCAGGAAAAATGAAAATTTCAAAATCCGGGTTTAAAAGAATATATCTTGTTCATACAAAGAATATATCTTGTACCTCCCTGACCATTAAAGATAAACTGTATATTGACTACAGCAATGCTTTTTATCCCATCATGAAACTTCCACGTAAATTGAAATTATTAAGGATAATTAGACAGTCCTGTGAGATTGACTGCAGGATGGAGTAGCATGCGGCAATAATGCGTTTTCAGATACACCTAATCTCATATGTTACTCTCCTACCGAAATGTTTTACTAATGCCCTGTTGAATTCAGGACACTTTTCAGAAAACCTTTTAGAATCTGGTCTGTGGTGGACTCTTCAGCCTCCTCTGTCAACTGTACTCACCTCCACCTCACCAACTGTCTTTCAGAATCTCATCACACCCACGCTGCTACCTGCTTCATATTTTGCGGTCACCTCTCTAGAAGCCTTAGGTATTTTCATTTCAGGGCTCAGTCAGTATTCCATAAAACAGGTCTCTCATTTTATGTGCTACTTTTCGGTCACCTCTGTGGCCAGCTATTCCCAAACATTTTATATTTGGAGTTTACAAATCTGCCTCCTTCATTATCTGTATCCTCCTTGACAGCAAGGGCTAAAGCACTCATAAGTTATTTGGTCAATAGATATGTAATAAATAATTGTTAGATGAATAAGTGAATTTATCATAAGACTTTGATTGATATCTCTCACATATCATATAATAATTAAATGTGGTTGAAAAAAATAACTAAAATAATTTAAAGTGTATTTATAGAAATAGCATGCTTGGTATAAAAGAGAAAATAGTTGTGCTCTGCACTGGATTAGTGATTCTCTAGGGCATTTTGCTCGGTTTCAAACACTATATTATTTAGTGACTTTTTTGTTTTTCCAAAAAATGCTAAGTTCATTAATGAAATCCTAAGAAAAAAAATATAATCCAAAAATATTATTTAAAATATCTAATTTCCTAGTATCCAGAAATAACATTTATTGATTATTTTTGTGTCCATTTTCCAGTCTTTTCAAAAATTTAATGAGCATCAACAGTTAAAAGGAATGGTGACACATTAGACCAGTGGTCCCCAGTCTTTTTGACACCAGTCCCAGTTTCATGGAAGATAATCTTTCCACAGACCCCGGGCGGGGGGAATGGTTTCAGAATGATTCAAGAGCATTACATTTATTGTGCCCTTTATTTCTATCATTATTACATTGTACTATATAATGAAATAATTATACAACTCACCATAACACAGAATCTAATGCTGCTGCTGATCTGACAGGAGGTGGAGCTCAGGCCATGATGTGAACGATGGGGAGTAGCTGTAAATGCAGATGAGCTTTACTCCCTCACCTGCTCCTCACCTCCAGCTGTGCGGCCCAATTCCTAACAAGTCATAGACTGGGACCAGTCCCCAGCCCTGGGGGTGGGAACTGCAACATTAGACTATACCAATGTAATGTTTATATGATTGTGAAGAATTGAGAAGCAATTACCAATACGAGAAAATACAGAAGGACTGCTTCTTGTAGAGGCACAAAGACTATTTTCCAATGCCTTGTAAGATCACCATGAAGAAGAGGAATTATGCGCAAATCTATATGTCTTTTGAGAGAAAAGTGGCATCAAAGGGGTAAAGTTGTGGTAGCTGTATTTCAGCTTCATATAAGTAATAACACTTTTTAAATTACAGCTTTGTAAAAACCAAGGTCACTTCCTTTTCAGGAAGTACATTTCTTTTACCTATAGGTTATTAAACTGAAGTTAGTTTATTCCTATTTGTTGGTAATATTAGAGAAGTGACACCTCCATCAAATTACCCCTATAGGTGACCTCTGAAGTTCTCCCAAATATAAGATTCAATGATTCTATCACAATGGATTGTTTAGATTCCTTATTGAGAATAATTTCAAGTCAATTAGTCTATTTTATTCTGAGCTAGAAATGATATATTAAAGGAAAATAATTTATTTTATAGAGACTCAGAAAAGCCTTATATATATGCATATGTGTGTATATATGTATATGTATATATTAAATATATAATCTGTTACTATTAAAAAAGGATGAGAAATTTATATATTTGCTCAATGACAGTCATATAATAGAATGTTCATTGGCACACTATACATAATAACCCCAATCTGGAAACTATTCAAAATCCACTCAACAGTAGAATAAACAAAAATCATATATTTACCCAATGGAGTACTTTACAGCTATGAAAATGAACAAAATACCACTTTATATAACAACATGAACGAATCTCACAAACACCAAGTTGACCAAACGGCACAATAGAGCAAATACAATCAGGCAAGATGAACATATGGTATTAGAAATGAGGATGGGGTCACCCTTGTGGATGATTTTTTACTCAAAAGAAGAATCTGAGGTCTTCTAAGATGCTGGTGATTTTCTGGGTTTTGATGCATATGTTTGATTCATGAGAAAACATTGATCTGGACACAAGGTATGTACATTTTTCTGTACATATGTCTCACTTTGATACAAAGATTTTAAAATTGCCTCTATGTCCATTAGTTTTCTGTATTCAACACTATAAAAAAAAGCCATGTGGCAGTTATGAGATTTCTGTTTTAAAAATGGAAAGTTATGAGACCTTGATTCGTTAAGAGTATCTAAACAAAGTGAAGTATTTAAAAAATCATCTAAAAACTTATGAATGAAAATATGCATTTTGGAGACAAACATTAGCAATGAACTCTGGTCACCTTGAGGAATTTCTTCTAATTTATGCTGAAATCCATATGCAGTACTGTAACAACTAATTGTAGACCTCTTTTAGGTTTATTCGCAGGCTGCTTTGTAAATATGTTAGTTTATTTGCCACAGGAACTCGACAGAAATTAAACCTCCTAGAATTGTAAGCATTTTCATTTATGGATAAAAATATATAGCCATATTACTGTGCTTCCAAAAAGCCTTCCACTTATTCAGTAAAGCAGATACACTGACTTATCAGACTGAGGGCACAGTTATCCAGATAATCTTTATGCAAACAAGAGCCCAACTGCCAGCTTCTTTATATTTTCCAAAGCCAACAAAATAGGTCTGGATATGAGTCCTGGAAATAAAAATTAATACTCTGTCATGTAATTGACAAAAAATATTATTTTTCAAATGTTGGCACCTTTGCTCTATAGCAGAGGTTGGCAAATGTTTTCTGAAGATGTCCGCATAGCAAATATTTAGGCTTTGCTGGCCATATGCTCTCTGTCAACAACTACTCAACTCTGCTCTTGTAATGTGGAAGCAGCAATAGATAATATGTAAACAAATGAGTGTGGCTGTGTTCCAATAAAACTTTATTTACAAAAAACCTCGAATGGGCCAGATTTGGCCCACAGACTGTAAGTTTTCAACTCCAGTTCTAGAGAAATTTTTAAAAAATGTTTTTATTTGTTTTATTTTGTTTTTCCCTTTCCTATGTGGCCAACAAACCAGTAGAGCATCTACTATGATCATTCAGTAGTTGCTAATATGGGATAATCAAATCTTTGGATGTCCTTAAGTGCATCTCAATATTAAAGTTTGATGAAGACAATATATTTATCTAACATGAACAGACTAACTGAAATGTCAGTCTCCTATACTTTTCAGTAGAATTCTCCCAAGTTCTTCCTTTTTAAATATTTTTCAGCTTTTTTTCCTAGTTAATTACTATCCACCCCTCACAACTTAGTTTATAATTTATATCTTTACAGAAGCCTTTCCTGCTGTCCCTAGATTATTTCCTCTCACATGGCACCCACTATTTCCCCTTTATGTAACTTATTATAGTTGAAAAGCAACTCAGAGCAGTAGTTAATATCTCAGAATCTAAATCTAGACTTTCTGGGCTAAATCTCAACTCTGAATTTATTAGCTTTGCAACCATTGACAAGTTGTCAACCTCTCTGTGCCTGCGTCCTTGATGTAAAATGGAGATAATAATGGTAACATACTACGTAAGGTTGTTGTGAGGATTAAATAATTAAATGCATGTAAAGCGCTTTATAACAATGCCTACACATAGTAAAAATTATGTGTTAGCTGTTATTAGTATTGCAAAGTAAATAAATAATTGAATGTTTATCTATTGATTTACTCAAAAAAAATTCATGAAGCAACTATTTAACATATATTCTTTATTATAATATAAACTCCATAAATGCAGAAAATGTGTTCCCATAGTTTCCTGTTGCTGACTAACAAGTGGACACAAATTTAGGAGTTTACAATAACATTCATTTATTGGTTCATACTTCTCTAGGCAATAATACACCAAGATCTATGCTCAGAGCATCATAAAACTGACATCAAGATATTGGCTAGACTGAGATCTTACCTGGTGACTGTACAAAAGAATCTAGTCCCATGATCGTTCTTCCTCAATCCTGTTATTAGCAGAATTCAGTTCCTTGCAGCTGTAGGACTGAGTTATTTTTCTTGTTGGCTTACGCCCTGGCCCTATCTCAGCTCCTTAGGATAAGAGCTTTCATCTTCAAGCCAGTAATGCTACATAGCATTCCCCTCATACTTCGAATCTCTGTGACTTCTTCATTGACCACTAGCCATAGAAAGTTCTCTGCTTTTAAAGGCACATGAGAATACATTGAGACCACCCAAATAAGCTAGGATAATCTATCTATTTTAAGGTCAATTGAGCTTTGCAGCATAACATTATCATAGCAGTGACATCTCATCATATTCACAGGTTCCAGGAATTAGGGCAGGACATCTTTAGCAGGGGTGAAAGAGGAGAGAGGGGAAGGCTAAAAATCCTGTCTACCACAAAGCACACGATGAATTCTAAAGAAATATCATGAATGAATCAAAATTCACCTGATGTTGACCAGAGGCTCACATTGATTGAAAATAAGTACATTATTCCTGAATAAGTTATGTCTGCTTGATGGACAAAACAATTCTAAAAATAGAATTTATGGAAGAATTCTTTTTAAAGGTTTTTTAAATCCCACTTGATCATATACCTAAGGTATATGATCCTTTTGAGGTGCTGCTAAATTCAGTTTCTTGGTATTTTGTTGAGGATTTTGCCATCTATATGCACCAGGGTTATTGATCTGTAATTTTCTATTGCAGCATCCTTACCTGGCTTTGGTATAAGGGTGATGATTATGTCCTCACAAAATGAGTTTGGAAGTGTTATATACTCTTAAATCTTTTGAAAGGGTTTGAGAGGTATTATCATTAATTTCTCATTAAATGTTAAGTAGAAATCACATGTAAAATCATCTGGTCCTGAGTTTTACTCCTAGGGAGGTTGTGATGACTGATTTAATCTCCTTACTTGTGATTGGTCTGTTCAGATTTTCTATTTCTTCATGATTCAGTTGTGGTAGATTGTATGTTTCTAGAAATTTATCCACCTCTTCTAAGCTATCTAATTGGTTGGCGTGTTGTTCATGTAGTCTCTTATGACCCTTTGTATTTGTGTTGTATCACTTGCAATGTGTCCTCTTTCATTTATAATTTTATTTATTTGAGTCCTCTCTTTTCATCTTGGTTAGTCTACTAAAGGTTTGTCAATTTTTAATAATACTTTTAAGAAAACAACTCTTAGTTTTGCTAGGTTTTTTATTTGTATAAATTTATGGGGTACAAGTGTAATTTTGGTACATGGATGTATTGCTTAGTGAAGTCAGGGCTTTTAGTATATCCCTTACCAAAATAATGTACATTGTACCTATTACGTAATTTCTTAGCATCCACTCCACTCCTATCCCCCCCTTCTGAGTTGTCATTATCTATCATTCCACACTCTACATCCAATCCATATAGATACTTATGAGTGAGAACATGAAATATTTGTCTTCCTGTGTCTGAATTGTTTCATTTAAGATAATGGCCTCCAGTTTCATCCATCTTCCTGCAAAAAACATGATTTAATTTTTTTTATGGCTGAATAGTATTCAATAGTGTATTTATAATACATTTTCTCTATCTATTGATCTGTTGGTAGACATTTAGGTGGATTCCAAATACTTGCTAGTGTGAATAGTGTTGCAATAAACATTTGAGTGTAGGTATTCTTTGGATGTAATGATCTATTCTCCTTTGGGTAGATACCTAATAGTGGGATTGCTGGATCAAACAGTAGCTTTATTTTTAGTTCTTTGAGGTAGCTTCATACTGTTTTCCATAGAGGTGTTACTTTATCATTACACAGTGACCTTCTTTTTCTTTTTTCTGTTTACTGTTTTTTTTTTCTTATTTAAAGTCTGTTTCATCTGATATAAGTGTAGCTATTCCTGCTTGCTTTTGGTTTCTATTTGCATAGAGTATCTTTTTCCACCTCTTTACTTTCAGTTTATAGGTCTTTATAGATAAGGGAAGTTTCTTATAAGCAGCATATAGTTGAATCATATTTTTCTTACCTATTCTGCTAGTCTATGTCTTTTCAGTGAAGCATTAAATTCATTTATGTTCAAGGTTAATATTCATTTATAAGGTTTTGTTCTTGTCATATTTTTAATTATTATCTTGTCATATTAGAACTTCTTTATTGCTTTTTTTTTTTTTTTTTTTTTTTTTTTTTTTTTTTGAGACAAGTTCCTCTTATTTTTCCAGGGATAGAGAACAGTGGTGTCATCATAGCTCACTGCAACCTCAAACTCCTGGGCTCAAGTGATCCTCCTTCTTCAGCCTCCTGAGTAGCTGGAACTATAGGTGGACACCACAATACCTAGCTAATTTTTCTATTTTTTGTAGAGATGGTCTTATTCTTGCTTAGGCTGGTCCTAAACTCCTGAACTCAAGTGATCCTCCTGCCTTGGCCTCCAAAAGTGCTAGATTACAGGCATGAGCCTCCATGTCCAGCCAAATTATTTCTTTCTTTCTTTTTCTCTGTTTGTATTGTGGTTTGGTGGAATTCTGCCATGTTGCCACTTGATTCCTTCCTCTCCCTCCTCTGTGTGATTGTTTTATACAACCTGTGAGTTTTATAGTTTCATGTATAAAACTATGATGGTGAATATCAACCTTTCATTTCCATCTTGGGACTCCTTTGAGCATTTCTTGTAGGGCCAGTCTAGTGGTAATGAATTCCCTCTGCTTGATTGTTTAAGAAAGATTTTATTTCTCCTTCTGGATATAAAATTCTTGACTGCTAGTTTTTTCTTTTAGCACTTCGAAACTGTCATACCATTCTCTTCTGGCTTGTAAGGTTTCTGCTGGGAAGTCCACTGTTAGCCTGATGAGGTTTCTTTTACAGTTGATTAGATACTTTTCTCTTGTTGATCTTAAAATTCTCTCCTTCACCTTGACGTTAGACAGTCTGATGACACTACAGCATGTGGTGAATTCTATGCAAAATATTTGGTACTGTTTAGCCTTCTGTTTCTGGATGTCTACATCTCTGGCCAGCCTTGAAAAGTTTTCATCAATTATTCCCTTAAATAGGTTTTCTTAACTTTCTGATTTTTCTTCCCCCGAGGAACACTGATAATTCATAAGTTCAGTTGCTTTATGTAGTTCCATATGTCTTGAAGGCCTTGTTCATTCTTTTTGTCTGATTGGATATTTTTTTCAAAAGATCTGTCTTCAAGTTCCGAGATTCTTCTGCTTGGTCTAGTATATTGTTAAAGCTTTCTAATGTACTTTGTAATTTCTTCAATGAATTTTTCATTTCTAGAATTTAGTGTAGTATTTTAATTTGTTTGTTTATTTTAAGATATCTACCACATTGGTAAATTTCTTATTTATATTCTGAATTGATTTTCTGATTTCTTTGTATTGGTTTTCAGATTTCTAGTGGATCTCATTGAGCTTCTATAAAATCAATATTTTGAATTCTTTATCTGACATTTTGAGATCTTTTGCTGTTGTTGATTTTTTTGTTGTTGTTGTTAGGATCTATTGCTAGAGAATTATTGTGTTCCTTTGAGGGTGTTATAATACCTTACTCTTTTATGCTTCCTGTATCTTTACACTGATGTCTGTGCTTCTGGTTCAATAGCCACTTCTTATTTTTGAATTTACTTTCATTGAGCAGGGACATTTTTTTTTTTGACTTGTAACTATGATGTATATTAGTAGGGCTGTTTGGCTTTGCTTCTGTGTGCATGCAGTGGCAAAGACTCTGTATGATTTCCTTGGCTATAAATAGACTGACCATTGTGGCTTTCTCAAATATCAGTTGTAGTAGTGGTGTACTGAGCAAGCGAGCAGGCTCACGACCTCCTAAGAAGCCAGAGAGCCATGGGTGATGGCAGTAGCAGACTTCACAAGAAACTTTTATTGTTACTGAGCACTACTCCTGCTCTTGTGTCAGCAATTGTTGTAATGTGCTGTGTGGGCCAATTTCTAGGCCAGTAGGTGGTTCTTGCAGGTAAGAGTCACCTATGGTGGTAGCAGTAAGGGTTATGCCCAATCTCTTAACTAGAAGTGCTTGGGTATTCCAGATGGTAGACTAGGCCATCGAATGCCCAGGGGCCTGGGTCCATTGCTCTATCTTAGTGGGGAAGATTAAACTCAGACCCCTCAATTACAGGTGTAAGCACCAGCTCTACCAGGGATGGCGGGGCAGTCCTCAGGCTTGGCAAATGCCGGGGTGAGGAGCAACTGCTACAACACCAAGGTCTCACCAGATGGAAAGAGAGGAGATCCCAGCACCACAGCCTTGGTCAGCAGGAGTTGAACCTGTTTTCCTCACACACCCCAGTTCCAATGGGGCTCACTCACTCCCCTCTCCCGACCATGGCAGCTAATTGTGATATAAAGTTAATCACTGTAGTTTGGTTCTAGTGCACCACACAGCCCTGGGCTATAGGAGTCACTGTCCATGTCAATACCATACCTCCCTGGCAGCTTTCCTCCTATTCTGGTTTTCTGGGAGGGAGCCTTACTCCAATGCCAGTGACTAGAGCCCACACTAGATTTATATATTTCTCAGTTTTAGCTGTGAGATTTCCTTCTCTGCTCCAGCCTCTCTTCTTTAAGCCTCAGCCTGAGTCTCTCTAATGCCAAAGACCACTGATGCTGCTATCTTCTAGGATCTTGCTAAGAGTTAAGTTCTAGCTTGCTGAGAGCTATGTTCAAGAATGGCATTCTACTGTGGTGCCCAGTTCTGGGGGATTGCATGGGACACTTCCTAGAGCAGTTACGTCTCACAGTCTCCTTGCCACTCCCAAAGTTAGAGCTAGGGCTTAGAGGGTCAAGATGCTCTTCTGTGGTCTGGATTGTGTAATTTCGCAGCGGGAAAGTGGACCACAGAGAGATACTCATTCAGCCTCTACTGTACTGGGGATTCACTCCCTTTTTTTCTGCCAGTCCTGGTCATGCAGGTTGCCTGTTCTCTTTCTCCTTCCTAGATTCCAGAGTTTCCTTTCACTTTTCTGTTGAACTCCCATGTTCCATCTTGGATAAATGTTCAAAGTGTGTTGTATACATACTATGGATGAAGCATGCTGGAAAAGTCTCTAGTCAGCCACCTTCCTGTTTGTCTTTTCTCTTTCCCTTCTAGTTCCTATTTTACTTATTTTTGCTCTGACCTTTATTATTTCAATCTTTCTGATGACTTTGGATTTAGTTTGTTCTTCTTTTTGTGGTTCCTCAAGGTGTAACATTAGGTGACTTAATTGAGATCTTTCTTTTTTCTTAATATAAACATTTATCATTACAAACTTTTCTCTTTAGACTGCTTTTGGAGCACCCTGTAAGTGTGAGTATGTTGAGTTTCTATTTTTGTTTCTCTCAAGATACTTTTGCATTTCCATTTTGATTTCTTCTTTGACCCATAAGTTGTTCAGGAATGTGTTGTTTAATTTCCACATATTTGTGAAATTTTCCAAATTCTTTCTATTAGTGCTTTTCAGTTTCATATCATTGTGGTCACTAAAAAATACTTCACATGATTTCAATGTTCTTAAATTTTTTAAGAATTGTTTTGTGATTCAACATATGATTTATCCTCAAGAATGTTCCATGTAGACTTGAGAAAAATGTGTATCCTGCTAATGTTGGATGGAAGGTTCTGTATATGTTCATAAGACCCAGTTGGTTTAATGTGTAGTTCAAGTCCAATATTTTTCTATTGATATTTTGTCTGGATAATCTGTCCATTGTTGAACATGTGGTATTAAAGTTCCCTACTATTTTTGTATTGCTATTTCTCCCTTCAGTTCTAGTAATGCTTTCTTTATATAATATATTTTGATACTTCAATGTTGGCTGAATTTATATTTATAATTGTTATATCCTCTTGATATATTGACACCTGTATCATCACATAGTGATCTTCTTTGTCTCTTGTGACAATTTTAACTGAATGTCTATTTACATAAGTATTAAATAGTATTATAAGTATATAATATAAATATATACATAATAAAAACATGTATTTATATATGTATAGCTATTCATGGTCTGTTTTGGTTACCATTTGCATGGAATATCTTTTTCTATCCTTTCACTTTCACTCTATGTGTGTCCTTAAGGCTAAAATGAGTAAGCAATGAGTAGTTTATTTGTGCTTCTGTAACAAAATTCCACAGACTTGGTAATGTATAAACAATAGAAATTTATTTCTGGTGGTTCTGGAGATTGGGAAATCCAAGATCAAGGGTCCAGCAGAACTGGTGTCTGGTAAGGGCTGTGTCTGGTAAGGGCTGTGCTCTGCTTCCAAGATTGTGCCTTGTTGCTGCATTCTCTGGAGGATAGGAACATTGTGTACTCACATGGCAGAAGAGATGAAAAAGTAAGAGAGTGCTTTCTTCAACCTTCAACTTTAAGCCCTTTTAAAGATTCTAACCCCATCATGAAAGAGGAGTCTTCATGACTTATTCACATCCCAAAGGCCACTCTTCTTAATACTGTTACATTTGGGATTAAATTTCAGCACGAATTTTGGAGGAGATGTCATCATTCAAATCACAGCAGCAGCACTGGATCTCAAATCTTGTTTCTTTCTTTTTATTTTTATCCATTCAGCCATTCTGTGTCTTTTGATTGGAGAATTTAATTCATTTACATTTAAAATAATTATTTGATAGGGAAAGACTATTGCCATTTTGTTACTGACTGTTCTGTTGTTCCTTTGTTCCTTTATTCCAATTGTGCTATGTGAATTGTTAAATTTTTATAGTGTTATGCTTTGATTCCTTTCTCTTTATCTTTTGTGTGTCTATTAGAGATTTTTTTCTTTGAGATTATCACTTGGCATATATAAAACATCTTACAGTTAAATTCTTACAGTTAACATCTTACAGTTAAAACATCTTACAGTTAAATTCTATTTTAAGTTAATAGTAATTTAACTTCAATAAAACACAAAAACACTACAGTGTTACCTCTCCCCCTTCACACTTTATATTACTGATGTCACAATTTACATCTTTTATTTTATATATTCATCAACACATTTTTGTTGTTATAATTAACTTTGTGTTTGTTTCAACTACTTTTTGTTGAAATTATTTCTGAAATATATTAAGGCCTTGTTTTGCCGTAGTAACTACAAGCTGATGACAGTAACAGAGTCTGTTTTTAATGATTAACGATATTTTCTAGTGTTCAGACCATTACTGTTCTGAGCATTGATTCTTCTTATACAAGACTACAGATGCCGAGCACAAAACATAACCTCAATGAAGCTTTTTCAGTCTAAATTATCAATATTGGTTTCTTGTATTTTCATTGATTTCACCCTCAATTTCCCAAAATATACCTGCTTCAGATGAATTGTGTCTGTTTGAAATTCAAATGAAATAGTCTGTTCCCTAAATTATATTTTTGGAGCATCAAGTGCAAATAAGTATTAAACTGTAATAAGACATCAAGAAAATTAAGAAAATGGTAATGTGGGAGAAAATTATAATTCCCCACCCTCTTAAAGTCAGACCTCATCTTCATGGTAATTGACCAGAGAAATGTGAGTGGACATGAGGTATCTCACTCTCAAGCAAAAACTTTCAAATCAGTATATGGTTCACATCACTGTCCTCCTTTCCCTCTGCCAAGAGACTAGGAATGTTCCAGATAGAGGCTGCTTCATTAGTCTGTATTTAAGAGTAAGTATCTTATGGAACAACCAATTTGAGATCCACTTGTAGCAAAAATTAGAAATAATACTGCATTGCTGTGATTGTTACCACAGCATAGTTTAGCAGATACTGACTGATGCATTTAATTATAGTTACTTCATTGTTGAACATTTTTACACCATATCTATATTAGGCTTAAGAGTAGGCACTTGTAGATAAAGAAATAGAAGTAATGCCTGTCTCTTAATGGGATCAAAATAGTAACTGGATAATTAGATTAACTGTAAATTACCTACCAACTATATTTCCATTTCTTGATTTCTGAAATTGTCTGTTTCTCCATGACAAAGTAGAAAAAATAAATCAATATCTGAGTCAGTTAGATGAGAGAACCTTGGAGCCTGGGAAACTCCATGAACCTAATTGACAAGGTGGTTATCTTTTCTTTTCACAACCACAACCCATACCAGGAACACAGAGGCAAATGGGGCAAGTTGCATGTCCAATCACAGTGGAGAAGTCATGAGAAATTGTCAGAGGGTTTCCTTTTTTCTCAGCGTCCATGAGGAAAAATCACAACCCACTCTGAAGCCAAAATTCTTTCACCTCGGAATAGGAGACGCAGTTCCCAGCAGATCTTGCTGCTGACTCTGCCACCCAGAACTGCTCTCCAGAGTAATAAATAAATCACTACTGTGAATCATGAGGCCTGGGAGGCCCTGGTAAAGGAATACCATAGAAACACAATGACAAATTTATTATTTGGCTGTTGCCTGCTTGAGGTTTTCCAAGGAGTCTGATGTATGGAAATGAAGCAATTGAAACCAGCGTGAGTTGAGTCTGATGGCTGTCCTCTCTCTAACAGGAGTAGACAGCATTTTATGGGCCTCATAAAAGGGTTTATGAGGCTTTGATGGGAAGTTGGCAGCCCAGGCTGCCTACAGTGACCTGATGAAAAACAGCTCTTCTCTACACCTTCACGAAGGGTTTATGGCTGTGGTTGTTTACTCAGAGCCAAGGCAGAGCAGGGCCAGTGGTGTCGAAGAGATGAGCCTCAGAACTGAAGGTAGAGGGAAGAACTTAGCTCTCACATGTCAGAGCATGGAAAGGCCTCTTCTCACAGCAGGGATTCTTAATTGAAATCCTGGGACGATGAGAAGACTTAGTCCACCTAGCACACTTATAGATGCCTTTCCTCCAGCTGTATCAAGTGACCATTCTCTCTTCCCTTCGCTTCACATAAGGACAATTCTGGCCTGATGACTAAGACCGTGGGCTTTGAAGGCATGAGACCTCGCTTCAAGTTCTGCCTCCCAGCCATGACTTGCTAGCTGTGTGACAGTAAATAAGGCATTTAACCTCTCTGCCCATCTGTTTCCTACTCTTGCTTAGTAGCAATTAAATGAGATTATTTTTACAAAGTTCTTAAAGCAATATCTGTAAGACAATGACTATTTGCATATGAGTGGCTGTTCACTAGAAGATCTGAGTTTGAGACTCGATTTTACCATCTCTGGCAGGTTAATTAACCTAACAGATACTAAGTTTTCTTACTGACAACATGGAAAGAGTAAGAATGAGATGTAGGAATAAATTAATATATTATACATGAACATGGTTTGTGAATTTTAAGGCAACATACAAATTTTAGAGGGCTCATACGTTTCTACAAAGTAGATTCTTGAATAATAAAAATAATAATGACCAAACATTAATACATAATGGTATTACCATGCATCACAGCCTATTCAGAGGACTTTACATGTATTAATGCATAATTCTCATTAATCACTATGAGCTACCTAGTTTACTAACTCTATTTACAGAATAGAGAAAACTGAGGCACAGAGAGATTAAAGAACTTACCTAAGACAAAGCAAATATTAAAACTCAGGAAGTCTTACTCTTTTATCTTTAACATCTTAATTTTACATAATTTCTATAAACATTTTCAACGTTATACATACATTTTCAAATTGTCAAACATGCAGATTTATTTTTTCTTAGTGAACCAGATGGCTAATTCTATGTATGTGGTAAATGTAGCTATAGCTAATTCTGCAATGAGAAAACATTTAGCTTATCAATTGTATACATCTTTCCCTTATTGATCCTACAAATATTGATTGAATGCTTACCATGTGGTAGGTACCATGGTAGATGCTGGTGGAGGAACACTAGCAAATTTTTCAAAATATTTATCAACATTTCTGCATTTACTAGTTAACAGCTCATTTATTAATAGTTGTTGCTTCACACCTTACTTAAACCTGGCTTCCACCATAATCATTCTAATTAATTATATTTTCAAACATCACACTGTAGTCACTTACTCCAATGCTGTGTGTGCGCGTGTGTGTGTGTGTGTGTGTGTGTATCATTATACTAACCTTATTCAAACTCTTTGCTTACCACCTTTTGTTTAAAATTGCCCACTAAGCTCATATAGTAAACTTCTCCCCCTGGAGGGTAGTTTTCTTTTCCTTCCCTAGCCTTTATGCATAAAATGTTCAATGACTCCCCACTGCTTCATAACCAAACTCTATACTTTGATATTCAGTGCCCTTCAAAATCAAGTATGTTACTTCCTTAGCTTTACCTCTCACTATCACATTCATGAATGAAATCCTCCAACAAAAACAATTCCCCAAACTTTATTATTTGTCCTATCTCTGTATATTCATCCAGTTTGTTTTTCCTCAGAATTAACTATCTTCTTCATTAGTGTTTAGTCAAGGACTCCTTCTCTCTCATTTTCCTGGTAAATCTTCAATAAGTATTACTGGAGGGGTGGCTGGATGGATGAACTGATGATTGTTGGCTCAGATAACTAATAAGTGAACCTTCCTACTAAGGCATGCACTTTATGACATTTTGGACAAGAATTGATTAAATATTCATATTAGTAGTTGTCATCTTCTGAAACTACTTTCATTTTGGAAAGTATTCTTAATGCCTACCATTAGCAAAATTACAGGGAAAAAAAAAGGAGAAAGTGATTGTTGCTAGCAGCACTGAATTGAAACTCTGAGCTTCCACATGTTGTAATTTGGCCACAACCCAGAACATCCCCAGTGTCCCTATGTCTAGTGCCTCCAGGTCCTCTGAACCCTGAATAAAACTTAAATAAAGAGCCTCTAAGTATCACTGTGGCTCTGGGACTGTTGAGATCTTTTGTGCATCATTCCATGGATAGTTTGGATCCAACATGTTGTATTTCTTCAAACAAGGCGAAATTAAGAAGGAAATTCCGTGGCATGCCATTCACATAGACATTTGCCAAGGTGGCTAGGAGTAAAGCAGGGTTTATATCTACCAAGGAGCTGTTTTAGAGGAAATTCTGAAAAGGATATTTATGACAGCAAAACATACCAGCTACCAATAATCCCTCTCAAGTCTAAAATTCTAGAATTGCTTGTTGAGAACCATGAATTATCCTCAGTAGGGGATCTCAGAATATATATATACACAGACACATACACACACACACACAGAGGTATGCATCCTTATATGTACATATGTATATACACACATCAACACATATATGTATATACACATATTTTATATATGTATATATGTATACATGTACACATTTTATATGTACATATATGTGTATGTCTATATATGTGTATATATGATATGTGCAAAAATGGAAACCTTAAATAAAAAAAGAATGAGAAAGAAGACAAATGGATAGGACAAATGTCCATTCAACTGACATAAAACAGTTTTTCTATTTATGTGCTGAAAAGACAAAGAAGTGTACTCTTTTAAAGATATTTACCATTACTCTGCTAGTGAAGCCATCACTCTATACTTGTCATAAAGGAGTAGAGAACAAAGATATGATGGATTATTGATGAATTTGCTTTCTGTCAAGTCCATAATTTTATCAGATTTTTCTAGCTCCTAAATTCTGCCTGAATAAAACAAAATGAAATAATAAGATATAAAAGTAAATAACTTTTGCTGAATTTTTAACAAACACGTGTGCTGAGAAAGTATAAAAGCATGTGACTTTTAGGGTGTCTCAACTCATCTCCATATACTCATCTGTCAAGTCAATATGAAAAGAGGAAGAGAAATGAGTGGGAGAGGTGGCCCACAGTTTACCAAGATTCTTACATGGGTACCTAATGTCTTGAAAACAACAAAACCTAAAGAACTATTACAACTATGATCAAAAGCATACAAGTTATAGACATTACAAGTGAGAATATATTTAACTAATATTTCCAGAAAAAAGTTTTGATATTCTTGTACTTAGAGGTATGGTTAAAGGGAAGGGTACTAGGATTGCTAATATTTCAGTGCCCGTCATATGCATTTTACAAATGTTATTCTATGGGTTCCTCAAAAGAACTCTGCAGGGGAATTCCCTTCCTTCCCCCCTTTTACAAATGGGGCTATAGAAGGTGGAGTGTTCTCACTAATCAGCCTAAAGTCACCCAATTAATAATTGGTAGGGACACAATATGACCATAATATGTCTGCCCCAAAGTTCTGGCTTCACAATATCCTTTGTTTCATCTGCTACTGTATATTTCAGTTTTAAAGTGCTTTATTTTACTTATCTAATTATTTGTCACATTGTGAAAAGTAAGAGATAAGAAGGCTGAGGCATTAGAACATTAATTTCATAGACAGGAAAACTGAGCCTCAAAGAGTTTAAATTATTTGCCCAAACTCACTTATTCTATGTCATACTTACGATATACATTCACCTTTCTGATTCTAAAGCCAGTTTTTCTTGCAGTAGAGCATTCTGTGTTTCACCAAACTCGGTATCAAGACAAAGCACTGCATATGCTTTTATTCCTTAGCACATTGCCCTGTTTTGAAATAACAGATTAGAATTATACACACAGAGAAAAACACACACATATTGCACTGTAAAATTATTTTAATACAATATTATATACTGAAATGTGTAATTTTTCATTAGCCCAAAGAATACCAGCCAAATTGTTCTAATGTAGGAAAGCTGAATAAAGAATAGCAGAAACTCCTCCAGCCAAAGAAAAAGTGCATAAACACACACACAAAATACTCTAATAGCTGTACTCTGTAATAATGATAGACACATGAGCTTGTCTGCTTGATTGGACTAAAATAACATTTTAGTGAAATAACTTTCATTTGACATTTAGTTAACTACAAATTCATAGAATCATGTTTAATTATAAAATGAGAGCCAATCTTAGCAACGATTACAATACTAGTTATTACAAAAATGTTTCTTATTTTATTCTCCCAATCCATACACTCCGTGTCTTATTGTAGGATTTGTTTTCCTGCTTATGATTTGAACTAGGAGTGAAAAGGGGCCAGAGAACTTCCCAAAAGACATTATCCTGAGAAACAATAAATAGTGCCTTACAATCTCCAATGAAAAAGTCACACATTGGCACATTTTTTTCCCTTATTACTACCATTTAAAGATAGTCATTATTTTCCCTTAGATGAAAGAGGAAATTGAAGTCAACAGTGACATTCCCATGGTTGCATAGCTAGTGTATGGCTGAGATGAGAGTTGGAACCAAAATGTAGTCATGTCCTGCCCACTGTATCACCTTTTTACACTGGAACTTAATTTTACTTATGTCAGGTCTAGAAAATATTGAGAAGTTTCATCAATATCAGGTAAGTCATGATGTCTCAAAAGTTCTTTTGGAACTCAATCCAGTTGTATTGCCAATCTTAAAATCCATTTTTTCTTTTCATTTCAGCTCATTAGAGCTGGAAGAAACTACAGAAAACATTCATTGAACAAACATTATTTTGTCCTATTATGGGCCAGAGACCATGCTAGGTCCTAGAGATACCAAGATGAATGACACAATCCGTGACTCTAAATAACTGACTGCAATGCTAATTATTTGCAGGTGAGAAGGAAACCAAGTGTTATAGCTGTTGAGGTAGAAGTATGTGCAAGGTAGAAGTGAGCAGAATAGTTCATTTTGCCACTGTGTGTGGGAAAGGGAAGGATTTACAGAGCAGATAACACTTTAGTTGAAATTTTTAAAATGTATAGATGTTCACAAAAGTGGAGGGGATGGGTGAAGAGGATGAATGAAGAACCAGGATAACTAAAGGCTTGGTGGTTTGAGGAGAAATACAAATAGTAACACATGACTTAAAATTGAGTGTGTGCACGAATCAGAGAGATCAAACAGGGGGAGGGGCAGACTGTGTTAGAATGAATTAGAGATCGAGAGAAAAAAGAGAGAATGAGAGAAAGAGAGCGAGACTGTGTTGCGGTGTGGGTGCTGACAATGGGGAGCTGGCCACACTTGCCCATGTAGCACCTGGATGTGAATCAGAAAAGGGTGCCCCTAACTGGACCCAATATTTACAGACACTGTCCCCTAGGTCAGGTGCCTAATGTGGTGACTTTGAAAGGCAGAATGCAAAGGAGATATGGAGGAAAAGAGAGACAATAATGAAGACATAGGTAAGGTCACAGGGGGCTAGTGCTGAACTTTCTGCCATGTGATGTGAGTCCGGAAGTGGAAAGGATGCAGAAAATGACAGAAATTGTAATGAGGTCAGCCCTATCAGACATTGGTCTAGGCAAAGAATTTTTGAGGAAGACCCCCAAGGC
>VBSM01002608.1:85056281-85070655 GCA_008086735.1 Cheirogaleus medius
GGATGGCAGGGGCAATGTGTGTTACCCTAACAATATTTGTATCCCCATTATATGATGGAATAAAAGGAAAAAAAAAGTTAGACGTTACAACTTTCTTTTCTCTAACTGATTTCAGATGCCACCAAGTCTCCACTCTTATTGATAGGAGAAAAAAAAAATTAAAGTAGCCAATTAAGGATAATCAATACTCTTCTATTTTTAAAAGCAATTTTATCACTTCAAGCACAATTAATTCTGGATTTGTTTTCTTTTCCCTTGCCCTCAACTTAAGAACTAACTTTTGAGGTAGGAGTGGAGAATTTACGTACAAATTTGGCATCAGCTTTGTGTTGGCATCAGAAACTTCTCTTGTCTCCCAGAGATGTCCCTCACCCTGCCTGGTCACTGACATCCTGTGACAATGTCCACTGAAATGCATTTGATCACATCTGTTTACTTTAGGCCTCTTGCCCACTTATTTATTCAATAAGTAGTCACTGGGTACCAAGTATATACCAGGCAGTGTTCTAGGTTCTGTAAATATGTAGTAATCAGCAAAAGAGACAAAAGTCCTTGCCTGATCTTGTTTACATTCTACTCACTGTTAACATATCTGCTGCAGCTTCTCGTCCTGGGTTCTCAAAGTCCCTACCCCTGGGACCTCATCCCAACCCCAGGCATCATTTTGCACACCAGTTCTCCCAGCATTTCTGTGTTTTTCTACATCACACTAGGTTTGAAATTTCTGGGAGGCAAATAAACCCATCTAGATACCTTCTGCAGTCCACTGTAAACTATAGGCCATACATCATAGGTACACTGATGTCACGGTAAACAGGGTTGAAATTTACCCAGACTACGCCATAAGCGATGGAGAATAAGCCTCATCCCCTGCCCCTTCAATGCCTTTTTCTCCATCTGATGCTCAACCCAGAAGAGAGCTTTCTACTTCCCCTTTTTCTCTCTTCTGTTTGCCAATGTCATCTCCTTCTCATATCTTACTTTAATCTCATGATTTCTTCTTAACAGCAAAGCATTGTAGCCATTCAAAGGGCAAGTATAGCAAAAAAATCACACAAGCATTATCTTTATTAAAATGACCCAGTTTTACATTTAGGAGGGTCAATCTAACACAGGAGTCATGAGTGAGAAATTCAGGAAAAATGCTCCTATGGACTCATGTAGTAGATAATATAGCTTTAATACCAAGGACAATGTCTCGGCATCTTTCTGCATAACTGGAGGGATGATGACATTACTCACAGCCACAGAGAAAGTGGAAAAATTGTTTAGATGCTTGACTCATGTTTGCAATTGGCCTTGAGATATTTGAGGAATATTTGAACGAAGATGTCCATCCCTGTCTCAAAAACTAAACTAAGCATCCTTATATGTAAATCCTTACCACAGAGGTGGTATTTGAAGCCATGGACAGATCATCTCATCAAACCTTCCTTCCTTACTACCGCTAACTCATTTAACAGATTCAAAATCTGAGGCACAGAGAAGTTTTCTGTAAGTACATCAAATGGCTATTTTTGGCAGAGCTGGCCTAAAGTTTTCTTCACTCCCAGCCTAACAATGAGGTGTGCAATACATCAGGAGACAATGTTTCAGATGGAAAGAAGTGAAAAAGAAAACAAAATCTACACATTTCAACCAAACTATTAGGCTCAGAGATATTACACATGTGAGAGAATTTCAAAGTGAAAATATCCCTGGATGAACTGCTATGTGTGCTTCCTGAAACACCTGCCACATTTAGTTGTCATCAAAGTGAATTCATTAAAAAGCAGAACAGCCCCCAGGGCAAGAGATTCTTTGCATAAATTAGGTGTGAGAGATGAAAAGCACATTTGAGATGTCTCTATAGGAGATCATAGAAATATGAGTTTGCTGCAGAATTAAATAACTTCCTAGAACGAACTCCTTAGAGTCTGTGGTTCTGTTTCAGTAACATGAAGAGAAATGACTACCCATGAAAAGGACAGCAGTCCTGAGGGGAATACCAGGTTACTCCTCCATTGGTTAGCAAACCTCTAAGCAGGCAGTTCTTCTAAAAAGCTGTCTCCGGAGTAAACCCTGTGTCTTCTCCCTCAGACTGATTGATCAAAGTAAAATTGGGAGCACTTATGATGCCCTGACAATTCAGAATATCCATCTCCATAAAATCATAGCCTGGGACTTGTTTTCTAATATCATTTTAACACAATTACTTCTTTTTCACTCAATTATATCAAGATGTCTAATAGGAAAGCTGGTTCTGTAAATTTAAGTACATTCAAATTTAGGGCAGTAGAAATTTCTGTAAGTGTATCATGGGGTGGAAAATGGGAAGGATGTGCTCTCACATACCCCCACAAGACCATACACTTCCCATCCTTTATGCCTCAGCTTAATAGTGTATCTCAATACCTCATGTTCTCAATGTGAGGTCCAAATATCACAGATGATAATAAACAACAACCTCTGAAAAATGAGTTACAGAATGATACATGGTCATATATTAAATTATATTTGAATTTTGAAACATAATCTAGTATTCTATGAAATATCACAAAATTTTCTCCAGGATAAAAAATAAAAACAAGGAAAAGTCATGTCAAATATACTCCCAAACCCCATTGCCCATATAAACCTCCAAGGGAATTTGCTTATCATTCATTCATTCATTCATTTGTTTATGTAATAACCAGAACTGGGTTCAAATCCTAGCACCACTATTGGTCATGGGTTCTGTTCCAGGTATTTGACCAGGCTATGCAGAGAAATATATTTAAGAGACTGAAACACTGTCTTCAAGGAGCAAATGGACCAGTGTGGAACTGGACATTCTAATAAAGCATTTCCATATAAGTTACTAGATGATGAGGAAGAGGAGGAGGAAAAGAAAGAAGAGATGGAGGAAGAGAAGGAAGGGAGACTCCCCTTCCTACACAAGGGAGGTCAGAGGAAGGAGTAGAGAGGCCAGGGAAGGTATTCCAGAGGAGTGGAAACTTGAAAAGGCCTTGATGGAGGAGCAGGAGACTTCCAGGCAGTTGCAGCAGACATGGTGCTCCACACAGGGATGTGAAGTGCTGACCTATCTAGAGCTCTTCCCTTCTTTCCCAAAGCCCCCACAATAACCTCAAACTAAGACTGTACTGTACATAAGCCCTTGTGTATCTGGTCTTTACCATCCTTAGTTCAGATTTTAACACTAGTTCCCCTAAAGAAAGGCATTTATGTACCTGATTCTAAGATGTCTTTTTTCTTTTTGAGACAGGGTCTTGCTTTGTCACCCAAGCTGGAGTGCAATCATAGCTAACCATAGCCCCAAACACCTGGATTCAAATGATCCTCCTGCCTCAGCCTCCTAAGTAGCTGGGACTACAGGTGCACACCAATACACTTGGCTAATTTTTTGTTGTTATTATTTTTTGTAGAAAAGAGATCTTGCTGTGTTGCCCAGGTTGGCCTCAACCTCCTGGCCTAAAGCAATCCCCCCACCTCAGCCTCCCAAAGTTCTGGGATTACAGGTGTGAGTCACAGCAACTGAACTAATTCTAAGATGTCTTAAGAGTGTCTTGGGTATGAGATAGAACTGGATTCAAACCCCACATTTCCCTCTCTATTAGCTGTGTGACACTGAGCTTAAACTTTCTGAGCTTTAGTTTGTTTCATCTGCATAGTTAAGATTGTAAATCACTGGGTCACTTGGAGATTGAATAGTCAATACCATATATCCCTAAATAAAAACAGATAACATTTACTTCAATAAGAATATACAAAAGAAAATTTGGGAGAAATTTGATATTATACACTTTTCTAGTTATGTTATGCAAATGCATACTTGTAATAAATTATAATATGTTATGCACTTTTATGTAAAATAATGTTTATGTACGGTATTTGAATTTTTAAAACTACTTTTTCAACTCATATTTTGTAAACTATTTTTATCCCAATTGTCCATATGCCTAGTTGACATCAATACCTTCATCATCAGTGAAGACAAATTTCAATTCTTCCAACATGAATTTCCAGAGCACAACATTCTCACTTATTTGAAAAATGGCACTTTTTAGGCTATGACACTGTTTTAATTCTTGTATGATACTGTCTCTGGAGTTTTATTGCTGAGTGCAAGTCCCCAGCCTGTGGTATTTTGTTCTGGTAGCCCAAGCAGACTGATACAGATTTGGGTACCAGAAGTAGAGCGTTGCTGTAAAAAATGCCTAAAAATTCAGAAGTGGCTTTGGAACTGGGTGATGAGTAGATGCTGGAAGACTTTCGTGGTGCTTGATAACAACCACTCATATTGCCACCAAGAGACTATTTGTAGAAATATGGACATTAAAGGTAATTCTGGTGAGGGCTCAGAAATAAAAGAGGGGACGAGACCTGAAGAGAAAGTTTTCATCTTCTTAGACCATACAATACAGAGAATAATCCTGAACAGATGTTGGTAAAAGTACGGATGTTAAAAGCCATTCTGTTATGGTATCACACAGAAATGAGGAACACATTATTGGAAAATAGAAAAAAGGCAACCATTGTAATAAAATGGCAAAGAACTTGGTTGAATTGTGTTCTAGTGTTTTGTAGAAGATAGAATTAGTGAAAGATGAAATTGGGTATTTATCTGAGTAAATTTCTAAAAAAAACAATATTCAAGGTGCAACCTGGATCCTCCTGACTATTTATGATAAAATATAAGAAGAGAGAAATGCATCGAAGAAGGAATTGTAAAGCAAAAAAGAAACAAAAGCTTAAAGATTTGAAAAACTCTGCCTGTCCATATTGCAAAACTATGAGAAAGTATGTTATGAAGAGAACATCAAGAGTGTGACTGAACAACCATTTGATAGAAAGATTGATGTGGGTGCCAACAACAGATTTAATCAGATATATCAATGAAAGCCAGTAATAGAGATGGGATTATACCAGCAGAAATACTGCCAGCTGGAAATAAAGGGAATAGAAGAAAATGGGATGGAATGAAGGAAATTGCACTTCTCAGATTATGCAGGATGGGACGATAGAGCTATCTGGCTGCAGATATGCATTATACTTCAGGATAAGGGAAGAATGACACCACAGGTGATTCAGAGATCATCAAGATTCCCTTCACCGTTTTAAATGATGGGGCCACCACATTAGTTTCATCAGCCCAGATGGCTTCTGCCCTTGGGCACAGGACTGATCCTGCAGACCCATGGGAGTGGGGCAGTCTGGCGGAAATGAGTTAGCGAGACCACTAACTAGGGCCAGGGGGGTGATTCTGTGGCCCCAGTGGATGTGAAAGGCAGGGCAACAAGCCAAAAAGGAATATTCTCAAGCACTAAGTTCTAATTGAGTTTGCCTTGCTAGGTTTGGGACTTGCTTGGGATCCATCACCATTTTCTTCTTTCTGAGCTTTCCCTTTTGAAAAGAAATGCCTATCCTATAACTGTGTCACCATTGTATTTTGGAAGCACACAACTTGTTTGGATTCACAAGTTCACAGTTAGAGAGAAATTTTCCTCAGGATGAATCATACCTCAAGTCTTATTCATATCTGATTTAAATGATATTTAAATGAGACTTTGGACTTTAGATTTTGAAGTTAATGTTCGAATAAGTTAAGACTTTGGAAGCTGTCGAGATGAAATGAATGCATTTTGCATACAAAAAGAACATGAATTTTGGGAAGCCAGGGGTGGTTGTTAAGGACTTAAGTGTGTCCCCAAGATCTATATGTTGGAGCACACATTCTCAATGTGACAGTATTTGGACAAAGGGCCTATAAGCAAGTAGTTAAAGTTAAATGAAGTTGTAAGAATGGGGCCCTGTTCCCATAGGAATAGTGGCCTTATATGAAGAGACACCACAACACTTTCTCTCTCATGTGTTTTCTATCTCTCTCTTCTCATACAAAGAAGAAGTCGTGCAAACACACACTGAGATGGCAAGCACGTACAAGCCAAGAGAAGAGGCCTCAAAATGATAGCTAGGTTGTTAGCACCTAGATTTTGGGCTTCTCAGCCTCCAGAACAGTGAGAAATAAATTTGTGTTGTTTAAGCCACCCAAACTGTGGTATTTTTTATACCAGCCTAAGCAAACTAATTCACTCCCCAAATCTAAAGAGGTCTACCAGGCACTGTATTTCCTTTGTTTGGGGAGATGAATGCTATTAATATATTAGTTTCCTAAGGCAGTTATAACAAAACACCAAATATTGAGTGGCTTAAAGCCACAGAAATGTATTGTCTCACAGTTCTGAATGCTAGAGGTCTGAAATAAAAAGGTGTCTGCCGGCCCCTGCTCCCTCTGAAGGCACTAAAAATGTATGTTTTCCATGCCTTTCTCCTAGTTTCTGGTAACTTCAATGTTCCCTGGCTTGTAGATGCACAAATCCAGTGTTCCATCTTCACATTACATTATCTCCATGTCTTCACATCATCTTCTCCCTGTGCACGTCTGTCCTTTTATTCAAATTTCCTTTTTTTATGAGGATACAGGTAATATTGGGTTGAGGTCCACCCTAATGACCTCATCTTAACTCGATTACCTCTGTAAAGATCCTCTTTCCAAATAAGATCACATACTGAAGGATGAGGGGTTAGAATGGGGTGGGAGACACAATTCAACTCATAACAGATAAAAGCAGCAATTTGTGTTTTACTTTGGAGGCAATATACTGATAATCCCCTGACCACTCAACTTACATGAAAAGTAATAGAAGTCCTCAGCCAATAACCAGCCCCAACTTGCTAGCCAGGCAAGGGGCCACTTTGAAAGTGGATTCTCTGGCCCCGGTTAAGCCTTCAGATGACTGCAGCCCTGACTAACAACTGACTACTACCTCAGGAGATATCTCAAACCAGAGGCACTCAGCCAAACTCCTTTTGCATTCTTGACCCACAGAAACCATGAGAGATAATAAATGTTTACTTAGATCTTAATCTACTGTTTTAAGATGATTTGTTATGAAGCATTAGATGATTAATACAATTCATAGTGTTCTTTACTTAAAAGTTCCTTCTAATATGGAAATTCATTTTTTTATGATATTTTATTGATTATTCTCTTGATATGATTTCCTCTGTCTTTTTTTTCTGGAATGCCTATCATTCCAATTTTAACATCTCAGATTTTTTTTTTAAAAACTTTCTTATGTTCTTTCTGTTATTTTTTATTACTTTCAAATTTTTGTGGTGCACATTTATGAAGTATTGAACTTCTGTTGCATCGAGAATTTTCAAAAGCTCTTTCTGTTATCTGAATGTTTCTTTTTATATCACACAGTTATTTTTTTCATGGATCTAATATCTTCTCTTGGCTTTCTGAGATTTTTAATAATGGGTTTTTGAAAAGAGTTTTTTCTTCCTGAACAGTCTTTACTCAAATACACACACACACACACACACACATATTCTATTTCATTTAGATGTTTTCCTTTACATTCTGATAACTCTAGATTGTCTGCTAGTATTTTTAAAAGTACAACAAAACTTGGGATGGAATGCTCTGAGAACATCAATTAGGAAGAAACAAAAGTACACTTGAACAAACAGAAAATTATACCATGCTATTGGCTAAATTAACCCATAATTTTATCATGATCTCAATAAAAATACACACAGGATTTTTCTTCTAGAACTATGAAGAAAGATTCTGCATTTAAGTAGAAAAATATTAATAAATGAGAAATAACTAGCAAATTTCTGAAAAAAAGAGGAATAAGAAGAGATTAGTTATAGTAGATATAAAACTATGCTAAAAAGTAAAAATCAGAATAGTTTAGTATTGGTGTATTAATATGCAGACATAACAGTGCATCAGAAAATCAGTCCACATATAGAATCCCATACACATGGGAATTTAATATATGATAAAATTGGTATTTCAAGTCAGAGAAAAAATATGCATTATTTAATAAATTGTGTTTAAGAAACTGAAAAGCCATCTGGAAAAAAATAGAGTAAAATCCATACCTCCCACTTTGCATGAAAATAAATTCCACACAAATCAAAGATTTTTGCACAGAAACATAAAAGACCTAGAACAAAGTGTGATAGATCTTTAATTTTTTTTTTCAGTGTAGCAAAGCCCTTTTTAGGAGTGTCTAAAATGCAGAAGCCATAAAAAAAAATCTAATAACTTTGAAGGCATAAAAAATAATCTGCTTAGAAAAAGCCACTGTAAGTAAAATCAAAAGAAAAATGATAAAGTGTGAATGAATATTTGCAATTCATGTTATAGGTAAAGTATTAGTATGTTTTTAATTAAGACAAAAAGGAGTAGTACTGTAATAGAAAATATAGCCAGAGGCTACAAACCCACTTCATTCACAGAAAAAGAATTTCAAATGGCTCTTAAGTAAATAAAAAAAATTATTGACCTGACTCATAATAAGAAAAAAATGCAAATTACAATAAGATCTGATATTTTTTTTAACCTGCCAGGTTAGGAAAGATCAAATAACTTGATAACATATGCATCATCTGAGTAAATACGTATTCCCATGCACAGCTCCTGGAGAGTAAATTGGAACAACTTCTATGGAGAACAATTTGACTGTTTCTATCAAATTTAAAATTGTGCCTCCTTTTTGACCCAGATTATATTCCTATATATTTCTTCTACATGTGCACTGGTGTGTGTATAAAATGATAGATGTGCAAGGATTTTCATTGCCACATTTTATAGTATCAAGGTATTGGGGATAGGAAATGCCTCAAAATCTAAAAGTAATGAACTGGATAAATTAATAATGGTTCCATAATGCAAGGAAACACTGTGTAGCAATAGAAATGAATAAAATAACTCTAGGTACAGACAGGGATAATCTAAAGATACATTTTTATGTGCAAAAAGATAATTCCAGAATGCAGTGTAAAGTACAACCTCATTTGTGAAAAACATATTAGAATAGTAAAAAGTATGTATATACTAATATAAAATATGTATGAGTATTTTAGGGTATCTCTAAACTTAGAGTATCTCTGCAGATATTCACAAGAAATTGATTTGGCCTCAGAATAGGAAAAATGTGTGAGTGGCAGTAGATATTAGAGAAAATTTTATTTTTCCTTTCATATTCTTGTGTTTTTTTAATTGCCTACTCAAAACATTAAAAATAACAGAAAAAGAGAAATTAATAATATCAGGAAAAGAGAAACTACAACAAATTAGACAATATAATATAGAAGATTGAAAAATAATTCTTTGAAATAAATACAATAGATAAATCCCCAGAAAGTTTAATGTGAGAAGTGGGGGAAAAATTAAAACTATGGTTTCAAAACAGAGGTAAGTAAAGTTATTAAAAAGTAAACATTTAAGGTTCTTTGTGGAGTATTTGAAAATCTCAATGAAATATATAATTTTCTATAAAAATATAAATGAAATAATCAGCTAGACAAGAGATTCTGATTATACATTAATTTTTTTCAAAATGCCAAACTGTAATTCCAAAAAAGCCTGGGTACATTAAAAAAAGGTTTTATCAATAAACATATAAAACTTCAAGAGGAAAAAATACAAATCCAATTTTATGATCATATATAGGTTTATAATCCTAGTAACTAAATTTGATAAAACTGACACAAGAAATAAAGTTACATACAAATTTCGCTTAAGAATGAATGTGTAAATATCCTTAATAAAATACTAACCTACCTGGCAAACTTTCATCCTCCCCCGCTTCCTTGGCACATGGAAGGATTTGATTTCTATGACTTCTTGAATATAACCTTAGCCATATGACTTTTCTGTAGCCACTAAAATGTGAGCAGGAAGTAATATCATTCTTGGGAAGTAATGGTTAATTACCTGTGCCTGATTCTTCACCTCTCCCTTCCCTTTTTCTGGTGATTGTGTCGATATAGAAGTTTAGCAATGACCCAGCACATGGAGAACAATTGCTCCAGAGACTTACCCAGGCATCATCAGACTCTGTGGGGACAAAAAAAAGTCTTTGTTACTTTAAGTCACTGACATTTGAGAATGCTTTTAAATCATCTAGCCTATACTGGCAGATATACCAACCAATTTCAATAGAATACTAAAAATAGTAATATTTAAGAGCCAGTTAGAGCTTATAGAGGGAAAGAAAGAGTGAATCAATCTCAAAAAGCATAATAGCTTAACATCACAGAAGAAAAACTACTAAGCATCCTGATAAAACTTTATCATTCCATTTAAAAACAAAACCTTTCTATAAATTAAGAGTTTTTCCTTTATATAACAAATATTAACCAACACCAGTTAATATCATATTTACTAGTGGACCAACAGAGACATTAAAACATAACTCATTATAATTAAGACTAAGGTAGTTATGCCTGTGTGATATTCTGAATGTTGGTGTTCTCCCAAAATTCATATGTCAAAACTCAATTCCCATTGTGCTGGTAATAAGAGGTGAACTTTTTGGGAAGTGATTAGGTCACGCAGGATCTGCCCTCATCAAAGGGATTAGTTATCTATTAAAAGAGGCCCTGGGAGACTTTGTCCCTTCGGTCATGTTAGCAACAAGACACCTTCATGAGGAACAGACCCTCACCAGACACTGAATCTGCCGGCATCTTGATCTTGGACTCTCTAGACCCTAGAACTGTAAGCAATAAATTTCTGTCATTTATAAATTACCCAGTCTAAGGTATTTTGTTATAGCAGCCTGAACAGACTAAGATAACTTGCTATAAAAACCAAGACTGAACATCTTCTCAAAGCTTTAATGCAATAAAGACATGAAGCATTTTTGGAAAAGGGAAAATAAAATTATTTACAAATAATTCTATGTTCTACTGAGAAAACATACAAAAATCAACTGAAAAACTATTAAAAGCAATAAAAAATTAATTCAGTTTACTGGTTACAAGTGATGTAAAAAATGAATATCAAAAAGGCCAGCAATAATCATTCATTCAGCAAATATTTATTAATCAGCTATAATGTCTCAGGCTCCATTTTTGCTCTAGTGAACAAAGCAGACAAAAAGGCCTTCCTTCCAAAACCTTTTGTTTGGAAGAAAAGACACTAATAGAAATAATAATGACATAAGAAACTAACTCCCAATGCTGGGAATCACTTGAAGTCCAAGTGGCTCCTTGGCTTTGCACAAGAAAGATTTCAGAGCAAGTCAACAGTATAAGACAAAAGCAAGTTTTGTTTAGGAAGTATAGAAAATCTACTGCACAGACAGAGTGGAGATTAGTTCAGCCTGTGGAGGAGAACTGGCCCCATATGTCCTTTAGTCCCTCTATTTAAACAACAGCTTAATCATAGGCTAAGGAAGGGGGAAAGTATTCATGTCATTTCTTGGAAAAGCGTGGTGTTTTCCTGGAATTAGGGTGACATCCTCTTTTTAACTGAAATATGGTCAAACTGGAAGTGTCATGGTGTCACGTGCATAGTGGGAGTGGGAGGTTTCCTTAGAAACTTTTATGAAGCTGCAAGGTCAAGAAGCATTAGATTTCTCCACCATCTTGATTGTAACGGGTTGGAACTTGTCCCCCCACCATCCTGTTTTGATCAGGGTGGTTCGAGACTTTGTTTTGAGACTTTGTGACTCAGTTAAGCAATCCCTGCCAGTTCCCTATCTCAATAATACTATAATAAAGCAATAAGTAAAATACACACAGGCATCTCCCATTTGACATCACTGATCTTCTCATTCATTCTTGAAATCAAGATAGATGATTTGGCATGAAAATTCTAATTTCTATGAAAAAAAATTTCTATGAAAAACATAGAACACATTATATAAACATATTTTCTATTATTTTAAATCAGGAACATAATAATATAGTACACACTAACCTCAAAACCCAACCAATATCCTACAACATAATTAAAACCGTCAAATACCTAAATATTAATATCAAGTAGCTGACATTGAGAAGTGAAATACTTAAAAAAATTGCTTTTGCTCGTGAAACAATTGATGTTGTTAATAAATAGTTTCTAAGTATGTGGTAACATGTTGCACATCTCCTTACTTAACATTCAACTCTAACTTCTCCAGATTTTTATGTTCTACCAATTATATTTGCAGTGTAACTCAAGACTGTTCATGATACTGTTTTTTTTTTTAAATGTTGTATTTAGTCTTGTAGGCATAATTTTTTTCTTTTATAAATACTGGCCAAAAGATATTGCATTCAAAGATGTTCCATGAAGTCTGGGTATTTTAATGAAGAGGTATGTGTTGGGGCCAAGGGAATGTCTCCTTTACCCTCAGAAGGTTGGCTGAAAAATCAACTCACAATAAGGCAGATTAACAGGAGAAGATGCTTTACAAATTAATTACTACTGTGTGCATGTGGATAATCACAGAGAGATTGCCTAATATCTCAATGTGGTGCAGATGCTTACATACCCTACTTCTTAGGGGAAAGGGAAATGCAGAAGTGTGAGTGATTTTAAGTGGACAGTAAATGACTTTTAGAGAAATTAAATGGGCTTGAAGAACATTTTATGGTCTGGAGCAAAGTGTGGCAAAATGGTTGGGCCTGCAGAGCAGACAATGGTTTTTGACAAAAGTCTGTCCAGATTTGTTGACAGACTTTAGTCTTCCTTCCCGTGATACAGGTTCAGTTCATGAAAACTCAAGGAAGGGAGCAAAGGTAATTGTTTTCTTCTTTGATAGGCTTGGATTTTAGGCAGATAAGGGAACTGCAGAGAATAACTTCATCCTCTGCTTTGGGAGAGGCAGTCAGCATGTGCAAAGAGCAATATTTTGGGGTATTGTGGTATTGGTTTCTGAGCTCCAACATATGCTCCTGGGAAAATATGAATATCAAATGATAGCTATTCTGTAGAATTTTTCTGCAGTAGGTTAAATTCTGATATGGGCAACCGAGAGAAAGAAAATGGGGAAGGAAGATCCATCAGGAAGGTGGGAGAGAAAACAGATGTTTCCCAGCTTGAGTTGAGTAGTTGGGAAAAGTCTCACCGAGAAGAGAGTTGAGTAACAACTTTAGAGAAGTGAGAGAGTAAGCTGTATGGCAATTTGGTGGAGAGAAAATCTACATGAAGGTAGAAGAAATAGGATATTTGAAGGTTCCAAGGTAGTAGTATCTGGAGTCTTTGGGCACAGAAAGTTCAGAATGGTAAGAGTGGCAAGCATGAGTATAGCACAGTATAAGAAGAAAGAGGTTGGAAGGCAGGGAGGGAAGTTGATACATTGCAGAAGGCTCTGCAGGCTATTGCAACAACTATGGATTTTGCTAAGAGGCTGAAGGTCATTATTTTGAGCTAAGGAGACAATAAGACATTCCATCAATTCTAAGGCACAGGTTCGGTTTTGTTTTTCACATTTTAACATCACGAAAAAGAGATATGTGTTATAACTAATGATATATTATATGATATAATCATTAACTTTTTTTCCAACTTAGTCATAGATAAAATAATGATGTATTATAAAATCTATGTTATATTAATTTTGAAGAATGGCACTAACCCAACTTATATATTTAAAGAATCACTCTGGTTGCTGTTTGATAACAAAAGCTACCAATGGTTTCCTAAAAAGAAACCCAAATTACTTGGAAATTAATGTATTTATAAAAATTTCATGGGTCAAAGAAGAAAACACATGGGGAATTAAAAAGTACTTTGAACTGAATTATAATGAATAAAAACATGTAATATTTCATTTTTATGAAAATATATCAATATAAATGCTTGTACTAGAAAAGAAAAATCTGTCAAGAAATATGTAGTATATAATAAAAATGTTTAAAATATAAATAGATTCTTAGATCAAACATTAGGAAATATAATATGCAAAGTGTTTATAGTGTTTATCATAGAATCTTGGGTTTATATGTGTATGTTTATATCTCAATTGGTAGGAATTTCTACTACTAGTATGTTTATTTTATACTTCGAAAAAGGACAAAAATGCTTAAAAAAATACACAAAGGCAATGTGCTATGTTTTAACTCCTGTTCCTCTTGTTTATCTTTGCTTCCTCTTCTCAACTCCCCCCACAATGTGGCTAACTATGCACAGATAATTTTAGGGAATCAATTTCTATATCCTCAACATATCCTGTATTTCCTTAAGTTAAATTGAGGAGGTGACTATAGGATCTCCTTCTTCAGTTTCTATTTCACAATCACTTATCCTTCATTTCCCAAGAGAAGAAGATGCCCTCATTTCTAAAGTAAGTATGGTGAGTTGCTTGAGAGAGGAAAAACCTCTGGTGTATTTGACAAAGGGACGGTGCAAAATAGGAACACTTGCAAAGGCTACTTTTATCAAAACTTGAGAATTCTATTCCACCCATCTCAACAAGAGATAGATTTCCACAAAAATTTTATTTTTTGCACTCAATACCTATTAACAATATTTTAATACATTGATGCTGTTTTCAATTACATGTTCATTTTTTTTTTTTTAATTTTTTTTTTATTC
>VBSM01002608.1:85070755-85096837 GCA_008086735.1 Cheirogaleus medius
GTCTTCTTTGGAGAAGTTTCTGTTCATTTCCGTTGCCCATTTCTTGATGGTGTTCATTTTTGAATTGAGAATCTAATCTAGAAGAAAACTACAAAACACTTTATGGCCACAGAAATAAATTATTTTAATTTTAAATTTTTGTAAATATATATATATAAAAATACATACACACATGTATACATACACATGGACCAATAAACAACTTTCAAAAATAAATATATTGAGGTAACATGGGGAAAATGTAATGAAAACATGATTTCAAGTAGTAAAAAATGATGCAGTGTCCACCTCCTATAAAAGAGTTTGTGTATATCTTTAACATTCAATAAATCTAAGCCTTAGGTAAATGGATACTAGTTATTTAAAATATGCCCTTTCTAACATAAAGTATTGCAAATTAAAAATTAAAGTGTAATATTATTAAAATGCATATGACATTAACATTTATTTAGTATTTACTATGTGTTTGGATCTTTGCTAAGTAATTTCATGAATATCCCATTTCATTGTCACAAAAATATTGCATGACAGATATGATGCTCAAATAACAGATGCGGAATGTGAGATCCATTAGGTTAATTATCATGCCAAGGACCACCCAGATAGTAAATTGCCAAGCTAGCCATCTAACTTAGGTCTCCTGTTTTCTTATTTTTTCTTATTATGTTGCACCTGTTTTCTTATTTTTGCTTCGATAATATCAATTTTAATAATTCATCAGACATATTTACTAATCATCAAATTTTGGCATGGCAGGTCAGGCATAAGAAGCAAAGTTGTGGTTTCTTGTGATCTAATAAGATAGACAAACTATACTGCAATACCTACCTACTTTCCTTCCTTCTTTCTCTCCTTCCATCAAGAAGTGATTATTGATGGTAATCCATCAATTGCTTGTCCAGCATTTTGCACAGCACTGAGGTTCTGCCCTGTCTTAGCATATAATTTATGGCAACACTTGTAGCAAGGAAAATATTGGTTGTAGGAGTTCAGAAGGAAAAGAACCCTGTATGTTAGTACTTAAGCATTTGAGTTGTAGAATGGTGCTTAGTGGAGCCTGGATAGTTGTAAATCCTAAATAAAATGTGTTTCATCAATGAATAAAAGCACTACCTCTTGATAGTACTATAGTAGTATGACAAAAATCAGGTAGAAGAAGAGAAACCAATCACAGGTAAAATGATGCTGCCTTAGCAGAATTCTACCACTCTGAAATCATTTCAGGAGTGGAAGAAGGTGGTAATATCACCCGGATTCCACAAAACCTCCCAGGTTCCATGAAAAATGATCCACATAATCACCTACCTCACTACTGGAAACCAGGGCAACGTGCCATTAGCAGAGCTTTCTATTAGATATGATGAAGTCCAGCATCACTCTTTAATGGTGGAGAAGTTGATTTCTCACTCACGCAACAGTCCGAATGTCAGCATTTCAGGTGTTGGGGCTCAGAAAATGATACCTCAGAGTAGGTCACTTTGGTGTGCTAAGCACGTGGAATTAAAGAAAATTGGAATGCTTTAGAAGCTGCCAGCCTCAGAATCAAGGTCTCTCTGACCTTCCCTTAATTCTGTGGCCAAGTTTAGGGAAGGGCTCTCTGAAGTTCCTTTATCTGACTGAGGGAAGTTCTTTCAAAAGAAACACAATTGCCTTCAATCCCCTGTCTGAAATCTTATTAACCAGAGAAGATTAACTTGTATTGTAGGAGAAGCCACAAAAACTCTCCATGCCTAGACACCACTCCTAGACAGACTTTTCATTTATTCTTTCAACTATTATTCTAAGGGCTGTGTCCTAAGAGAGTTTATCTGTGAAAGACAACCTTTGTACACCATTCCTTCTCCCCTCATCCTCCCATGGCTTGTGTCACCACCTCCTACCTCCCCATCAGAGGGCCCTGCTTCTTTCTGCAGCTCAAGATGCTATTTAAGCTTCGGCCAGCTGAACTTCCATTGAGTTTCACATTTTGTATGACTCCTGTGATTATGCATGTGATAAATTTTTGTGCCTTTTCTCCTGTTAAGCTATCTGTTGTTCAATTCATTTCAGCAGACTCAATTATCAAACCTTCAGATGGAGGACGAAAGGGTCCCCCCCCAACCCACAGGTATGATATACAGTTGCACATTGTTGAAACTGTTGGAGTTCGGGACAAGCTATCCAAAATATGTCACCTTGGCATATTTGAAAAAAAACAACAAAAGTAGGAAGTTGTCTCTGACCTTCTGCCATTTCCACTGAAGCAGGTTAAGAGATCTGGGAAGGTCACTCTCTGACCTTCTCCCTCTCTTCTTCCCTGAAGACCCTCCTGTAACAGGTGTCCTGCCTTATACCAGAGGGAAGGAATGTCACACAGAGACACCAAGAAGAATCTGAACAAACAGGCTTTGCCAAGTTCCCCCACCCCAGTTTATCACCATTAGATCATACCCTTTTGTCCTCCAATCATGTAACACTTCTGCACATCTATTCATAAAAATGCATAGTTTCTCCCTTTCTTTGGATCTTCATTTCTGAAGGCTCCCATGTCACACAAAACTTATATTAGATAAATTTATATGCTTTATTCTTGTTAATCTGTCTTTTGTTGTAGGGGTCTCAGCTATGAACTTGGTGATGGTTGAGAAAAAGAATCTTTTCACCCCTACAGAAGACAGGCTTCTTCTATCTTGTTCTGTTCCCACCTCATGGTCTAGCTCCTTCTACCACACACATATTCAGATGAGCAGGAAGGCATGATGCTGTACGTACCACATCTATTCTTGTACCATTTGCCCAGTCTAATCACATGATCAAAATCAACTGGAAAAGAGGCTGGTAAATGTTGTCTTTAGCTGGTCAGCCATGTGGCTAGCTAAAACCTCTAATTCTATAAAAGAAAAAGAGAATGCTATTGGGGGAAAACCTAATAGTATATACCATAGTATAGTTTGGACAAAATCACATTATTGGAAAAGTGGATTGAACCTCCCTTTGTATGCAGGGATAGCATGGTGTTCTGGGAAAAAATGGAAGACAGCTTGACAAAACTCTTATCAAAATTGGAAAGTCTAGTAGAGAAGTGTAACTCTCAAGGACCCTTGTAAGTATGTTGGCACTTCTGATGCCAGAGGCCACAAAGATCAAAAAATCTATAGCAATAGTCAGGAAAAGAGAACTATGTAGGAAGCCCCTTGGGAGTCTCAGTAAAATGGCAAAGAAATTACTTGGCCTAGAGGAAGTTATGACATTAGTTTCCTTTTTAATTTCCACTACCTACTCGTTCCTCATTGCTGGATCTCAAAAATGGCTAAGTGGATCTAGACTAAATTAAAACTTTTTCTCTAACCCTTCTTTTGGCTCTGTAAGAATCAGACAGGAAACCTCACTGACAGAACTCAATCCAATCTACAAAAGTGGCAGAGATCTCTCTTTGTAAAGATGAGCAAAAAGAGAAAATTCCAGACATATAAAAGATATTGTGCAACAAAAAAGAGAGATTGGTCTGAAAAATGTGCAGATGTTTGTAAGGGGAATAGATTTGCTACAAGAAATAATGTTTTTGAAAATATCTAAATTTTGTTCTCAACAATTTAGAGAAGATATAGATCACAGAATAACTAGAATAGACACTCGTGAAGGGATAACTAAGACCAGGAAAGAATACTTAGGGATTAAACATATAATTGCTCAATAAAAACTGCAATGTAGATAGTAACTGAATGCAATAGAAGAAAAAATTAGTGAAGAAGAGAACTAGTCTTATCCTAGATGTCAGAGTAAAATAATAAAAAGATGAAAATGATGAGAGAAAAGATTAAAATAAAACATGAAAAGGAAAGTATGTTTAATGTATGTTTAACATAATACCTCCCATCTTGATAGGTCCTTCAAAGACCAGGAAAAATTAGTAAAAAGAGATGCACACTCAGATATATACTAAACAAAATTTTTCACATTTCAAAAAGGAGGGGGAAAAATCCCTGTATGAACCCATTCAAAATAAAGAAGAAGAGAAAGAAAATGAGAGGGAAGAAATTGAAAATTGTCTTTTAACCTCCAACAAATGCAGATTCAAAAATGTCAGGGACTCTGCAGTCTTGTTCACGGGTCTGCAAAACCTAGGAGAGTGCCTGGCAGACAGAAGGTATTCAACAAATATATTGAATAAATGAAATTCCAGCGTTTTGAGTAGACAGACATTTGACCCAAAAATGTTACACCAAGCCATGTTGTTGTCCTGGTATGAGAATAGCAGAAAGACAACCTCATATTTGTATTTAGAAAGTTTACTTTGCTTTTATACACTTTGTGGGGGTGAAGAAGTAGTCAAATTTGCGTGACACTTGGCTGAGAAATGAATAAAAATATAGTCATCCCATGCTTTTACAATGGTACTTAACCAAGCACAGACACTGACAGACACTCACACACACACATACACAGGAAAATTAAAGGTGGCTCTGTGAGCATTGATCTTTTAAAAGTACTAAAACATCACTGGAATAAATTGAAAATATTGTCCCAATTATCTCAAGTTTCTACACATAATTCCTTTATAATTGATGAAAGGGAAATTGAAATCACTATAGCCAAAATAATGCTCTTATGTGAAATTTTTTAAAAACTAAGATAATTTTTTAAAAGCCCTCTTCTAATTAGTTCTGAAAAAAATATAGAGACTTCAAGATATGGGGGCATTATGGCATTAAAAATAATTGGTAATGAGAAGTAAAACTTAATGCAGAGTAAGTCTAAACAATTATCATTAAAGTTTATACACTTAAAGCAGATGAGAATACTTTTTGCAAATAATTTTAAATATAAATAAAATATATGCATTCATGTATTTATAACATTAATAGTATTATAATCATATAATATAAAGTACACATTATCATAAATCTAGGTTTTAAATCCCAGATTATATCAACAAAAATTGGGATTTGGGTTGAAAGTAGCAAACTAAAACCATATTAAAGTTTCCATTATATTCAGGAAGAGTATATATATTAATATACATAATATATAATATATGTATATATTATATATTACATTATATAATTATATATTACATATTACATTTATATATGTAATATATATAAATGGTTTTTTACTTGTTGATAATTTCAAAAAATGTCACATACGATTTACTTAAATTAGCAAAGTGAATTTACGAAGAAAGGTATGCATTGAATTGATGGGCCTGTGGTTTGCCTAAACTGGTATTCAGGTTCCCAGAATCCATGCTGAGCACTGATGCCCCCCTGTGCTTTCTTGGTCCAGATGTCTGCCTTTTTTTAATTCCAGAATATTATGGAGGTACAAATATATTGATTACATGGATTGCTTTTGTACAGCTTGAGTCAAAATGTGAATGTGTCCATCACCCAGATAGTGTACATTGTACCCGTTAGGTGTGATTTCAGATGCCTGCCTTTTTGTGGATGACTTACCAAAATGGAATTAAGGAAATCTTCGTGGGGCACTGGAAACTGAGGTTATGCTACCTGCTCCAAAATTTGCATCCCCTCACCAGTGGCCATGCAAATAAAGGATTTTCTCATCTGCTCTGCTTCATGATCTCGCTGTGCCTGCTTTTCAAAGTCACTTGGCAGCTGAACCCGCTGACACCATGCCTCCCACCAACACCTCAGACTCACACCCACTGCAGGCCAGAAACCCCAAGCCTTCAACAGCTCCTTTGCCTTGTGCTTACAAAGTCCAAGTTGCTGCTGCAAGACCTTTTGGCGCTATTTCTCTGTGATGACGTTTTGACTCATTTGGACCTGAGATGACCCACTTGAAGATTTCTGGCCAGGCCCCCGTGGTTTCCAGCCAGTGTTCTCAAACCTAGCTAGGAAGAGATCTTCTTCCCAGAGGTACGCATGGGTTATCCCATCAGGAGTAATTATAGGACTTAGAAATCTTCTAGCTCACTAGTTCTAGTGAGCAGGCCTGAATCTGAGCATCTTCTCTTGTGCTGTTTAAATGCGCTTACATTTGCATAGGAGTGTGGGGGGACTTCCAGGAATTCATAACACTTCACATCTCATAACAAAGCCACCCTGTGAAGGCCCAGCTCAGCAGGACCTAGAAATGTACCCGTGGTCCCCATCCTGCCTCCTGCTCAGAATTCTCACTCCCTGAATCACCTCTCAGACTGAGGGAGCTCGGAAGCACTGTTAAAAGCCCCTGTATTTGCTTTCCCTCACTTGCTTTTCACACCTTTCCTGCTTTTCGGGGAGGTGGCCCTGCTTTCAGATTTAAAAGAGCCGGCTTCTGAGCACTGGGCTCCACCGAGGAGTGAAAGTAAACAGGAAAAGAGAAGGTTCACAGAAGTCTTTATAACCTGTATGTTAAAATTGTGTCAACAGGATGCTGAGAACAAGATCTGACAAGGAAATTCCACAACTAAATAAGGAAAACCCAGTGGTACCTGAATGAAGAAGTCTGGATGGTATTTGCTTTGATCTAACCACCTAGTTATAGGGGAGCTTGGAAGGAGAGAGTTTAGAAATAAAGAAAAAAAAAAAACATTAAATAATCCAAAGAGCCAAAGAGTAAGACTATTGCTTAGGGGGAGCTAGACTTGGCTTCCACGGTAGAGGTTGAAATCAAATCAGAGAAAGACACTTTCTTTTGATTTCGATTTAGAGTTCAGCTTTCGGGAGAAGTGGTACATGCTAGTTTGTCCCCAGTGTTTAGGATTTATTTTTTTAATTTTCTGAAAAGGGACCAACTTCAGTCTCAGAAGAACACATCCGAGTTAATGAAGAGATGTGAGGGGCAAAAAATATTAGCTCCCTCCTTTCCCTTCACCTACTCCAGGGAACACTTCCCATGTGGGAATGCTTAAACTTCCCCCACAGTCTTTCTCAGAGACATCAAAGGGCACTGAATTAGGTTTAATAGTTTACAATTGGAGTTTATCTTTATGAAAACGTCAGGCTGTGTAATTTATGGAAATTAAGCATGTATGCATCTCCATTGTGCTAAGATGCATTATGATACAGTAGGATTAGGCAGAAAGACAGAGACCTCATGATATATTAAAATACTTTGTGTCTGAACACTGCCCAGAGACTGGAAAGGATTTAAAAACCCTATTGTCCATTATGGGGCTTAGAGTGGGAAGGAGTGTTCAAGCATGACCTAGCTTTGTGGTTGCTGTTGTTTTAATGAAGGGAAGGTAGATTTTTTGTGTATTTGTTTCATATTTTACCCTGAAGACAACATGATATATCATTTTGTTTTATGTGAAGAAGTATTTTTAAGAGTGTTGTGTTGTTTTGCAAGCAGGGCTATGCTTCAAATAACTCTGCCTTGGGATAATTTTCATTTGTTTAAACTAGAAAGTCTAGCAATTTCTAAAAAATGTTGGGAATGAACAAATTTAGAATTTTCAGGGAAGTCGGGATGATTCCTTTTTTCTTTTTAATAAAGTTTACTCAGTTTGAACTTTGCAAGTGGAAAAATAAATTTCTTTTGGTTGAAATACCAAATCTGCTATGTTAAATTTGGAAGAAATACATTTCTTTTCCTTGACTCCTAAGTTCCTTGGAAAGTACTCCTCTGAAAGTTTTAGAAATAAGTCAACAACAATAATAATCATGAAACTGGTAACAATAAAAATAGCCTCACTTATATGAATGCCATTAGTCTTTCAAAGATTAACCACATACATTTACTTAGTGGCTCAAAGTACTTTCACTTGTCAGGAAATTCAGTTCCATTTACCTTTATTTGGTCTCAGCCAGTCACAATTGGCCAGAGGAGGAATGGTTTTTAAATAGCAATGAGTACATTATCAGGAATCTAACAAAATTTAGCAGGTGTTGCTTTGGTTTTCTGGAACCGCAAAGAAGTTCCAGAGATGTTCATGCTTATACATGCTGAGGGCTCAGTGGAACTGTGTTAAAAAAATCATTCACAACTTAATGAATGATTCCATAATTTATTTCAGCTAATGACACTGTGGATATGCAATGTCTGATTAAAAAGAAAAAATAAGGATTAATTTTGATTATTTGGAAAGAATGTGGCTGCATATCAAATAACTTCCTCAATCTGGCTTTTAATAAGACTGGCTGAAAAATCACTGGAAAACATGGAATCCTGTGAAAACTGGATCAGATGTACCATTTTTATAGCCACACAAATAAACACATTTCAAATTCTGTTTGTTGGAGGCACTTGCTATTTTGTAAGAAAGGTAGTGCCCCCTTTGAAATGGGAACCCTGCCATCTAGTGGCAGTTTTGGGTAACACAGTTCAGATCACTTGAGCAAAAATAGGTTCAATTTAATCTTGAGTCATTGAGTTGCAGTATTTTAGAACTATTTTATAGATGGAGAAATTAAAGCAAGAGAGTAGAAAGATGTTTCCCAAAGGTTCACAGGGAGCTAATGGTAGTGTTTTATATAACATCAAAATAATTGGGCTCTCAATAGTAATTTATTACTAGATAGGTACAAGATTAATTCCTTCATTTTATTTAACAGCATTTTTGCTATTTGTATTGCTGTTTATTCAATGAGAACCTTCTTAACTATTCATTATTGGTCTATGAAACAAATTCTATATTATTTTCTAGTCAATTATTCCTTTGTTTGGGGGTTAAATTTCAATAGCACATAAAAAAATGCTTTGTTTTTAGCTCTAGTTTTGATTTTGGTTTTGTCTCATGAAAGAAATAATCCAGAAGCAGGTAACAATATTCTGAAATATTTTTATACTTCATTGAGTCTTTAACTTTTCTTTTGAGTTTCCTAAGTAACTGTTGACTTAAAAATCATAGCACTGTATGTGTTAAAATTCATTTGCATAAATCTGCATTTCAAAAGAAAACTTCAACCAATTGGAAAAGAAATAATACTTCATTAAGGAGAGGCACATAGACAGGAAAAAAAATTGTTTATCATACTAACCCATGTTAAAGTTATATGGACTCTCCCTCACTCATTTATTCAACAAACACATTTTGAATCCCTACTAGGTGTCAGGTCCAGGGGTCAGGACAACAATGACACATTTCTTATCTTCAAGAGCTCTCCAGTATCAAGATAGGCAAACATGCAAATAAATAATCATCTCTGTGTCATGGATGCTCTCAAAGGAGCACATGTAAAACACATAGTGGAAACAGGTCAGCTCAGCCATGACAAAGGTCAGGGGAGGTTTCACATAGGAAGAGAAATACTTGATCCAGCCAGAAAGGATCAGCAAAAAGCTCCCATGTTGGTGATTAGGCAGAGAGTATTTCAGAGAGGAGGAATAGCCTATATGAAGGTCAGAATTGTGAAGTGACTTTATGTGATCTGAAAGAGGAATAGCTCAGTGTGACCAGAGTATGTGTTTAGATGTGGACACCAGACATGAGGAGGCTGTAAGCAGGGGCAGATCACTGGGAGCCTGTTCTTAACGGGACATCACATTTACAAAGATTAATTTAATCCCTCTTCTGTTCACCACCATCCTTTACCTCTCCAGGCCCAGAGGAGATGGAATATCATGGTGAAGTGGAAAGATCACTGGGCTTCAAGTCAATAGAAAAGGGGTCTGGTTTGGTTAAGCCAGACTAGGGTAACCCATGCTGTTGCTTTTTCTGTTGAGAAGGAACCTCTTGTAATTGATATTTTATAAGCAGTTTGCCAGGAAAAAGGTTTCTTTGTTAGGTGTACTTTTTAAACTTTTTAATAAGCATAATTTACATTTATAAAAATGTTCCTAAAGAACCAGCATACTAATGTAACCAGCACCCAGATCAACAAAACAGTAGCCATACTCCACACACACCCTGGAGTTTTGCTTATTTTTAAACTTATGAACGTAGACTCCTTGCACTATGTCCACTGTTGTGTTGATGCACTTTTATTATAAAAATGCTGGACTTAATACAGTTACACACATTTTTTTTCCTATAAGACTTCTCATCGGGGAGGATTGGTGCACAGTGTTCCCCAGGTGAGGAAACCTAGGCTCAAAAACCAAAATAATCTTCCCTAGATTGTACAGACAGTGAACAGAAGTTTAATTCCAGTGCACACATTGCAGTTTATTGCTAAGATTGACTATGCACAGCCCTGAAAAGGAAACATCCTCTCCGTGTTCAGAGCCTCATCTGAGGCTCTGGAAAAGTTCTAGTAGCAAGGTGAAAGCTGATGTGCAGTAGGAGAAGTCCTGGCCATTAAGTAGTAGGGACCATTTCATCCTCACCTTGGAGAGGAGCCTTAAATGGCCCACAGGCTTGAGGCTGTGATGGTTAATTTTACATATGTGTCAACTTGTCCGGGCTATGGTATCCAGATGTTTGGTCAAACACCAGTCTAGATGTTGACGTGAATGTATTCTTTAGATGTGATTAACATTTAAAACAGTGAATTTTAGGCCAGGTGCATTGGCTCATGCCTGTAATCCTAGCACTCTGGGAGGCCAAGATGGAAGGATTGCTTGAGGTCAGGAGTTCGAGACCAACCTGAGCAAGAGCGAGACCCTGTCTCTACTAAAAATAGAAAAAAAAAATTAGCCATCTCTACTAAATATACAAAAAAATTAGCTGGGCGTGGTGGCACATGCCTGTAGTCCCAGCCACTCAGGAGTCTGAGACAGGAAGATCGCTTGAGCCCAAGAGTTTGAGGTTGCTGTGAGCTAGGCTGACACCATGGCACTCTAACCTGGGCAACAGAGTGAGACTCTGACTCAAAAATAATAATAATAATAATAATAATTTTAAAAGACAGTGAACTTTGAGTAAAGCAGAAGACCCTCCATAATTGTGGATGGTTCTTATCAAATCAGTTGAAGGCTAAGAAAAGATTGTGGTCTCCTGAGGTAAAAGAAATACTGCCTCCAGACTGCCTTTGGACTCAAGACACAGCACTGACTTTTCCTTGCGTTTCCAGCCTGCCAGCCTGCCCTGCAAATTTCAGACTTGCCAGCAGGCATAATTGCATGAGCCAATTCCTTAAAATAAATCTCTCTCTCTCTCTCTCTCACACACACACACCCTATTGCTCCTGTTTCTCTGGAGAACCCTGGCTCGTGCAGAAGGGCCCCTGCTGCTGCTGTTCCTACTACCGTCACCTGCAGTGGAGCCCTTGGACAGCTTCTGGTCTTCAGGCCACTTCTCCCATGGGAATGTTTCTCTCACACTTTAAAGCCTTGTCTGGAAAGATTCTACTTCTTTAACTTGAGTGAATCTATTCATATTCCAGGGATCAAAAGTCAAATCCCCATCATCACTGCAGTGTTTTCAGAGGTCCCTCTTCAAGAAACTCTTTGGATCAGCTGCTCCTATTTCACTCAAACTTCCTTCCTGCTCTGCACACTTTATTTCTTTCCATGTATAGCCTCATTATTGCCCTTTAATTGCCCTTACGATCTAGTGATGGATGGCACCAGAATTCCTCTGCTTTGACTTTTGAAGATTCTCTAGTCTCTTTTTCTCTCTGCTCCCTGCTTTCCCAGTGACAAGTAGTTTTTTTTTTTTAATTTTATTTGTAGCCTCTCAGGACACATCCATAGGCCCAAAGCACAGCATCTCTAGAATGAGAGTTAAAGCATCTTCCATGCAAGCTTGAAATGAGGATTAAATAGTATATTACTTGTAAAATACATGGAAGGTGCAAAAGTTGTAGGGGCTAGAGTTAGTTTACTGTTATTAGGAGGCTTTGATAGGACAGGAAGCAAGGCAAAAATGGCTCTAGGTTTAAAAACCTGAAATATCTGTTTCTGTCCTTCTGTACCTGATAAAGATTCTAGTGACTATCTTCATAACTCCTTCTCCCTTTGGAGAGCTTTCCTCTAATTGGTAACAGAAACCCCTCATAGACCCTGACTTCTGATGTGCTGATTACATATCCAAAAGTGATATAGCACTTGAGATTTCCAACCACAGGTGAAGGTGTACATATTATCTAGACGTAAGTAACTGTGGTCTCATGGCAAATGGCATCAAATTACTTACTAAAATGCAGCCTTCGTCAGTCTTTCTCTAAACATAAACCTGACATGGCTTTTGAAAGTCTATGAGAAAAATGTTCATCTTTAGCTGGACATTCAAGGCCATTCACAGTCTGATCTCAATTTACCTTTCCATTCTATTTTTCTTGACTCATCTACACAAACTTTACTCTTTATCCAACTTGATCCACGCAATCAATTTTAACATACTTTCCTTGATAGATGCCTTTAATTAAGTAGTGGGCCAACCTCCTTATTGCATGCTGCCTGATCATGTCATACCTACCTCATACCTACCTACCTCATACATACCTACATACATACATACCAACACAAGTCCCTTCTATTCTGTGAAGCCATGAAAGAATCCTCAAACAAAGTCATCTCTGAAGTACTGTGGTAGTTACTCACTGTTTTGCCTTGGAACATCTCAGTCATTCACAAATCAAATGTATTCTGAGTATTTACTCTGTGGTAGAACTATGCTAAGTTCTGGGGATCTGGGGACACACACATTGATAAGTTATAAGACCCTTCTGCTCTCAAGTGAGGGAGAAGTCATATATTTACCTATGATATTGCTTTTGTAAATAAAAATTGAGACAACTTTTCTGGAAAATAAATGTTCAGGCAGCCAAAAACTGGAAACAACTCAGATGTCCTTTCACAGGTAAATGGTTAAACAAACTATGATTCATCAGTACCATGAACATTACTCAGCAATAAAAGGCAACAAACTATTGATTCAGAACAACATAGATGGATCTCAAGGGAATGATGCTAAGTGAAAAAGCCAATCTCTAAAGACTATATACTGTACGACTGCATTTACATGGCATACTGTAAATCACATAAGATGGAAAACAGATTAATGGTTGCCAGGAATTGAGGTTACCTGGGAACAACTTGTTCTATTTAAAATAGGTGATCAGAGGACTCCAGCAGGGATATTGATGTAAATAATTGAAGCTATAGATTACATTATATGTTTAACTATATGCTTGCCTTATAGACTTGTTAAAGAATATGGGATGAAACAACAAAAAAAGAGAATATGGAGATGAATTAGTCATAGGTGCATAGGAAACTCACCAATTAAAAATAAAGGCAGCTATAAACTCCAGGAAAAGTAAAAAGTTTATAAGAAATGAGCTCTAACATGCAGACTTTGGCCCACCTATGAATAATATTTACATAATAAATATTATGGTCTTCATACACAGTTCATGGTACTTGTATAATGCCATATCATGCATAAATACTGAATACTGACATAACCAATATTTGGTGTAATTATATTGGGTGAATGAGAGAAGAGTAGTGATCAGGGAAATAATGAAGAGAAAGAGAAAAGTTTTATAACAACTGAATCTTTGTTTTCCATAGCAGAAAGATAATAAATGATATCTCATCTTAAAAACTTAGGGTATAGAAATTAAATATGTTATTAAGTGGTAAACTAACAGAAACTATAAAAAAACAGCAAAAACCTTTGAAAATTACTGCATCAGAGGAGGAGAAAAACAGATTAATTTTCGGTTCATTTCTAGTACTATTTCAATCATAAACTCATCAGAATTTTGAATTCTTAAAATTATGAACAGGTATTGCTATATAAACATAAAAATAATCAATTAATTGTATACCTTTGAAAACAGTAATGGCAATTCTGCAACTTAACTAAAGAAACAGTCAAAGATGAAGACAAATATAAGTGCAAACAGATGCTCTAGTGTTAGTAACAATACAGACAGATTAGAATTAATCTGAGTGTTCATAAATAATGGAAGGGTTGAGTAAATTATGGTACATCCAATTTCAACAAAACATGAAGTCAGTAAGATATTTCCAAAGAACATTAATAGCTTAGGAAAATGTATACATTTTATTAATGCTGTAGGGTAAAAACAAGGTACAAATTACATAGATCTAGAATAAGCACAAGTGTGATATAATTATACATATATTCATAAACAGAGAAAAAAGCAGTTTAATGGTTGCCAAGTCCATATAGTAATTTTTTTCTGTAGTCTTTTCTGAATTTTGCAAAATTTCCTAATTTTGAACTTTTCTCTTTTTAAAATCATAAAAACAAAAATTAGTTTTCAAAAACCAATCAGTAAATCACACAATAAATTTGGGATGCAGTATTTGAACTCAGGTTGGGGTGGGGTTTTCACAGAATACAGACAAGAATTATGTCTGTTTCTTGTACCTTCAGCAGGTACACAGTAAATATTTGTTAAGCCCAACTCAGAAGCTCATCTATGTACAAATTCCTTAAAAAAACATGTGGCTAAGCATCACGGCTCCCAGAATAATCCTCCTTTGTGTAATTACACCTATGCCATGTTCAGCATGTCCTCAGTATAAGGGAACATTATATTCCACACTGTAGAGGTAAATGCTTTGCTTCATCTATTTTTAAAAAATATTTTTCAAATTAGACTTGCTCATTTGTGATAAAGATTAGAGCATCTCTGATCAAACTGGCTAATAGCCACAGGAAATAATTTGGGCATTGTGTTAATTTGCTGATCATGTACAACATCAATTGTGTGTGATAAAGCAAGACAAGTTTGGACACTAAAAAGCTCCAGGAAAAACATAATCAGAGAGAAATGACAGCACACTTGACCTCCTCTAGAACAAAGCAATTAATATCTAGTTTGCTCAGAGGTGCATGCCCAGGGGAAAGGGATGTGATCTATTTTCAAAACTTAAATCAGGTACCATGACACCTCCCTGAATTTTGAAAGCATATATACTTGGTAATCATGGCTATTGGCAGTCAAAAGCAGATATGATTCCTATCCAAGAACAAAGCCAAGGCCAAATCAACTGATTTAGCATAAGTCTTCCACTGTGAGTAAGAGCTAAGTGAAAATGATTAACCTTTCTGCCCCTTCATCCATGCCACACACACACACACCTGTATTCATTTGTCATGTACTATGTATTCCAAGTACTATCTTTTTGAAAGTTTCTTCTTTTTTTGTCAGTATAGATGAATCTAAATTCGTATAAAAGATGATTCTAGGCCTGGCGCGGCGGCTCACGCCTGTAATACTGGCACTCTGGCGGGTGGATTGCTCAAAGTCAGGAGTTTGAGACCAGCCTGAGCAAGAGCAAGACCCCATCTCTACTAAAAATAGAAAGAAATTATTTGGACAACTAAAAAAATATATATAGAAAAAATTAGCGGGGCATGGTGGTGCATGCCTGTAGTCCTAGCTACTCAGGAGCTGAGACAGTAGGATCGCTTGAGCCCAGGAGTTTGAGGTTGCTGTGAGCTAGGCTGACACCACAGCACTCTAGCCCGGGCAACAGAGCGAGACTCTGTCTCAAAAAAAAAAAGATGATTCTATGGCCATTTGATTTTATGTAAATTGAGGCAAGTTTTCCCCAAACTCAAATTATCACAACAGTGATATATTCCACAGGATAAAAAGTTCACTCCCCAAATCTTTAAAAAAACAAAATACCAAGCAAATATTTAACACAACTATATATATCAGACATTGTGAAAGGCACTGTCATATAGATATTAATGCTAACTTGTGCAAAATTCAGGTCTGCCACTTATTAGTTGTGCAAAATCAGGCAATTTATGTAACATCTAAGTGGGACAACAATATAACTTGTCATGCAAAGACAGACATTTTTCAACAGTGAAGGGACACTGGTGTCTGCCCAGACAACAGTTGTAAGTCAGGACTCTCCTGGCAAACTGGAGCGTATATTCTCCCTACCTTAAAACTGTTTCTCTTTCCATAAGTTAGCACAATATCCCCCAAAGTGATGGAGGGGCTATAAAAGATGAAAGATGTGCAAAGCACCCAACATAGTATCTGGCATGCAGTAGTCTCTCAGTGATAAGTAGCTCACTCTCTTCATCCTCCAATTCGTTTTCCCTATCCCAAACCACAGAGTTTACAGACAAGCAAAGAAAACACTGGAGACACCACCCATTTCATTAGCTTGGTCTGTGAAGCCATTTTGTTTTCAGTCTTGCCCCAACCAGCTTTTCCAGATTCATTTTCCACCACCCCCTACCAATTTCCCAAACCTGCATAACCAAGTATACATAACCACAGACACAAACAGGCACACACTTTCACATGAATTCTGTGTATTCTATATAAACCAGTATGATCCCTATTTACTGAATTTCTCACTTTCTTAGAATGAAAGAAGCTCTTTTATGAATCTAAGCCTGTTTTTACAATATTTGCTCTGCCTTTAATGCCCTATGCCTTCCTCTTTTTCTGACAGTCTCTTATTCAATTTTAAGAATTAGCTAGACTCTACTTCCTGTCTTAAATCTATGTATTAGTAACCATTTTCTGGATAACAAACTACCCATCCATTTAGGCACTTTTGGGGCTTATGATTCTGTGGGTCTACAATATAGTCAGGGCTCAGCTGGGTGATTCTTGGCTGGGCTTACTCATGTATCAGGTGTCTGCCAGGTCAGCTGGGGGCTGGCTAGTCTGAGATGGCTCCGTTATACCCCAGGTGGTTTCTCAGCCTCCTGCAGGCCAGGCTAGGCTGTTTCAAGGCAAATGGAGCAAAATTCCATGAAAGCAAGTGGGTGTGGGAAAGGCCACTCAAAGCCTACACCCCGACTTAATACATTACCACCTCTGCTGTTCTCTATTGATCAAAGTAAGTTTCAAGGCCAACCCCAAATCAAGGGATGAGCCAATAGATACCACCTCTTGATGGAGTGAGCTGATTAAGCTGTAAAGTCACTTTACAAAGGATATGGATCCAGGGATGAGTGAAAAATTACAGCTATTTATGTTATGTAATCAATCCATTAAATCTGCCTTTGCTCTTTTAGAATGAGTTCAGGGGTTTATTCTGTATGCTTCTCACACTTTACTCCTGCCCCCACCTAATCATATTAATATTTTTAACCTACCGTGTGTTTCCAAGGACACATGACATTTCTTTATTTAGCTTGAAAAAGATGCATGAAGGTGTATTGTAGACATTTTGAAGTATCTGTTGAATTAATAAACTAAAAGATAATTCATAAAGAAATATCTATATAAATTGAGCATGAAATGATTAAACAGTGATTACCATAAATTGTTGCAACCAAAGCTGAAAGAGAAAGATATTTAACTACATACACAATAAGAATCAAGACATCAACATTTCTGCCCAATGTTGAGAATTCACTTCCAGCTCAAATTCTAATAAAAAAGCACAATCGCTATACAATAATAATCATAACAATATCCTTTGGTTGATCCATGTGAAATTGTTAATACTCAACAAGCTGACCTATAAAAAATGGCAATTTTTATGGTTCAACCTAATAACAATGAAGCAGTGTGATTCTTTTTCCTTTGTCAGTGAGCCTTAGAAAACAAAGCAGTGTTTATCTTGGGCAGCAGGAATAAAAGGCTGAATGAAAGAAGGAGCAGGCTCCTTACAGAACTTTATTATGGGGAGTAAACCTTCTCAGTACTAAATTGATAAAGATGTCCCTGGCTTGAGATTGAAAGTATTTAAAATTCGTAGAATGTGTTTCACTATCCTTTACAGAACAGTAGCAGCAGAGAATGTAAAGAAGTCGATGGGCAAATGATTACAGTTGCAAAATGAAAAGATTTGTTTGCAACACCTCTTGCAGAATCGTGATTCAACATAATGTTAGTCTGCTGAGAAAGAACTATGTGCTACACTGTCCTTGTGAACAAAACTTGCTAGGAGAGTGAGAGGAGGCAGGGACTAATCCTGTGAAGGGAAGTTCATGATCAAGGTTCCTGAAAATTGAGTCATAAATACAGATACTGACTGCATATTATATCAACTCTGTGATTGTACAGAAATCTTACCAAAGAAAGAGATACCTGCTCACTGTCTTTGAAGATAAGTGGGATTTAAAAAGCTAGACCATGGAGAGGAAGCCACATGAACAATGATTTAGTCCACTGTAGCTTGAGTAGGAGTTGCATAGTCAGAGTAACTAGTGGTGTACCTGCTATCCTGTGGATGATAATAACCAACATGTGTTCACTGCTTACTATATGCTAGTAAATTTTCTGTGTGTTTTGTGTATACTATCTTGTTTAATTCTCCTCAAAACTCTGTGAGGTAAATACTGTCATCTCTATTTACTAGATCTGGAGCAAATTGTTGCTGAGAATCCCTTGAGTAACTTGCTCTAGGTCACATAATGACAAATTGTCAAAAAGTTAAGATTTAACCCAGGACATGGGCTCTTAGTCATTACCTCATCAACTCTTCCTTTTAGCTTATTCTGGCCAGTCACTTTCTAATAATAGAAATTTTGGGTTTTTAAAAATTTTTTATTTTATTTCTCCATACTAAACACTGATTCATCTTTGCATCTTAAACAATTCAAAGAGAGTATTTTAAACTTAATAAATGTTTAATGAATATTGTTGGATGAATCAGTATTCTAAAGCAAGGATTGGCAAACTATGGCCCCCATACCAAATCCAGATCAACACCTGCTTTTGTGAATAGTTTTATCAGAGCTTAGCCACTTCCACTCATTTGTCTATTATCTATGAGTGTTTTCATACAACAGCAGAATTTCATGGTTGCGACAGAAACCATATGGCCAGCAAAACGTAAAATATTTACTATTTGGCCCTTTAAATACCAAGTTTGCAGAAACTTGTTCTAAGAGAAAGAAAGGAAAGACCTTAAAACTCCGATATGTTAAGTACTTCTCATCTCTTATATTATTAAAAACTTTTTAAGATGAGAAATTCTAGTGTCTTATGTGCATATGTGCATTACCTGTGATTATTTTGTTAATCCACTCTTTTAGTATCCTAATTGTTTTTGTCTGCAGGAATTGTGTGGAGGTACTTTATTCATCTTATTTCATTTAATCCTCATAAAACCCAATGTCTACAGAATATCATCCCCATTTTATTAATAAAGGAAGTAGAAGTTAAAGAGATTAAGTCACTTGCCCAAGTGGAGGAATTGGAACTTGAACATAGCTGTCTTGGACTCCAAACTCTAAATTGTATTTTCCCTCTATAGTTTAAATTCATTCTCGTGTGACAAAAACACACTGATTAATTGCTTTTGAACATATAGTGCCCTTTATTTTAAAATATCAGCAATCATTTCTCATCGTTATCATATAAATGGGAACATCCTTTTAACACTTGAAAAATGTCAAGCCCTAAGAGGTCAGATGACTTGTGCTCTCAGCCATGTAATGATTTACAGGAGAAGGCAGGGAGAGGCAGCATTACCTGCAATTGAAGGCATTACTTCCCAGCATTCTTGCATGGTTTTTAACCTTAGTGTCATAGAATCTTAGGGCTGGACAGTTATTCAAAGATCATTTCATCTAACCCCCCAAACAAGGCTTGGATTTGTCCTTAGTATCTCAGGGCAGTGGCAATTGGGCTCACATTAATGGTGCATTTGTCTGGTCCAGATACTATGATAGACATTTAATATGCTTCACCCCATTTAATTTTCACAGTACCTCTGGGAGATAGGCATTAATTTCCTAAGATAAGGAAACTCAAGATCAGTAATATAAAGTCATTTGCCCAAGGTCACATAACTGGTAAGTGGTAAAATTAAGATTGAGAGCCACACTGTCCAACACTAAAACTTGCCGTGTCCTCTGCATCACACTGCCCATCAGCAGCCCTATTACCCTGAGGACGGACAGCCCAGCAACACTCTTTGTAAACTCTGAAAGACAGTGAAATCACAGGAGTGACTGTTGCTAACCATTTTCCTGGTGAGTGACAGTGAATATATTTTTTATAAAAGCAAATATGCACTTGGAAAGTTCCAATAACATAAAAATCATAAAAGAACTTAAAATCTCTCAGCTGCCAGTGTATTACAAATAAGTGGCCAGCCACGCCTCTTTGGCCAGATGTTTAATGGAAAAACCACTCTATCCATGACTTTGGTCAAAACCAACCAGCAACAGGGCAAAGACACTAATACTTTCCACAAGTTACCACCCTAGCACACTGTGCTCACCTTATAGACCCTCATACAGATAGGGAAATATCACTGAATAGATACCACATTTTAAATAAGCATATCCTCAAGACAACTTGCCCAGCCTCACAGCACACGCGTGTGCACACACAAACACACACACACATGCACACACACATGCTCCTAGCTCTATCACTCCAACCCAATCCTTCTACCTGATGGGGTCTGTGCAGCATCATATAACACAACATCTGAAACCTTGGAGCATGGTGGTTTTACTGAAGTGAGTAAGTAAGCAAGTATGGAAGAAAAAAAGAGACTAGGTAAATAAATAAGGAAATAAATAATTATTGACAATCACCCCATACTTAAAACAGTCGCTGTACTAAGTGCTGCACATCCATTTCCTCTATACAGTGTTGTGAAATAGCACTTTTATTGCCCCCAATTTCAGATAAGAAAGGTGACTCTTGGGATTAACTCATCCAAGTTTACAATGAGCCAAACTTTGGACTCTATAAGCACTTTTTAATAAAAAATTTTTACAAAAATAGAGAGTAAATTAAAATATATACACACACATGCAGACACACACATACACACATACATAAAAAAACACATACACCAATTTGCTGGTGAGTATATGTTGTGCTTAACTGATCAGCACCTAAGTGGACAAATAGAAATTACATTTATTGGGTATTGGGCAGGTGGGAGGGGGGAGGAGGGGACGGGTATATACATACAAAATGAGTGAGATGTGCACCATCTGGGGAATGGTCACACTTGAAGCTCAGACTTGTGGGGGGACGGGGGGCAAGGGCATTATATGCAACCTTAAAATTTGTACCCCCATAATATGCTGAAATAAAAAAAATAAAAACACATACAAACTCCTAGGGAAGCCTTTCAGAGTGCCAGACAGAGCCAGTACCTCCTGCTGGGGCCATCTAAGGGAATTACCCTTTTAGAAAAACCCCTGGGCCTTGTGGTTCATTTCTGACATTTCCACTACCTTTCCTTCATAATTTTTGGCCTAGGATTGGGAGTTTCTATTGTTTTCCATGTGTCGCACTTCCTACTGCAGATCTATCCTTTGATTTGCTTTTGTCTATGCCTCAAGCATTCATTTTCTGGCCACTCTCCAACTCCATTCCTGCCCCTTCCCCACACACCCTAGAATGTCAACCCAACTCACTAATTCAGGGCTTTCTTGAGGTCCCTGGAGGAAATAATACCTTCCTGAGAATTCTTATGTGAATGAGAGATGGCAACTATAAATTGTAGGCAATGAATAACAAGTATCTACTATAAAAATACAAGCAGAGTATTTCTTTCTCATGTAAGATAGTGTTTTACTATAATTGTTGAGAAAACCCTACATTGGCATTTGCAATTGGATATGGTCATCCAAGGAGCTGATTTTATAGCCTGAAGAATTCATTGAGTCAAAAATTATTATGGCTGCATTTTTTGTAAAGGCTGAATAATTTTATTGCCATCAAGGAGATTGGTAGCTGAGGAAGCTGAGGCAATGATGAAAATAATTAAATCATGTGCTTCAGGGCACAAAGCAATCAAATACAGATGAATAGAAAGAAATTTTGCATTCCTCTCTGATCCTTTTGAGCTTCTTCTACCGTTCCCGCCACCCCTGAAGAACCGGACACAACCACATGGCTGAGAATATGGAGCAACTGTGCCTTTCACCAAAGCAAAGGCTCAGCAAGCTGTGGTTGCTGTAGCCAAACAGGATCAGGTCCAGGCAGCCAGATGATGAGGTTCTGCCAGAGACAAGCTTTATTTCTTTGGCTCCCCTCCTCCTTTAGCTGACTGTGTGAGGACTTCTAGTAGCATTATTTATTATAATTAATTGTTTCACTTCACTGATCAAAAGCTGCTTCCAAATCTGATCCAAGGACAAGCACAGTCCCTGAAATTCATGGATCTTGACATTACAAGCCCCATAAACCTTCAATGAGGAAAGGCTGGACTTGTGTGCAGAAATGCCCTTGGTTTGCTTTTGCAGAGGATAATCTACTCTCTGTACAGAGCAGCAAGAAAGTGTCCCTCTATGGCTACATTTAGGAGTCTTTGTTGTTTTCCCTTGCCTTAGAGCCCTCAAATCAAACAATGCTCTTCTGCCTTATCCTTGTAATTACAACATATGCTATATTGCCCATTTCTAGTTGATTAAAAAGAACAAACTTAATTCCCTTGTGATATCAAATGGGCTATATTATTATGATGTCATCTTACAGGAAGGCTTTCCAAAACCCTATTTCGATATTCAGTGTCTTCATTATAAGTTAGAGATTATATTATGTTTAGACTCTTCCCAACACTTACAAAACTAAAAAAAGAAATAAAAATAATAATGATCATTGGGGTAGGCAACTAAACTCTGTGGAAGAGAAGTTTACTATATCATGGTTTTATCAGAATAATTCCAAAGAGATGTTTACTGGCTAGCCTTCCCTTGTTAAGGCTCAGCACGTAGACTATAAGTACTTTGAAGGCAATCTCTCTATATCATACATGTTTCCTTTATCTTCACAAATACATAGCTCTACCCAATATAGTAGCCCATCAATGTTTATAGGTTGATTTGCTGATTTGCAAATGACCTTCAAGCTCCCCATTTAGCCTCAATTTCCCTAAGCATTTGTTCTCCAGTTAATTTGCTGCTAAGCATCATTGCAGCTCTTCTCAGTTTGACCGTGTCTTCTCCACTGACCTAAGTAGCAGACAGGTATAGAAGGGAGATGAAGACATTCAACCCAAGCAGATGTGTATGTTGAGTTGTTAGGTAAAATCAGCACATCCAATCCATCAAGAACATTAAGTATCAGTAGAGCATTCATTGCTCACATTGACTTACCATCAGGGAGCTTCTGCAATGCCCCTTTCCTCTGTCCTACACAACATTTACTGTAGCATCCCCTGTGGATTACTTAGATAGTGCGTTGCCCTGACACTGGCTCACCTTTCTTCTTCCATTGAGACGTGGTTTCCTGAGAGGGAAGGCTGTGAAAAATTGGCCCTTTAGTCCATGGATCTCTAAAATAGAGGGGTACATTACAGATTGTGATGTAGAATAGGGTTACATTTTTATTTAAGTTATCGGGAAACTTTTGAGATTTGCGTTTCACACACACAAAAAATAAAGCAGTATTTATTTAGAGATATGAAAAATTGTCATATTTTTTTCTGTGATATGTAATTCAGAAGTAAAGAACCTCATCTGCTTCTAGCTGATATCCTATATTTCCTTTTCTCAGTGAAGGGTAAGCTTCAAATTGCCAAAAATCATCACCTCTTTTCATGCAAAGTATATAAAGGAACACTGAAAAATTTCTCCAGTAATCTCTATAGGAGAAGACAAATCTAATACTCAACTAATTAAATGGTTACTTAATATAATAATATAGATTTCTAATATACATAGGGATAATTGCTTAGAACATGGGGAAATGTAAAGTTGTTATATAAGGAAGGTTTAGGAATTTCTTTCTATCTGGAAGAAGCTCTTAATTTCATGAGAATATAACACATAAATGTACAGGCTTATGGATTCATTCTAACACCTGTACTTCTAGCATTCCCAGTCCTAACAAGTTGTAACAACATTCACACAAAAACCCAAGTCAGAATACCAGGAGTCACCTTTGACTCCTTTGCCTTTTTAATTCCCCCATGCCCAGTAGCTAGTCCAAAAAATTATTAGATTCTACCTCCTTAACAACTCTAAATTGATCTCATCCACAACATCTTCCTGCCTTAGCTCAGGCTTCCATCAGTTCTTACCTTAATTCCCAGAATATCCTCCTAACCAGTCTTTTTATGTCAAATCTCAGATACCTCCACTTCCCTAATCCATCCTCTACACTGCAAACAAGTTGATCTTTCTTATATAAAGCTTAATTGACCTTCTAATTCCCTTACTTATTTGGGATAAAATGTAGATTATTTAGCTTAATACAGAAGGCCTTTCATAATTTGATTCCTGCCTGATTTTCTCATTCTTTTGCCATTCCCTAATAATCTATATACTTCAATAAGACTAGGTCAACATCTTTCTTATGCACTGCCATAGCCTTCAAGGCCTGACAGAGGATGTTTGCACACAATCGGTGCTGATGACTTGGAATAAATAAACTCTTCACTCCAATAAAGCTACCCTATTTGTTATTTCATGAATGGCTCATGCTGGTACTATTTCTGAGCTTTCACCTCCCTCCAGAAGGACTTTCCTGTTCTTCTTGGCTGATTAAGATGCCCCTCCCTCATTCTCCCATACTCTCTACATTAGCTCTGTTACAGAACTTGCTGTGCTCTCTGTGATAACACCAATTTATCTCCTGGTTCCTTTGGTCTGAATGCTCCTTGACAGCAGGGCCCCTGTCTTATTCAATTTTCTATACCCGGTGCCACCATTGTTCTTCACTAAAAGTAAGCATTTGATGAATACTTAATGGACATATGAATGAGTTTTATGAATAGACAAAATGCACAAAAGGCAGTAATAAATTAATGGATAGATATACTGAACCAAACAAACATGCAAAGCAATATGTACTATTAAATTCAGGCATGTAGAGAAGAATACAAGCTCCCAGAAAGAAATGTCTCTCTAGGTTAACTCTTTTGGGATAACTCTTACTTTAGTGTTGAAGAGACTTTGGAGTGTGAAGAGGAATATGTAGTTTCTAGTCTTTCCTAAATTCAATTTATGATTATACAGCTAATATTCTCTAAATATTCACATCTTTCTCACATAACTCAAAAATACATGGACTTAACAAATTAAATATCCCCCAACATTCAAATCAATTATACATTTCTCAAGTCCAAATGTAAAATTCTCATACATGTTCAAAAAACCTTAAAAAGAAAACAACAAATGAGTGTATACAAAATAATCAGCATTCTTATACTATAGCAATGGGTTTAAATTTGTTTCTTTATTATTCTAATTTTAACTCAGATTTGTGTTTATTCCCAGGGATTTAATTTTTCTTCCTTACCTAGTGAGACAGATGACTGCCTCAGAACAGCCAACGTTACCAATATGGGCTGAGACAGGGAACAGGACATTTGAGTATGTTTTCTAAAGTGAGCCACTCCTATTTGTGGTTAGACAGGCTTCATTTTGTAATTTTATTTTGCCCACTACATTTGAAAATGTATAAATTAATTCCTCTGAAAAAATACGTTTTTTGTGATACATGGAATTTTCATTCAAAATGATACTTGTTCTGCATATGCCACATTTATAGTACAACCTGATATCTGTCTATTTTGCAAGTCTCCTCTGAATGCCTTTATATTACAATGAACACAAGTTGGTTTTTTTTTTATTGTTGTTATTACTTGCTTTGAATGAAGTCTGGCCTGTTTTGGTTAAATCTGAAAATTTCAGTAAGGGAAAAATGCACTGGCTTTTAATGTTTAATAGAACTCCTGTGCAGGTTACTTTTGAATGTAGAGATATAGATCAAAACAAAAAAGCTGAAAGAAATACAAAGCACAAAGGGAATTCTTAAGTAGCTCCATTTGCATAGATGGTCATACATCTTAAGACCAGTATGAATTGTTTTAAGCTTCCTTAATTGCCTTAGTGCTCTTTAGTTAATAGTAATACTAAAGTTCCCACCTAATGGGAAGCACTGTGCACGCTTAACCTGTACTATATGTAAATACACAGTGATACAGAGACAGAGCTCTGCATCATTTGTCAGGAAGAAATTTAAGGTTCCACAAACAGGCAGACAGTGCAGATCTTACTCTCAGAAGAACTCCTGCTACTGCCCAGGAGTGAGTGCCTGGAGGATTTCTGTCTTGGCTAGAAATGAGAGCCCTGTATAAGTGACTGCTAATAAACTCATCTAACTCACCAAGCTTTACACATTGGTCTGCGTCATTTCTTTGGTCTCTTGGCACCATCTCTGTTTGGGGGGTGATTTTTCTATATGGTCCCAGAATTTTGCCAAAACATTCAATCAGTTTTATTGATTAAAATTTCAACTTTTCTTACTTCATTAACCATCAAGCCCTGTGACATTGAAAATGGCCTTTCTTTCCACATTGCCAACACCAAAGTCATCACCATAAGTCTCCTCAACTTCCCTATTGTGCCCCTCAAAATTTCTTTTTTTTTTTTTTTTT